>RQOL01000863.1:0-568270 GCA_013076295.1 Sanderia malayensis | reverse complement strand
AGTAAACTGACCCTGACGTGACTCGAACACGCAACCTCCTGATCTGGAGTCAGATGCGCTACCATTGCGCCACAGAGTCACTGGCATCCATTACAAAACTGCTGATCACTTTACAAACGAAAAGATCAATGCTTCAAAAGTAACTGACCCTGACGTGACTCGAACACGCAACCTCCTGATCTGGAGTCAGATGCGCTACCATTGCGCCACAGAGTCACTGGCATCCATTACAAAACTGCTGATCACTTTACAAAGAAAAGATCAATGCTTCAAAAGTAACTGACCCTGACGTGACTCGAACACGCAACCTCCTGATCTGGAGTCAGATGCGCTACCATTGCGCCACAGAGTCACTGGCATCCATTACAAAACTGCTGATCACTTTACAAACGAAAAGATCAATGCTTCAAAAGTAACTGACCCTGACGTGACTCGAACACGCAACCTCCTGATCTGGAGTCAGATGCGCTACCATTGCGCCACAGAGTCACTGGCATCCATTACAAAACTGCTGATCACTTTACAAACGAAAAGATCAATGCTTCAAAAGTAACTGACCCTGACGTGACTCGAACACGCAACCTCCTGATCTGGAGTCAGATGCGCTACCATTGCGCCACAGAGTCACTGGCATCCATTACAAAACTGCTGATCACTTTACAAAGAAAAGATCAATGCTTCAAAAGTAACTGACCCTGACGTGACTCGAACACGCAACCTCCTGATCTGGAGTCAGATGCGCTACCATTGCGCCACAGAGTCACTGGCATCCATTACAAAACTGCTGATCACTTTACAAACGAAAAGATCAATGCTTCAAAAGTAACTGACCCTGACGTGACTCGAACACGCAACCTCCTGATCTGGAGTCAGATGCGCTACCATTGCGCCACAGAGTCACTGGCATCCATTACAAAACTGCTGATCACTTTACAAACGAAAAGATCAATGCTTCAAAAGTAACTGACCCTGACGTGACTCGAACACGCAACCTCCTGATCTGGAGTCAGATGCGCTACCATTGCGCCACAGAGTCACTGGCATCCATTACAAAACTGCTGATCACTTTACAAACGAAAAGATCAATGCTTCAAAAGTAACTGACCCTGACGTGACTCGAACACGCAACCTCCTGATCTGGAGTCAGATGCGCTACCATTGCGCCACAGAGTCACTGGCATCCATTACAAAACTGCTGATCACTTTACAAACGAAAAGATCAATGCTTCAAAAGTAACTGACCCTGACGTGACTCGAACACGCAACCTCCTGATCTGGAGTCAGATGCGCTACCATTGCGCCACAGAGTCACTGGCATCCATTACAAAACTGCTGATCACTTTACAAACGAAAAGATCAATGCTTCAAAAGTAACTGACCCTGACGTGACTCGAACACGCAACCTCCTGATCTGGAGTCAGATGCGCTACCATTGCGCCACAGAGTCACTGGCATCCATTACAAAACTGCTGATCACTTTACAAACGAAAAGATCAATGCTTCAAAAGTAACTGACCCTGACGTGACTCGAACACGCAACCTCCTGATCTGGAGTCAGATGCGCTACCATTGCGCCACAGAGTCACTGGCATCCATTACAAAACTGCTGATCACTTTACAAAGAAAAGATCAATGCTTCAAAAGTAACTGACCCTGACGTGACTCGAACACGCAACCTCCTGATCTGGAGTCAGATGCGCTACCATTGCGCCACAGAGTCACTGGCATCCATTACAAAACTGCTGATCACTTTACAAACGAAAAGATCAATGCTTCAAAAGTAACTGACCCTGACGTGACTCGAACACGCAACCTCCTGATCTGGAGTCAGATGCGCTACCATTGCGCCACAGAGTCACTGGCATCCATTACAAAACTGCTGATCACTTTACAAAGAAAAGATCAATGCTTCAAAAGTAACTGACCCTGACGTGACTCGAACACGCAACCTCCTGATCTGGAGTCAGATGCGCTACCATTGCGCCACAGAGTCACTGGCATCCATTACAAAACTGCTGATCACTTTACAAACGAAAAGATCAATGCTTCAAAAGTAACTGACCCTGACGTGACTCGAACACGCAACCTCCTGATCTGGAGTCAGATGCGCTACCATTGCGCCACAGAGTCACTGGCATCCATTACAAAACTGCTGATCACTTTACAAATGAAAAGATCAATGCTTCAAAAGTAACTGACCCTGACGTGACTCGAACACGCAACCTCCTGATCTGGAGTCAGATGCGCTACCATTGCGCCACAGAGTCACTGGCATCCATTACAAAACTGCTGATCACTTTACAAACGAAAAGATCAATGCTTCAAAAGTAACTGACCCTGACGTGACTCGAACACGCAACCTCCTGATCTGGAGTCAGATGCGCTACCATTGCGCCACAGATCACTGGCATCCATTACAAAACTGCTGATCACTTTACAAACGAAAAGATCAATGCTTCAAAAGTAACTGACCCTGACGTGACTCGAACACGCAACCTCCTGATCTGGAGTCAGATGCGCTACCATTGCGCCACAGATCACTGGCATCCATTACAAAACTGCTGATCACTTTACAAACGAAAAGATCAATGCTTCAAAAGTAACTGACCCTGACGTGACTCGAACACGCAACCTCCTGATCTGGAGTCAGATGCGCTACCATTGCGCCACAGATCACTGGCATCCATTACAAAACTGCTGATCACTTTACAAACGAAAAGATCAATGCTTCAAAAGTAACTGACCCTGACGTGACTCGAACACGCAACCTCCTGATCTGGAGTCAGATGCGCTACCATTGCGCCACAGAGTCACTGGCATCCATTACAAAACTGCTGATCACTTTACAAACGAAAAGATCAATGCTTCAAAAGTAACTGACCCTGACGTGACTCGAACACGCAACCTCCTGATCTGGAGTCAGATGCGCTACCATTGCGCCACAGAGTCACTGGCATCCATTACAAAACTGCTGATCACTTTACAAACGAAAAGATCAATGCTTCAAAAGTAACTGACCCTGACGTGACTCGAACACGCAACCTCCTGATCTGGAGTCAGATGCGCTACCATTGCGCCACAGAGTCACTGGCATCCATTACAAAACTGCTGATCACTTTACAAACGAAAAGATCAATGCTTCAAAAGTAACTGACCCTGACGTGACTCGAACACGCAACCTCCTGATCTGGAGTCAGATGCGCTACCATTGCGCCACAGAGTCACTGGCATCCATTACAAAACTGCTGATCACTTTACAAACGAAAAGATCAATGCTTCAAAAGTAACTGACCCTGACGTGACTCGAACACGCAACCTCCTGATCTGGAGTCAGATGCGCTACCATTGCGCCACAGAGTCACTGGCATCCATTACAAAACTGCTGATCACTTTACAAACGAAAAGATCAATGCTTCAAAAGTAACTGACCCTGACGTGACTCGAACACGCAACCTCCTGATCTGGAGTCAGATGCGCTACCATTGCGCCACAGAGTCACTGGCATCCATTACAAAACTGCTGATCACTTTACAAACGAAAAGATCAATGCTTCAAAAGTAACTGACCCTGACGTGACTCGAACACGCAACCTCCTGATCTGGAGTCAGATGCGCTACCATTGCGCCACAGATCACTGGCATCCATTACAAAACTGCTGATCACTTTACAAACGAAAAGATCAATGCTTCAAAAGTAACTGACCCTGACGTGACTCGAACACGCAACCTCCTGATCTGGAGTCAGATGCGCTACCATTGCGCCACAGATCATGGCATCCATTACAAAACTGCTGATCACTTTACAAACGAAAAGATCAATGCTTCAAAAGTAACTGACCCTGACGTGACTCGAACACGCAACCTCCTGATCTGGAGTCAGATGCGCTACCATTGCGCCACAGAGTCACTGGCATCCATTACAAAACTGCTGATCACTTTACAAACGAAAAGATCAATGCTTCAAAAGTAACTGACCCTGACGTGACTCGAACACGCAACCTCCTGATCTGGAGTCAGATGCGCTACCATTGCGCCACAGAGTCACTGGCATCCATTACAAAACTGCTGATCACTTTACAAACGAAAAGATCAATGCTTCAAAAGTAACTGACCCTGACGTGACTCGAACACGCAACCTCCTGATCTGGAGTCAGATGCGCTACCATTGCGCCACAGAGTCACTGGCATCCATTACAAAACTGCTGATCACTTTACAAACGAAAAGATCAATGCTTCAAAAGTAACTGACCCTGACGTGACTCGAACACGCAACCTCCTGATCTGGAGTCAGATGCGCTACCATTGCGCCACAGATCACTGGCATCCATTACAAAACTGCTGATCACTTTACAAACGAAAAGATCAATGCTTCAAAAGTAACTGACCCTGACGTGACTCGAACACGCAACCTCCTGATCTGGAGTCAGATGCGCTACCATTGCGCCACAGATCATGGCATCCATTACAAAACTGTGATCACTTTACAAACGAAAAGATCAATGCTTCAAAAGTAACTGACCCTGACGTGACTCGAACACGCAACCTCCTGATCTGGAGTCAGATGCGCTACCATTGCGCCACAGAGTCACTGGCATCCATTACAAAACTGCTGATCACTTTACAAACGAAAAGATCAATGCTTCAAAAGTAACTGACCCTGACGTGACTCGAACACGCAACCTCCTGATCTGGAGTCAGATGCGCTACCATTGCGCCACAGATCACTGGCATCCATTACAAAACTGCTGATCACTTTACAAACGAAAAGATCAATGCTTCAAAAGTAACTGACCCTGACGTGACTCGAACACGCAACCTCCTGATCTGGAGTCAGATGCGCTACCATTGCGCCACAGAGTCACTGGCATCCATTACAAAACTGCTGATCACTTTACAAACGAAAAGATCAATGCTTCAAAAGTAACTGACCCTGACGTGACTCGAACACGCAACCTCCTGATCTGGAGTCAGATGCGCTACCATTGCGCCACAGATCACTGGCATCCATTACAAAACTGCTGATCACTTTACAAACGAAAAGATCAATGCTTCAAAAGTAACTGACCCTGACGTGACTCGAACAGCAACCTCCTGATCTGGAGTCAGATGCGCTACCATTGCGCCACAGAGTCACTGGCATCCATTACAAAACTGCTGATCACTTTACAAAGAAAAGATCAATGCTTCAAAAGTAACTGACCCTGACGTGACTCGAACACGCAACCTCCTGATCTGGAGTCAGATGCGCTACCATTGCGCCACAGAGTCACTGGCATCCATTACAAAACTGCTGATCACTTTACAAACGAAAAGATCAATGCTTCAAAAGTAACTGACCCTGACGTGACTCGAACACGCAACCTCCTGATCTGGAGTCAGATGCGCTACCATTGCGCCACAGAGTCACTGGCATCCATTACAAAACTGCTGATCACTTTACAAACGAAAAGATCAATGCTTCAAAAGTAACTGACCCTGACGTGACTCGAACACGCAACCTCCTGATCTGGAGTCAGATGCGCTACCATTGCGCCACAGAGTCACTGGCATCCATTACAAAACTGCTGATCACTTTACAAACGAAAAGATCAATGCTTCAAAAGTAACTGACCCTGACGTGACTCGAACACGCAACCTCCTGATCTGGAGTCAGATGCGCTACCATTGCGCCACAGATCACTGGCATCCATTACAAAACTGCTGATCACTTTACAAAGAAAAGATCATGCTTCAAAAGTAACTGACCCTGACGTGACTCGAACACGCAACCTCCTGATCTGGAGTCAGATGCGCTACCATTGCGCCACAGAGTCACTGGCATCCATTACAAAACTGCTGATCACTTTACAAACGAAAAGATCAATGCTTCAAAAGTAACTGACCCTGACGTGACTCGAACACGCAACCTCCTGATCTGGAGTCAGATGCGCTACCATTGCGCCACAGATCACTGGCATCCATTACAAAACAGTGGATGACTCTACAAACGAAAAGATCAATGCTTCAAAAGTAACTGACCCTGACGTGACTCGAACACGCAACCTCCTGATCTGGAGTCAGATGCGCTACCATTGCGCCACAGAGTCACTAGCATCCATTACAAAACTGGTGATCACTTTACAAACGAAAAGATCAATGCTTCAAAAGTAACTGACCCTGACGTGACTCGAACACGCAACCTCCTGATCTGGAGTCAGATGCGCTACCATTGCGCCACAGAGTCACTGGCATCCATTACAAAACTGCTGATCACTTTACAAACGAAAAGATCAATGCTTCAAAAGTAACTGACCCTGACGTGACTCGAACACGCAACCTCTTGATCTGCAGTCAGATGCGCTACCATTGCGCCACAGAGTCACTGGCATTCATTACAAAACTGCTGATCACTTTGCAAACGAAAAGATCAATGCTTCAAAAGTAACTGACCCTGACGTGACTCGAACACACAACCTCCTGATCTGGAGTCAGATGCGCTACCATTGCGCCACAGAGTCACTGGCATCCATTACAAAACTGCTGATCACTTTACAAAGAAAAGATCAATGCTTCAAAAGTAACTGACCCTGACGTGACTCGAACACGCAACCTCCTGATCTGGAGTCAGATGCGCTACCATTGCGCCACAGAGTCACTGGCATCCATTACAAAACTGCTGATCACTTTACAAACGAAAGATCAATGCTTCAAAAGTAACTGACCCTGACGTGACTCGAACACGCAACCTCCTGATCTGGAGTCAGATGCGCTACCATTGCGCCACAGAGTCACTGGCATCCATTACAAAACTGCTGATCACTTTACAAAAGAAAAGATCAATGCTTCAAAAGTAACTGACCCTGACGTGACTCGAACACGCAACCTCTTGATCTGCAGTCAGATGCGCTACCATTGCGCCACAGAGTCACTGGCATCCATTACAAAACTGCTGATCACTTTACAAAAGAAAAGATCAATGCTTCAAAAGTAACTGACCCTGACGTGACTCGAACACGCAACCTCCTGATCTGCAGTCAGATGCGCTACCATTGCGCCACAGAGTCACTGGCATTCATTAGAAAACTGCTGATCACTTTGCAAACGAAAAGATCAATGCTTCAAAAGTAACTGACCCTGACGTGACTCGAACACGCAACCTCCTGATCTGGAGTCAGATGCGCTACCATTGCGCCACAAGATCACTGGCATCCATTACAAAACTGCTGATCACTTTGCAAACGAAAAGATCAATGCTTCAAGAGTAACTGACCCTGACGTGACTCGAACACGCAACCTCCTGATCTGGAGTCAGATGCGCTACCATTGCGCCACACAATCATTGGCATCCATTACAAAACATTGGATCACTTTACAAACGAAAAGATCAATGCTTCAAAAGTAACTGACCCTGACGTGACTGGAACACGCAATCTCCTGATCTGGAGTCAGATGCGCTACCATTGCGCCACAGAATCATTGGCATTCATTACAAAACTGCTGATGACTTTACAAACCAAGATATGAATGCTTCAAAAGTAACTGACCCTGACGTGACTCGAACACGCAACCTCCTGATCTGGAGTCAGATGCGCTACCATTGCGCCACAGAGTCACTAGCATCCATTACAAAACTGCTGACCACTTTACAAACGAAAAGATCAATGCTTCAAAAGTAACTGACCCTGACGTGACTCGAACATGCAACCTCCTGATCTGGAGTCAGATGCGATACCACTGCGCCACAGAGTCACTGGCATCCATTACAAAAGTGCTGATGACTTTACAAACCAAAGTATGAATGCTTCAAAAGTAACTGACCCTGACGTGACTCGAACACGCAACCTCCTGATCTGGAGTCAGATGCGCTACCATTGCGCCACAGGATCACTGGCATCCATTACAAAACTGCTGATCACTTTACAAATGAAAAGATCAATGCTTCAAAAGTAACTGACCCTGCCGTGACTCGAACACGCAACCTCCTGATCTGGAGTCAGATGCGCTACCATTGCGCCACAGAGTCAGTGGCATCCATTTCGAAACATTGGATCACTTTACAAACGAAAAGATCAATGCTTCAAAAGTAACTGACCCTGCCGTGACTCGAACACGCAATCTCCTGATCTGGAGTCAGATGCGCTACCATTGCGCCACAGGATCACTGGCATCCATTACAAAACTGCTGATCACTTTACAAACGAAAAGATCAATGCTTCAAAAGTAACTGACCCTGACGTGACTCGAACACGCAACCTCCTGATCTGGAGTCAGATGCGCTACAATTGCGCCACAGAGTCACTGGCATCCATTACAAAACTGCTGATCACTTTGCAAACGAAAAGATCAATGCTTCAAAAGTAACTGACCCTGACGTGACTCGAACACGCAACCTCCTGATCTGGAGTCAGATGCGCTACCATTGCGCCACAGGATCACTGGCATCCATTACAAAACTGCTGATCACTTTACAAACGAAAAGATCAATGCTTCAAAAGTAACTGACCCTGACGTGACTCGAACACGCAACCTCCTGATCTGGAGTCAGATGCGCTACAATTGCGCCACAGAGTCACTGGCATCCATTACAAAACTGCTGATCACTTTGCAAACGAAAAGATCAATGCTTCAAAAGTAACTGACCCTGACGTGACTCGAACACGCAACCTCCTGATCTGGAGTCAGATGCGCTACCATTGCGCCACAGGATCACTGGCATCCATTACAAAACTGCTGATCACTTTGCAAACGAAAAGATCAATGCTTCAAAAGTAACTGACCCTGACGTGACTCGAACACGCAACCTCCTGATCTGGAGTCAGATGCGCTACCATTGCGCCACAGAGTCAATGGCATCCATTACAAAACATTGGATCACTTTACAAACGAAAAGATCAATGCTTCAAAAGTAACTGACCCTGACGTGACTCGAACACGCAACCTCCTGATCTGGAGTCAGATGCGCTACCATTGCGCCACAGAGTCAGTGGCATCCATTACAAAACATTGGATCACTTTACAAACGAAAAGATCAATGCTTCAAAAGTAACTGACCCTGACGTGACTGGAACACGCAATCTCCTGATCTGGAGTCAGATGCGCTACCATTGCGCCACAGAGTCAGTGGCATCCATTACAAAACATTGGATCACTTTACAAACGAAAAGATCAATGCTTCAAAAGTAACTGACCCTGACGTGACTCGAACACGCAACCTCCTGATCTGGAGTCAGATGCGCTACCATTGCGCCACAGAGTCAATGGCATCCATTACAAAACATTGGATCACTTTACAAACGAAAAGATCAATGCTTCAAAAGTAACTGACCCTGACGTGACTCGAACACGCAACCTCCTGATCTGTAGTCAGATGCGCTTCCATTGTGCGACATAGTCACTGGCATCCATTACAAAACTGCTGGTCACTTTATAAACGAAATGATTAATGGTTGAAAAGTAACTGACCCTGACGTGACTCGAACACGCAACCTCCTGATCTGGAGTCAAATGCGCTACCCTTGCGCCACAGAGTCGCTTGCATCCGTTACAGAAGTTCTGTTGACTTCGTAAGTGGTACGTCAAATGGTTAAAAAGTAACTGATCAAAAAGTGACTGAAACACGCAGCCTCCTGGTTTGTTGTCAGATGTGCACCATTGCGCCACAGAATGGCTCGCTTCCATTAACGTATGGCTGAAACTCTATGGGTTGTATGTCTAATGCTCAATAAAGAAGCTGAGCCTGATGTGACTTGAAGAGACAACTCTTGAAACTGGTGGCTTATGAGCCATGATTGAGCCAGAGAATTACATATTTTATGCCATGTTCGAAGCCTCGTTTTGAAGTAGATAGTTCGAAATATGATGTCACAGCAGTAGTAGGTACCAGTTGTAATAATAGGGAAGAGGGAAAAGATAGAAAGCAAAGATTTTTTTGCCAGCAAATATGATTGTGAAATTTTTGCTTCTTAATTCGGAAAGAGAGGAAATAAAATTTTAACATGTCTACTGCAAGATGCTATCTTATTGTTGGGATTTTATTAAAGATAAAAGGCAGCCGTTATCTTTCAGCATCGACTCTGAAGTCTTTGCTGGTTGTTCTATTGGTGGTCATTCAATGCAAGGCTGGTCACAGAAAAACAGGTGAATTAGTCCGTGTAAATAACAATAAATAGTTGTTCTTGAAATATTTTAAGTTTTAAAGTTCTTGATTGCATAGATTTTGATACGTTCTTGATAACTCTCCTGGCGTAAAATGTTGCCAATTACAAATCCTCTGCAGGTCAACTATCTGGCAAAGCTTCAAAAGTGGCGCACGTTTCGCGATTGATAAAATTCCTGTTATCTTCTTAATTACGCTGTTGAATAAGTAAAAAGGAAATTTTCAAGGCCTGTCCTATTACTTTGACTATGAATGCAATCAGCAGCATTTAATTGGTTCTAAGCTTAAGCGTAGAGCATGACTATCAATATGAGACTGTTGTGAAAGTCATGTCAAACAGTAAAAATAAAATAAACTTAGATTTTCCCAGCATTAAACGATTTAATGACGTGAATCCATAACTATAGGGGACAGAAAACCTCATCCTCCGATTCTTTGACAACCTGCTCGGCAAAATAAAAAACTACACCCACCTATTTAGCCACATAACTAAATGCTAAAAAAGACAAACCTTTAATCTATAGTAACAATTAGGCTCTTGTTCAATTTTCAAGCCTTCAATGTAGGTTATTTGTACTGGAAGGTTATTTAGAGACCTAATCTATCTTTCGGTAACAAAGCTGAAGTATGAAAAGGGTAACAACTGATTATTTCAGATGGCAAGCTGACAATAGTAGTGACATCCACCAGTAAAGAGTACTGGGTGCCAAGAGTGAAAGTGAGCTTACTTGTTGACGAACATGCGAAGATCAAAGATATTGTCGACCAACTCTGCTTCATATTTCATCGATCTGTAGAAATGGCAAAATACAAAGAGAATTACCCATGCCACGAAAGATCAAATATGTTAATGCTCTACAAAAAGAAACACATGCGAAGGATGTACACTAAGAACAAAGATGGCTCACTTATCAAACTTAACAATTATGATACCCGAAATGGCACAGAATTTGTACTCAATTACAGTTGACTAGCAATTGCATCACTATTGCTTACTTCAAACCTGGATCAAGGAGAATATTGGTAAGGGGTGATTGATAATGATGAAGACATTACACCAAGACGCGGATTGTTTCTTAGTTTCTCAGTCAATAATTCATTCTAATTTAAGCAGATTGTAAGAACAATTCATTTTTTCAACTTTGAGAAAATTATGCCTCTCCGCATCCTCTTAGGGCCATTTCCAAGTGCTATTTAAACAAACAAAACGTTTGTATTTGTAATGCATATCAATTGCATTATCAATGACTATAAATCACATTTCGCGAAACTCATCATAATAAGCATTCGTTGTAAACTTTGGCGGATCGCTACCAAAAACGCGAAACACAATTACAATCACAAGTATATGCGCAGTTATGCCTTTCGCTGTTAAATTTAAAATACTTGTTTTGTGTCTGCATCTTGCAGCTAGTTCGGTAATTTTGTTGAGTAGTTTTCTTTTATAAGCATTAAGGGCAAGCTGTCTGCTCTTCTTGATAAGGATTACTCAACCCACATGCAGGAGGCACACGCTTGTCCAAACAAAAGAAGATGGTGTCGCCCTTACCAAGATAAGCCACCTCTGGACCACTGCCTGCAAATATTGCCTTTGGCGCATATTTTCTTTGTATTGTATAGATAAAAATAACATACGCAGAAATGAGTTACCCAGTGTCTCATGGTGACACGTGGTGTGTTATCATAAATATCACGTCAGTGTTGTGTGAAGGCGCAATTGACATGAAAAATACATCGTGGCAAAGAATTTTTCTTCTAGATAGAGCTGGGATTAACAATTAAAAAGTCTGGAAATCTGACAATATTACTATATGCTATTGTCAAATCTGGAAATCTGGAAATCTAAAATATTATTAACAAAAAAGAAATACAAAGTAATTGCTTGCATATATTTATCACATCCTACTAAATATGGCCGTAGATGTAAAGCATGTACTTTATACAATAGTCTTTTGCTTACGATAAAGGTAATGGGGCAAGGTTGTTGGCGGATTAATAGTAATAAATTTTAGTAAATCAGAAAAAAGTATGCATGAAAATTTAAAAACTAGAACTGAAAATAGGCTCAAAGTGTTACGGCAAAGTTTTCTTTTCTGGCGCAAGTAATTTTGGCATGTCAGGCATCTTGACTAAATGACTCATAAATGTTAGCTGAAAGTGCATTTAAGTTATCATTACTGAAGAGTTCATCAAGATATTCATTTTGACCATTTTTAAATACCTGGTTCATCTGTGCATTCAAAATTGGAATGAGCTTTGCCAAAGGAAGATGCAACTGTCTAGAATCTTCATCTTCTTCTATAGCTGTAGATGTGTCAGTTGCTTTAGCTGTATTAGAAATAGCATACGTTGATGATAAGGTTCCATGGTAATCACTTCTTACTTATATTCTGATGGAATGATATTTATTGGTGCAGTTTCACTTTGAATAATTTTGCTGAACACTGAAAAAAGGCCTTGCTATCAAGGGGCAATATTTACAATCTTTTCCAGTCACAAACATTTCTAAAATATTGCAGTAAATAATTTAGAATGTTGTATCAGATGTGATAAATGATATTACATCTGATACAACATTCTAAATTATTGGGTGTCACATCACATGATTATTTTCCTGGGGTTGCAGAAACTAAATTACCTGAGCCAATAGAGGTTTGAAAATATTCTTCCAAATTGAGCATCATAGTTTCTAAGCATTTGCCAATGCATTCTTCAATAACATTGTTGAAATCATCACTTTCTAGAACATCTAATGTTTCTGACATGATCTTCTGGTATTTTTCATCATCCATATACACAGTGGCTTTGCTACAGTCTGCAGAATCCAATAAATAGGTTGCAAAACGGCTTACAATTGTTGAGTCGTTGTCAACCATGTTGTTTGGCGTCATTCTTAAAATTGACTTAAACTGATCCCAGATACTGAATACTAGCTTTGATAAGTTGTAATGATTGAGATTTTCTTTCAGTGAGAGTAATCCAATATTATCTACAAAAAGTAAAAGCTAATTACTAAAAAGCAAAGCATATGTAAACTTTTAAATGTTGTGCAAAATTGGGTGAGTGCTTATTAGAGGGGGCACTTAAAAGAGGGGGGGCTTATTTCAGACCTGAAATTTTAAAATCAAACAACCTCAAAACTAAAAGAATAATCTGATAAAGTTCTGAATGTTATTCAATATCAAGCAGTCAAGATCAACTTCAACTGGTGATCTTGACTGCATTGCATTTTCCAAACGCTCATGACCCGATGAAAGTGTTTTTCCAGCCTGAAAGAGTTTCTACGTTATTATTTGAACCAAACAGTGAAAATGTAAGGATTCTATTAACTGCCCTGGGTGGTTGATAGAGGGGCACTTATTTCACACTTTTTGATTTTAGGGTGGGTGCTTATTGGAGGGGGCAGTTAAAAGAGGTTGGGTGCTAATTAGAGGAAATAAGGTAGGTATCTGCATACAAAGAAACATCGCCTATATCATAATTCTAAAAATTCTGAAATTTGATCTTGGTTGGCCCTGTGATGCATTCTGCATAACACATTGTCCTCTGGTAAGTTACCTTTGACACATTTCTGTATGTCCGAAATCAAGGTTGCATTGCCATGTTCAAAGAAAAACTTGATGTTACTGAGGTAGTCTTTCTCAATTGTAGCGACAGAGGAGTCAGTGTCAAACCCGTGTGCCAGTGCAGCTACATCAGAAAACTTGGCATCTTCTGTACTTTCAATGCTTTCAACAAACATGTAGCCGGAGATTATGTTCATCTGTACTTTGAGAAATCCATACAATATACAGCACGATACTACTGATACTATGGCTTTCGTGAAACTTTTTATTTTGAGTTCCTCCCAAAGCTCAACTTTATCTTTTTTCGCCTTCAGGTTAATAAAAGAAATAACTTCGTCTGTATCAAGTGATTCTTGAACCTTATCTCGCAGCACCAGCATGAGCTGTTTAAATGTTCTGATACATGTTTCCTGATTACTGTCGTAATGAAATTGCTTTTTCCCCTGCTTTGCATACTCCTCTGCTTGTCTTTCCTGCAGCTCGGATAATTTCCATTTCACAACTTTTCCAGCAGCATATATCCCCCCAATAACAAACCCAGCCGAAATTAATTTTCGTTTGTGCCTTTGAGCAAAGCTTTTCACCCAGCTCCACATTGTTTATCGTACAGAGAAATGAAGCTGATGGTTTAAAACTATAGTTAAAAGTAGTAGTCAGCTCCCTTCCAATCTCACTGGTTGACCTCGTGTTAGGCCCATGACTCATAATAATGATCATATTGAGTTGAATAGTTTGGTCCAGTCAACTTTCCTTCTTGCTCGCATTTTACTCTTGAAAAGTTGGATACGACTTCGCCCGTTGTTCACGTTTTTTGACGAAACTGAGAGCTTTCTGTGAAAGTTGGCTTACGAGCAAATGCATTGCAATGTGTTTAGCAGAACCTTCACATAGCTTCATTGTATCTTCTGTCTGAAGATCCAACGAAGCTGTATGGCGGTTCTACTTTTATGAGATATAACTTCACAAATTGATTTATAAGAAATTCAGATCGTAATTTGATGGGCTGACAGCAATTAAGGAAAAGACCTTGTTGCCATAAATTTGGAACATATAGGTTGGGTGCGCATTCATTTGATTATTTGTTTTATGCAACACGTTGATTTGAACAAACAGGGTCTGCTCAATAAAATAAGCTGGCCCACCAAGGTAGGTTAGCCCACCGAAGTGAGGTCCAGTCGGTAACAGTGATTAGTATGTACCGTATTCCATCGATTAAACGCACTTTTCGGGGGCTAATCGAGAGGGGCCATTATTCGAGGGGGGCGTTTCAAAAAGTACAAGATCACAGCCACTGTCATTGGGTCCAGAAAAAGAAAAAATGGTTTGTAGTTTGTAGTTGCTTTATCGAGCAACAATATACTACACCAACGAGGGGGCTTTTAATCGAGGAAATACGGTAAACATACTTTTACTTTCATATGGGACGTGAGTGAGCTATCCCACATAAGTGAGATTTCACTGCAGTGCCGGTGGGGTCTCCCGAGGTGGGATGACAATCATCAATAGTGCGCAAGCGTAACTCTATTCAGATGTTACTATGTTTGTAATGATAGTTTTTTGTTGTTGACCCAGGATTTACAATACAGATCTTCTGATATGACTGAAGAGTAGCTAAAACGAAAAATTATGGAATGAAAGAATTATTTTCAACCTTGCCGAATCAATCCATTGTACCAATCAATCAGATTGTGTAAAACAATTGTCCAAGTAAAGTCAATTAAGTGAAACATAGCATGGCGTGTTGGCATTTCAGCAAAATCTGTAGTTGACCTCAACAAAAAATTGAAAAGGGACGAGGTCAATAGAGATTTTACGGCATTTTTTGTTATCGAGTACTACATTTTTGCGGGGAGTAATAGCAAGAGCTATCTCTAGTGTAACGTATTGTTTCAGCAGAACAAGATGCCCACGATTGACTCCACATTCTTAAGCATGCATTGTCTAGTGGATTCAAATCTCTTTTGTGAAAGGAATGTGCTTGGCAGTATAAAAGAGGGCAACTTGAAAGCTGTGTCGTAAACAAGTCATTGTCATCTTTAAAGTTGAGTTGAAGTCAGTTTTTCCAAAGTAAGTTGGTTTGAAATTTTTTGCAACTTGCGACTATACACTTGTTTATGCTACTGTCTACTACTTCGTGTCATTATTAACAAGACACAGTTGGTGCATTTACAGGCCTCGTACAAGATGAAGACATTGGCTATTATTTTGCTGGTCTGTTCCTTTGCAATCTTTGGATTTGGTAAGTTTTGCAAGCCTTACTGCAAATTTTGATTATCCTCGCACTTTGAATTACTCACATTTGACAGATTGTTAACGCGTGGCAAGCTCACTTGTTCGCTCTATGTTCCTTACTTTTTTAAACTTAAGCTATATTATTTACTCTTTTTTAAGCCGCTGAAGAGGAAGACTTTCCAGTTGAATCTTTTGATGAGCAGGCGCCAGATGAAAGCAACGAGGACAGCGAAGAAGATGAACTTGAATTAGCCGATGAACCTGTCGGTAAATAATTTACATTCATTCCCTATCTCTGCCAATGTTGCTACTCGTTCTGCTTTATGATCCGATTTATCAAATCTTTATTATTTTCCCTATTTAGACTCCACTGCATCAAATGATGCCAAGCCAGGATGCATTCGTCGTAGATGGTGGTGTCGACGCAGAACATATTACTACACCTGCTCGGCTGGTACTTGCAGAAGACGAAGAAGAGGTGCCAAAAAATGAAGTGCCAGATAACGAATCATTTAAAGAGGATGCTAAATAACAAAAAAATAAGCAAAACAATGCAAAATTGCCTTTTTCACGTATTTAAAACACGTTATTTTTATCAGGTTGCACGAAGATTGATTTCCTGTGTTTTATCTGCTCTGGATATTCATTTGCTATGCATTTCAGTTGCTTAGCGCACAATGTGCTCATTTAAGGGCTTGTGTAGCCTAAAATTACTTGCCATTTTCTTACTGAAACGAAAGAAAACAATCTGAGAAGCATTATGAGCCCATTCTAAGTTATTTCTGACTAATATGGATAAGATTTTAGGCTCAAACCCACCCATGTTGACATCGACGTGATGATGCGAGACTCGAAGTTCCATAGGGTTTGTATGGAAAAGTTTAACCTTGCGTTACAGTTTTTTTTAATAACTTTAAAAGAGCATGTTTTCTTCACATAGAAAGCAATTTTTGTTGCTTTTAAGACTAGTTATTGCTGCATTAAGGCGAAATCTTTATGTAGGATAGCCTTTTGTCAGAGCCCAAGTAAGTAGCTAACTAGCTGGTTCAGGTCAAAACAACATCGAAGCAGTTGGGAATGATGAGGAATTTCGAGGTTGTTAATACGTCACTTTTATAAAACACTTTATCATCTGCTATTCCTATTGCTCTAATAAAGTATTCCCACCAGTAGCGTCTTGAAACAAAAAGGCGGGGAGTTAAACTGCCATGAGATTTCCTTCATCAGAAGCTAAGTTTATCCCAGTTGTTTTTTATCTTTATTTATAATTCCAAGGTCCTTCACTGCAGTTTCCATTTATGCGTGACATTGCACGTCGTGACATGACATTGCATGTACTTTTTCCATGTCTCATAAAAATCTTGTTGCTGACTATATTATGTTTGTAACTCTTAAGCATATTGTCGGAACACGCATATGTAGTCACAAGAGTTCTAAGTTTTCTCTTACAACTATGGTACACGCAATGCGTGGGAAAAATATGAGACGGACATTGATAAAGCAAAATAACATAAGAAAATCACGATAGCATAACTAATTTGAGAATGGTTGTTTGTATTTCTTAATTATGGTAAAATCCTGAGAAAAAAAGAGAATTACAGATGATGTTCGTGAGACAATTGTTGTAGTCCGTAAGATAACAGCAGCGAATTTAATACACCTAAGTTAGCTTATATTTGTAACGTCTTCATCAGTTTGCAACATTGTGTCATGCTTTGTAATATTTTCGTTTCCTGAAAATACAGAGTCAACCGTGGCAGAAAGTGAATTCAGATCGTATTCCTTATTGCCATAGAGGCCTCTATTTATCTTATACGTATCATATTAGAGCCCTTTCTTTTACTGGCTGTTACACTGTGGGTGGAAAGCATATTCTGGTACGCTTTCCTCAATAGAATATACTGTCCCACCCCATAGGTGTCTTGGGGTTGGTTTTCTGATGAAACTTCCGCAGCCAGACGTGGGGTACAGCACTCAGTGTGAGCTTTGGTGTTGCTGAGGTCAGTGACTTTTTCGCAGACTTTATACACAGATAAGCATATGTTTTGCCTTCTTTTCTTCAATGGTGGGTTGCCGTACCCACTCTACCAACAACTTAATCAAAAGCCCGTGTAAACGGATGGCCTAATCGTACTCATTTTGGTACGGTTCAAAATTGAACCGGTCCCGTGTAAACGCAGCCTAAGAGAGCCGGTTGGCGGAGTCAGGTCAAAATTCGGCGGCTTGACACTGATGCATTCACGTTTCACTCAAAAATGGAAAGGCTGATCATCCATTTTCGTCACTTTGCCTTGCCCGTGGCCCGCGGGGCATCATTGCACGTGGATTCCGAATGTCCATCCTTGGCATTTTGGCTGGCAGTTTTGGCGCGTTTCTAAAGCGAGATTAAAAGGCGAAAACAAGGCATTCCAATAATGGCCACTTTGATCCTTCGATGACAGGTCAGTGAGTAGAAAAATCTAAGCAAGTGGGTAACCTTTGTTTTGACACCGGATTACGATAGTTCATGGTATTACGAACATTTTAAGCGGTCGTGCCATTTCGAAATATGGGGGTAAGTCACGTGGCTGATGACGTCATTTTTATGGGGCAGTTAATCTAAAATTGCCATATCTCGCAGCACGCTTGACCGATTTTGTTGAAAATAGTTCCAAAAGCCGTGAAATGAAATGCGCTTTAAGTTGATATATGGCTTAATATATTTTGTGTTAATTTAAATTTTCAAAATTTCGGGACATTTTTGATGACGTCACAAATGAATCGTGCAGAAAGCATAGAGATAGGATATAAGATAATCTAGGGCTAACGGCCGATACTCCCTCTGTATAGCGGGTGAAGCAAAAATTTCCAGCCAGCCACCCTCCAGCAAAATGGCGGAAAAAACTCTACAGCTAGAACTTCACATTTTGAAGTCAAAGTACATTGATACTTTCAATTAAAAACCTCAAAGAAACATTCTAATCTTTAAAACATTATGGTATATTCATTATACTGAAAGTTCATGGTTGTTTTTACAATATTATTACAATTTACAAACTTTAATGCAATTTGCAATGGCACGAGTTGTTAGGCCCAGATATCTCTTGGAGGGTGAATTCTTGTATCCCTGTGCTCAAACATTTTGAAAATCTTGCGTCCCTGTGCGCAATCACAGAGTTTCGATGTATCAAGTGGTAAAAAAATGGCCGCCATTGGAGGATTTTTGGCGTCTGGAGGATGAGCCTCGTTCGCACTCTAGATTATCTTATATCCTATCTCTATGGCAGAAAGTTAAATCAAACATGGGTTCACTAAGGTTCTCTTAATTTTAAATGTCTACATACCTAAAAAGGTGTCCAATCACTGCCACTGTTGTCAGAATCACTAGAATCACTAAGAAAATCGGATAGATGCTCCCATTCCTCATCATCTTCGGATGCTTCACATGATGAATTTTCAATCGACTTCGCATGTGACGTAGCTGCATCCATTACTAATCTTTCCCACCTTTTCTGGCAGGGTAGTGAGCTTGACTTTGAAAATTTCTTTTTCTTCGTCGAGGATGCAGACGAATCTTCACTTACTTCTTCAATACTCGCTTTGCTCCTTTTTGGCTTGCGCGTTGTACATTTTGTCGTTAAAGAAGGTGGGAGCTGCTCTCCAACAAACCAAATAGGGCTAACTAACGATTCCTCTATTATTTTCCATCCATTCGATGTAAGTGGTGGAGTTTCTATATTTGGAGAAAGGCATTGAAGCCAAACAAAGCACTGATAGTGAGCACTTAAAATCGCTTGCTTGCAGGAATCAGGATGAGATTACCTCTGCACCCCAGTGACTAAATATTTTGCTTATGCAGGCAAATGTCTCAGTATCATACTTCATGTACCATTCCTTACCGGGTGTAACCTTCGCATAGGCATAAAGCAGCAGTATTAGAACGTCAGTGTCCTTGGAGACTACTACTGCTTTTTCGCTCGTTGCAGCATGAAGAACCATCCTGGTATCTGCCTCTTCATGATTACATGTTAATGCCAATGTGTGGTTGAAGTTTTCGTGATCAATGTTCCATGTCTGGCATTCGTTGTTGACTGTAACTGGGAGAAAGATACGAGCTTTGCCTTCTGGAGATTTCAGATATTCAAAGATCAGCTTAATTAAATCATTTTTGTTCTCGCTACCATGAAGGAGTTTCTCCCAACTGTACCCCTGGGGCATTTTTGGTGGAAGCCCTGTATGTGCACCCTCGGTCCTGTATTTCCGCGACATCTTCTTGTACCTTCCTTGATGCTCATTTTACGATAGGTATCCATCACGATGTTCAACGATATGGCGTTTGCCTTTTTGGGAGGTGTCATGCGGGCCAATAGAGATTCACACCACTGTAGATATGTGTCAGATGGCTTCAGCGAGCGTACAGAGGCCATACCATCAACAATCCATCTTACTCTATTGGTGTATTCATTAATGGATGCGTTAGCTTCTACAATAAGAAAATTTCTTTGGCAAGCCTTATCAGATTGTCTAAGTTCTGCCTCGGGTGTTGCTACGCTTAGTGGTAGTGTTGTAAGGGGATAACGAAATGCTTCTTCTAGACTGGTTGCTTTAGCAATGAGCATGCCAAATGCTTGCCGATCTTCCTTTAGGACTGTTACTGTCTTAGACTGCTGTTTACTTCCTTCAAGGCCGGTTCTAAGCTTAAACTCTTTGATGGGGTCAAATATTGATTTATCCCCCTTCACAAGGCGGTCAGCAACAAATGATTTAAAACACTTGTCACCCGTTTCTTCTGCACTCAGTAGACCATTTATGATGTATTTGTCAACTTCTTTGCCAGTTGACATGGATCTTGCTGGTCCATCACCAAATGGGTCGATTCCGTACTCCCTAAGTTTCGCTCTGAGATTCATAACATGTGTATAATGCATCTTTTTATTCCCTGGCGTTAATTCCTTATGACTTGACGAAGTCTTAGCGTGCAGATTTTCTTTTAATGACGATCTTATTTTACAGTGTATATGGGACATGGAGATCCATCTGTTGACTGCATCAGTATTTGTACTATAGCCTGCTTGGAATGGGCCTGCAGTGCCCTTGGTCGCTCCGTTAAAGTGCTCTGTTACTAAATCACCATGTAAGCAACTGAAGATGTCTCCACTTTCACTGGCTCCATGACCTCTTAACGCTAAATCATTGAAAGCTTCCAATCTACTTTCTTCCAACCTAGGTAAAAACACGTGTTGGTAGGTGTTATATCTGCCATAATTAATATGGTCGAAGGCGAAAACTAATTTTAGAATTTGTCTCTCTGCTTGTAAATGTCTTTCAAAATCTTTTTCTCGCACTGCAGAAACAAGTGCAAGGATCAAGGATATGTCCTTTAAATACTTAACAGTCATTTTTGCTTGTGTTCCACTTTCAATCATTATCTGGCGTTTCAATGCGTGAAATGATTTCAGTACAAGAACTTTTTCTAAAGCACCTGGTGAAGGATTTTTACGCAGCTCAATTACTTTTCCTTTAAGGTCTTTGTCCATGCTTGCATAGTTACTCGTGATGTCTTCTACTCTGTTTTGGATCAATGCGTCGAAACCTTCCTTGTGTAAACGCATACAACGGTAATAAAGGCGCCCTTCCACTGCTTGAGATAGAGAGCCCGAGGCAATCGAGCCAGAATCCGCAAACCAATCACCATAATCCATGCAAGAATGTCGCTTATAAATAATCTTCTGAAGTACTGTTGCGAAAGAACAAAGCAACGATGTTTGCAACCATAGCAACAAGTAACTATAGTAACAGTTGACCTTTGATTTTTATATATTTCTATTTCGTAATCTCTTTTAGTTGAACTTTGATTTTATATTTCGTAATTTTTAGTAGATAATTGACTTAACTTATTTTGATTGGTAGAACTTAATCTTTAAACAATGTTATCCCTTTTTTGGTAATAGTAGACACATATCACAAGTATCGGTATTTAAACTTCTTCTCGTTGATTTTTTAGTTAGTTGAATTTGGAATTGAATGTGTAGTTGAATTTTTAGTTGGTAATCGTCGTAATATAAAACTGTTGTCGAGTGACCGCGTCACGAGTATCGAAGCCGAATAAAGATTGATATTGAATTAAAGATTGACAAAAAGAAACGAAGTACAAAAGACTCTTCTGTCAAGAAAATAACTGTGAGTTTGTCGAATATTGATAATCTGTTGTGTTGAACCTTCGTCGTTGAACCCACGTGTAAAACCCCCTTGTAAGTGGTTTTACAGTACCCCAAGCTGATGAAATCCACCCAGTATCGGAATAATGTTCTTATATTCTTCTTTGTGTTTCCACATGAGATGAAGGACCCTTGCATACACTTGTTCGTCAGCGTGTACAAATATGTGTGGAGCATCTAACAATTCCATTACATCAACCATCGAATCTAAGTAGTCTTTGCACACATTGTATTCAGGTGGGGCATCAATTGTAGGCATATAGTTTATCACAGACTTAATGATTTTGACGTCAGATACCTGCTTTTGGAAAGCTGTCCAAGATCCAATCTGAGGGTATTCTTCATTTCCGGTATCTGGTTGAGGTAAACCACCTGCTATCCCCCACACCAGGTCTTTATCGAAGCTTTGGTCAAGGATGCCGCGGTCATCTTTGTCTGTGAAGTTTTCTAACCGATGCGGCTCTATTAGTTTTCCTATCCTATAGTATTTATTTTCGTTTGATTTAGCATCCAAGACACTTAGCTTCAAAGAGTCAGGCAGCTGCTCGTTGTATTGCAAATCAGGCGTTTCACCTGGTAGCATAAGCTGGAAAACATTTTTAGTAATAGTTTAGGACGCAAGCTTGAAATAAAATATTTTGCGCGCTGTTTCAACCTTTTTTAACTGAAACCGCCAATATGGACTTTTTAGCATGATTCGTTTGCGACGTCATCAAAAATCCTCCAATTAAAAAGTTTTCAATTTACAAAAAGATGTTAAGCCATATATCAAGTTAAAGTGCATATTATTTTACACCTTTTGCAACCATTTTCAACAAAATCGGTCAAGTATTATGCGAGATATGGCAAATTTTAGATTAAATGCCCCCACCAAAATGACGTCATTGGTCACGTGACTTCCCCCCATATTTCGAAATGGCACGACCGCTCAAAATGTTCGCAATACCATGAACTATCGTAATCCGGTGTCAAAACAAAGGTTACTCGCTTGCTTAGATTTTTCTACTCACCGACCTGTCGGCTAATTGGCGCGTTTAGTGGCTCGTGAAATCGATATACTCGTAATGAAAAACTCTCGCAAGATGTTCTTGATGAACTTTTTGCAGCAATTAAAAAGAAAATTTTGCATAAAGAAGATAGCTACTTGTTGAGTCAGTTGCTGATAAAGCGAAAATTGAAAAAAGAGAGAAAAAAATACTTTCCAGGGCTCCAAGGTAAAAACTTTTCAGGGCTCCAAGCACCTACCGTCCAACAACAGCGGGATATTTAGCACCGGGATAATGGAATTGAAGAGAAGTTGTTAAGTAATGAAGATCACATCGAAGAAGATGAAGATAATCAACTTGAAACGGATGAACTCAACTACATTTTATAAATGAGCTCATAATAAAAGTATTTTATCGCTGTTTTAAGCATGTTGAAGCTCACTTGTCCATGATATTTCCACTTATTCGTAAGGTGGACTTTATACGGCCGCGTTTAGGTCGTGTCGAATTTAATTCAAGGAGAATTTGAATTAAATGCGACATAAATGCGGCGGTATAAAGTGAACATTTAATTAAGTGCTGCACTTTGAATTAAGTTCATCAGGATTTGCCGAACTTAATGCACAAGTGCGACACAAATGCGACGTGGCTTTATACGGCCGCATTTTGGTCGCATTTAATTCAAATTCTCCTTGAATTAAATCACTTCATGTGATATAATGATGAAATATGTCAAATTTTCCCAGTCAAGCACTCTGCGTATGTGCAATCCTTCTTTTTTACGTCACGATAATATGAGGAGTTGAGTTAAATGCGGCAAACAAAACACGTATAAAGTGAATGTCGCACTTATGTCGCATTTAGGTCGAATCTAATGAATTAAATTCGACACGACCTAAACGCGGCCTTATAAAGTGACCCTAAGCGAGGATGACGTCGTGGCGAATGATGACATCATTCTCCAAATTAGTCAAAGTAATAAATCTATATATCATTCGAAAGCGCTTACTGTGTGCTGTTCAAATATATAATTTTTTGGACTGTCGTGGTTACCAGAAAAAATTTACGGCAGTACAAACCGCAGTTTCTCGAAGTTGATGACGTCACCAGAAAATAGACTTTCGCTGAACATTTTTTTTGGCCCATCTTGGATTTGATATCTCCGTAATCGATTTAGTATAAATCTGAAATAAAATTTGAGGTTAGCCACTTTGCCAGTTTCTTTGAGAAAAAACTGTGTCTATAAGGCATGCATTGTCTAGAAGATTCAAATCTCTTTTGTGAAAGGAATGTGCTTGGCAGTATAAAAGAGGGCAACTTGAAAGCTGTGTCGTAAACAAGTCATTGTCATCTTTAAAGTTGAGTTGAAGTCAGTCTTGCCAAAGTAAGTTGGTTTGAAATTTATTGCAACACACGACTATATACTTGTTTATATGCTACTGTCTACTAATTCGTGTTATTAAACAAGACACAGTTTGTGCATTTACAGGCATCGCACAAGATGAAGACATTGGCTATCTTTTTGCTGGTCTGTTCCTTTGCAATCTTTGGATTTGGTGAGTTTTGCAATCTTTAATGCCAGATTTGGTTATCCTCGCACTTTGAATTACTCAAACTTAACAGATTGTTTAGGCGTGCCAAGCTCACCTCTTCGCTGTATGTTCCTTACTTTTTACACTTGAGCTATATCATTTACTCTTTTTTAAGCCGCTGAAGAGGAAGACTTTCCAGTTGAATCTTTTGATGAGCAGGTGCCAGATGAAAGCAACGAGGACAGCGAAGAAGATGAACTTGAATTAGCCGATGAATCTGTCGGTAAATAATTTACATTCATTCTCCACTTCTGCCAATGTTCCTACTCATTCTGCTTTATGATCCGATTTATCAAATCTTTATTATTTTCCCTATTTAGACTCCATTGCATCAAATGATGCCAAGCCAGGATGCATTCGTCGTAGACGGGGGTGTCGACGCAGAACATATTTCTACAGGTGCTCGGCTGGTATTTGCAGAAGACGACGTAATCGAGCAAACAAATCAAATGGCAGAAGACGAAAGTTTTAGATACTGAATAACAAAAAAGGAGCAAAACAATGCAAAACGCCTTTTTTACGTATTTAAAACAAGCTGTTTTACCAGATTGAATGAAGATTGATTTCGTGTGTCTTATCTGCTCTGGATATGCATTTGCTATGCACTATATTTTACCTTTTCATGGACGAAAAATTGAAGGGCCTATGCATCCAAAAATGACCGGGCATTGTTTTCCTGAAATGGAAAGAGAACAATTTGAGAAGCATTGTGAACCCATTGTAAATGTTTTCTGACTAACGTGGATGCGATTTTATGCTTAAACCCACCCAAGTTGACCTCACAGTGATCACAAAAGTCGAGTTTCCATATGGTTTGTATGGAAAAATTCAACCTCGAGAAAAGCAGAGGTTAAACACAATTGAGACAATGTTATCCCGACTGAGTTCAGGATACGACTTCACCCGTTGTTCCATCATTTTCTCAGACCACCACATGAAAAGGTACACTGTTGCAAGCAACCCATCTTGACGGGAGACGATTATAAGTCAAACATTGTTTACATTTTCGGGCAAGAAACAAAGATTGCCATTGCGCTGTTATCAAGTTAGTGTATATAATAATTTCGTAATAAAAAGAATAAACTCAAAAAATTCCACAGTTCATAACACAACACGAACAAATCTTCTCAAAACAATATACAAATAAGTGATCATGGAGTCAGGGTTCTAGTCTACATGTACAAGTCACTTTACGTTTGCTGATGAAATTGAGAGTTTTCTGTAAAAATTGATTTACGAGCAAGTGCATTGCATTATGTTTACCGGAACCTGACATAGCTTCATTGTATCTTCTGTCTGAGGATCCAACGAAGCTGTACTTTTATGAGACATAACTTCACAAATGGATTTATCAGAAATCCAGATCGTAATTTGATGGGTTGGTAGCAGTTGAGGAAAAGACCTTGCTGCAATAAGTTTGGAACATATTGCGTTGGGTACGACGGATGCATCTATGCATCTTAGCTCTACCAAAAACTTAATCAAAATTCGAGCCACATTTATTACCGCTGCAACATTAATAATTTACGAGTTCTATCGTCTATCTATCGTCCGATTGTGGCCGATGGTCCATATCTCTCAGGTTGCTTTTTCGGATTTTTATAAAGGGTCTCATAGCATGGGTTAATGATGCTGCAGTAGAGTGGGCTGAAACGCGGAGCTAAATTCCAAGGCAAGGACACTGCAGCAATTATAGTATTTCACTTTTGTTCTGGAAAATGAAAGTTTTTAGCTTTGAAGAAACAAGATCGAAAATTGAAGTCAAAGTATTTGCTTGAGTGGTCTCAAAACAATTGTTTTTTGAATTTGTTGCGTTCAATCCTGAAAATTAAATCCAGGGTATTTTATGTCCAGGAGTTAAAAACGTGAAAAGTCAATAAAATTAGTTATTCAGTTTTGCTCAGGCTCGCAAAGTTTGACTTTTATTTGATATTATTTTCTTCACTTTCTGGATAATACAGTGAAATAAAAGCCATCTGTCGCGAGTCACCTCAAGGTTCCTTTGATTTAAAATATCGGGGTCACCACTTTGTCCAGTACTCGCAAACACTTTTATGGTTGAACTTGAGAGATCGATCCTTCCTGAACTTACGGAATTTATATTGTACACACATTGGATTTTCAAACAAGAAAATAATAAGATCCTTCACGAACGACGAAATGAAGAAGACCAAGACCAAAGAAACATCTTCGAAAATGGTAACACGAACATAGAATCCACGCTTGTAGTTCCCCATAACGGTGTTAAAGGTGAAAAACTGATCAACTCCTTGGTTAAAGATATCGACAAAATGGATACTAGTCATGTGACTAAGATTGTTTACACTGGCACTAAGATGAGTACGTGCTTTAATGTCAAAGATAAACAGATAAAAGAGCATGAACACGACATCGTGTATAACTATAAATGCGAAGAGCAACTTACATAGGCGAGACGGCCAGACCTTTTTCTGAGCGAATAAAAGACCATTGTGGTAGAGACTCGAAATCACACGTTCTTACACATCATTTGGAAACAGGTCACAAGGTACCAACTAATGAAGATTTTTCAATAATAAATAAATACAAAAAGTTAAGTAATTATTATATTCGGATTATAGCAGAATCACTTATGATTAAAAGAGAAAAACCTGTGCTCAGTGCCAAGAGAAATCAGCCCCTTCACAACTTTTTCATTGACATTCGTTTTTCGTAGATATCGTTTATTTGATTTTTGTTGATAGCATTATAGTACTTCGTTAACATTTTTTTAACCTTGTAAGTTATCCTACTGGAATTAACTTCACTCTGAGGATAAGCGTTTGTTTATACGACCGAATATATAGATTGTAGGGAAATTATAACATCGTTTTTTCCTAATCAAAATGAGGCTTCTTGTTATACTATTTTTTATTAAAAAGTACATTCCTTCTTTAAAAACTTCAATTCTTTAACTGTTCTCAGTTCTTTGGGCCTGTTCTGTCCATTTTGTAATGTAATTGTCGTTTGGTCAAGAGCGCAAACCCAATAACGAATGCTCGAAATTTAACGACAAAACTCGAACATAAAAGTTCTTGGCGAGAGTCCTTTTCCACATTGGTATCGATCATCGATCGCTACAACATCTATAACCTCGATTTCATTAATTTTTTCAGCACGAAATCGAGGAGTTTTGGTTTTGCGAGCAGGATCTGTTAAGGTGCATTTGACTAGACTCGCTGCATTGCGTCCCTGTGATACGCCGTTGGACAACTCCGAACTAGACTCACTACATTGCGTCCCTGTGCCTCGCTCGTTTTCACTCGCTCGATTGAGGTCTTGATGCATGGTCCTTCAGCTGACCATGCAACTGGGATTTAATCTGTGAATGTAACAATGAAAATAATTACTTTTCATTGTTCATAAAATTCAAGATTCGGACAGCGAAGAAGTTCTCCTTTTTCTTTGGGATTTGCTGATGAGACGAGCTCGTAGACGTTTACAAGACGCCAATCGAAAAAGGAGAACTTCTTCGTCACAGTCGTCGCTGTCTGAATCTTCTAGATCAAATTCATTGCTTTCTGAATCTTCTAAATCCTCTAACATTCATGTTGCTTTGTTGTTCAGCCATTTTGTCTTCAAATGCGATCATGTTGTCCACTTCGCATGCGCTTTGAGGGAGATATCGTAAGCTTGCTGCTTCAGTTCGCCGCACACACAGAGGAAAGTGTCATTCGAGACCAAAATTATTCAACATGTTGAATATTGGTGTCATCTGGCACGAGTGACAGAATTCTCGCAAAACGTCCAGCGCACACTGGAGTTTCCTGCTAAGCACGCCGCCACGAATGACAATCAGCTCAGCAGCAAGCTCTAGTGTGCGGCAGGCTTTCGACAAACGCATGTTTTTGTTTTCCACATTAAGTTAGTAAGTCACTCTAAGATGACACGGGGGTTTTGATCTCCACCCAAAGTGGAACACACCCTCAGGGAAGCGAGCGTAGCGAGCGCCCCCGGCTATAGTAATAATAATGATAATTTTGGCGGTGATGGCACCCCATACTTGTGAAGTTAACTTTTGAGCCTGTTGTTGTTGTGGGCCGAGTTTGGGAGTGGGGCGAGTCAGCGCCATGACCAAAACAAAGATTGAGGAGATGTTATCAATTTCTTTCTTTTGGACAGACAAGCTGAGCTGAGGTGTTCAGTTCCTGCTGAACAGCTTTATTCCAAAGGGTCTTGGAATAAAGATAGTGTAAACTATGGAGGATTTTGATGGTAGAGACATTATATCTTATTTGCCAATTATTTGTTATTTCTGACTGAAAGTAATTAGGCCCGTCAAACTGAGTTCTCATTTGAATTAGAAAAACGTGGGACCAAAGCGACTGTCCATATATGCACACTAAGAACATATATATGAACGCCTAAGAACATCGATATTCCTGTCAAACATAATATTGTGTATTGGGATTTTTATCAATGTTTTGAAATGCATGACTAATATGTTACTACTACCTTTAATTGATACTACGTTCATTGCATTTGTCATGCAATGAAGTAACCTACCTACATAGTCTGTATTTTAAATTTGCAGCAGCGTGGAATTAAAATTTTTTTTGTTTTTCCAGGCAATGATCCCGCAGCAGAAGCACTTATCAGCCTTAGAGGTATTTATTAATGGTAGTATTTCAGATTTTGCACCACTGTAGTAGGTAAAGTAAGCACACATATGTACCTACATTGGCTTAAGATAGCCACTTCAGTTGATGAAAATCTTTAACCCCAGCAGTTTCGCAATTAATAGAAGGGTTTGGATTTTATTGGGTTTTCAATTACCGGGGGTATAATTTATGAAGTCTTTCTGCCGGACAACGTTTTTCTGCTCGACGTGATACCACCTTACATCATTTGCTTGTTTCAAAGTAACCAGTTCAATTCAAATTAACCGTTGTGAGTATCGAGTGAATAGTTTCCCAGTGACTTCAAACGGATAAATTTTGATCAAAAGATTTCCTCTTGTAACAACACACATCCTCATACTTCAGCTTGTATAAATTGCAAAAGCTTTGATTTTTTTTATTACAGTAATTAACACAAAAATGCTAAAGTCAATGGGTGGGGGTCCTAACTAGAGCAGGGCGGGTTGGAAAAATTCGCAAACATTAATAAGCTGGATGGGACGGCATTAGGCACCTAAGAGTACACCATCATTTACACTGTCAACTATCGTCCAAAATATTGAAGCTCTCTTCTTTAATTTGACTCCATTTTTTTTCATTTTGTTTTTTTGCTCAGAATCTGGGAAAAAGACTCCCAAGAAGGGTCAGATAATAGAGGTAAGATTGAGTAAAAGATAGTGAATTATGATGAATTATCATATAAGAAGTTTTTTGAAACAAAAAATTATTAATTTGTTTTGCTTTTTATTTCCAGGTCTCTCCATTCATGTTTACAGACAAGGGAGGCTCAGTTAAGGTCAGATTTGTCTCAAAATCAATTAAGTTTCAAAACCAAACTTTTTTGAAAGTTGGCATTAGGATTTATGTTTGTGATAAATCAATAATGTGTCTGCGAAATGTCAATTACTAAATTATATGCTTCATATAGGCAAGGATCTACGGCCAAATCCACACAAATTTAGTGAATTTGTTTTTTGTGAAACATAGAAGTGTCATTTTACTTTACTTCCTATGTATTTTCATACATATACTAGAATTGATAGATTATTGTTTATTTTATCATGTTTGAGGAAATATTGTAAACTTCCAAACCATTTCATTTCTTTCAGGCATTGCGTATCAGTCTGAATAACTTGCTAAAGCAATCAAAGGCAAAAAAGTGGGTCTGCTTTGAATGGTTCTATTCTGACATTGACAGGTGGGTGGAAACCATGTCTTTTGAGTTTGAAACTCAAAATGCTCAAAAGTTTAGTCTTTATTTATTTCTTCTTTTCAACACCGTTTATTTAATTCATAGGGCATTGTTCTTAGGAGAGAATGACTTTAGCATCTGCCTTCAGGAACATTTTCCACAACTGAAGGTATGACAGGCAATTATTTTATTATTTAAAAGTACTGTCAGTGAATGCAATTGCAATATAATTAATCTTTAGAAATATTAGGGAGTAGCCTTTAGAAAGTTAACTATTATGAAAGTTAAAGATATGCTTTCAGAAAAGTTGACAATTAAGTACCATTTGAACCATGCTTATCAGAGCACATTTTTTGTAGTATTAGAATGTTGCTTACAGGCATTGGTAGATCAAAATTGCTGGAATTCCAACCAAAAATGAAAGAACATTGTTTGGTCTCATTAGCAGCAAATACTCTTTAATTCTCTGTTACAATGATGTTTAGTATTAAGAAACTGATATTGTAATATTATTTGCACTAAGACTCAGGCAGTTTTTGATTTATGATATAATGATGCTATTGGGAAGCAAAACACTGTTCATGTTGAGCATCATGATTGAGCTGTATGGGTTATTGAATTAAACAAATCCTACATTGCTTGGAGTGGACTTTTTGAATTTAGTCTTTACTGATATTTGCTGTACATTGAATTGACAGGCAAGAAGGCTGACTAGATTGCAATGGTCAATGATTCGCAGGATGATGGGAAAGCCAAGACGGTGAGCCATTTATGGATTTAGCCGGTTCTTTCTATAACAGTCTTTCAATCATTACAATCTTGCCTGTTTAGTAAGAAAAACATCTGGTACCTGGAACTGCTTCATAGTACAATTCATACTTTCATTGATTACATAATTTCTATGTAGTAGCTATGAAGTTCTCATCCTAGTATATGTGTAGCTATGAACTTCTGATCTTTAGTGTATTTGTAGCTTTGAAGTTCTGCTCCTAGTTTATGTAATGCTACGGAGCTTTGACTTGGGTCTGTCACTTGATTCATATTGGCATGAAGTTTGGATTTTATTGTATATTTAGCTGTGGCCCCATGCTGATCTGGTTCATGTCATGACTTCTGAGTACACTTATCATTTCTAAATAATAGATTTGAATTGGGTTAATCTTTTTTTTACTTCTGTGTTGCTGCATGCTCAAGATGATTCACTTTAATGAGGAGGCTCTTCTGGAAATCCTCCTGCTTTGTAAAAATTAATATAAAGACGAAGCAGAATTTAATATTTTGGCATCTTTCCTTCTCATAGTTGCTCTGCTGCCTTTTTTGCTGAAGAACGTCAAGCCCTTGCCATGAAAAGGAAGAAGATTCGATACCTTCTGCACAGAAAGGTAAATATTTCAATGACAGTATGCTTACCAATAAACGTGTTTGAGCCAAGCACTGTTTTTGAACTACCCACCAACTAGTAGTGACAACAAGACAGCTTGCTTTGAGAACTTTATTCTAAGCTTAATTCTAATCCAAGAGCATATACTTTCAATACCTTATACAACAAAAGAGGGTGTGATTTTGTAACATTTCATGGCTCACCTGGTTGAACTGACCATGCAACTATTTTTAGATCGAAAATTCGTTCTGTAGAACTATTTTCATAAACTGTCAAGTTTGCTAGTTGTTATTTCCTGTGCAAACGCAAAAAAGGACATGCATGGGTGTATGGTTGGTTTTTGTCCGTAACAGGATTAATATCTCGTAAGAATATAATATGCTTTCAGGATATGGATGCTCAACTATTCTATAATTTTGTGCCCTATTTAATTTTACGGAAAGGTTTGAGGTGAGTAATTGAGGTATTAACAGGGGCATTTTTGATTGCGACGCCAAGCTTTGGAGTGCCTTTAGCTGCAGTGGAATAGAACAAGAGAGTAAAACAAAATAGCAGCGACTGTTATGGTAAAGAAAAACATGTTTCCGTATTCAGACTCTATTTTTGAGGTTTTTAAGCTAGCCATTATCCTATTTCTAATCAAAATCAAACACTAAAATGAGTCATTAATTTACTGGGGGCGACATGTGAGAGTCCGATTAACATTTAATTAAAATTTCTACATAAGTCCTAGGTTTCGTCCCATTGAATTATGTTGCTGACCGATGTCAATGGGTGTGGTTATAGACTTCTTTTGACTACTTTTAGAGTTCTGATATTCCTGATTTCAAGAGTTTCAAAGAACTACCCGATGAAATCGCCCTGCCCATTGTTATTGGCACACCAGTCACTGGTAAATTATTTTGTGTTCTTAACTTCTTATTGATGTCCGCACTTGTAATTTAAAAATAAATACCTGTTTTATTATTTACCGTGCATAAATTGCAATACAGTTATTACGCAATTATCAACGTCTCATTACAATTATAACACAGTTATTGACTTGCGTTCAGAAATCATTGAGAGCAATTTTCGAAATGAAAATACAATTAAAACTTGACAATTGTATTTTGTTACTTAAGTTCACTAATTGAGAGGAGTTGGATCCGTCTCCGACCTTGACATTTATTTGTTTGTTTGTGGTCTATGGAAATTTTATGCTTTTGAAGGTCTTCGTATTGGGTCACTAGATTATACAACAGTAATTTCAACTATGGATTATTTGCAAGTTGTAATCTTCACTATTCATTTCCTTAGCTCGTCTTCGTGAGCCCCAGGATGGTTTGTTCTCCGGCCAAGTCGATGCTGTAGATATTCAAGACAATACTTACCGCATTACTTTTGACAGAGAAGGTAATACTTCAAATTATGTTGAAGAGGAGTATGTTCTAGAGTGAGGGGGGCAGAACTCTGCTAGAGAATTCTTTTGAATATTATGTATTTCAAGTTGGTTGAAGGTATTTCATTTATCTTTTATTGTGGATATTATTGCCATGCAGTCCATGGCAATCTAGTTTTAAGAAGTTCCCTAAGGAACTCGATGCTGAAAACCCCCAGTAGTGAATGATAATGCTTACAAGGAGTCGATTTGTTATGTCGGTCGTTATTGTAGTTACATTTCTGTGCTAGTATCTTACCATTTGTAGGGTAACAGTGTTGTTAGATAAGCTTCAATATGAGTACCCTATCATAGAAGAAGTTCATTCTCTATACTGTAGTGACTTCATTTTTTGTTGAGCATTGGAGAAGAAGTCACATGATTGCATTGATTTGTAGGTTACGTTAACACAACAGGTCCATGATAAATTTCATTTTATGCCTAACTGTAATAGAATTTCTCGTATTTTAGGTCTCGGAACACGCTCTGTTCCCGATTATGAAGTGGCAGTAAGTGTACCGTCTTTATATTTCGTTCCTTTATTATTCTATTATATAGTAATCTTTCGGGCTTTGGTCGTGAACCTTCCATCTACCTTTGGCGTTTACTATGACCATGACATTCCGTGACCCATTTGCTGGTTTGAGGCATTAGAGCCGCAATAAAATTATTTCATTCAAATAATTCATTTGCTGAAAAAAATCGGAGTGGCCTTATCTCATAAGATTGGTTATTAGAAGCTTCATTAGTTATTATTAGAAGTTTCACCCTTCGTATGTAGAAGGCAATAGAAATTTGCAATGTAGTATTTCTGATACTCTAACTCCGTGGCCTAATGCAGGGTAGGGTTTGCCTTGTCCGGGGATTCATCAAGAAAGCGGCTGGGCTTTTCTGTTTTTTTGAAAAGCACTGTATTATTAATGTGTGTATTATGTCAATGCGTTCTAGAGGAATGAGCAGCAGGAAACAATTCCATTGTCATCACTTATTGTTAAAGACAGGCAAAGGCCAGCCGTTTCCACTATATCACCACCAAGGTATGTCGTTGTTGGTTCATTATTGGTTTCTTACTGCCGTAATTATTTGAATGAATGCTTTCTTTTTTGAAACCCCTTTCTTGCAAGACTATCTCTATTATCCAGGCTATCTCTATTATATATTATTTGAAGCATCAAGGTACCTTAAATCCTCAAATAAGCCCCCTCCCCCGATCTTAAATACGCTCACTTGGATCTTGTTTGAATGCGGAAGACATTGAATCGGCAGCATTACAACAATTGATGATTGGTTTAGAATACAACGGTTGCAATGGAGAAATCGTTATTGACTAAACAGTCTTGTTTGCAGAATGGTCGTTGCTTTGCATAACAATTTAAAGTAAACTCGTTGAAGTCAAATGATAGAGGAAAAATTATATTTTTATATCGAATTTTGAGGAAATCACCAAACTTTAAATGAAGCCCCTCTCTTCCTGGAATTGAACTTTTCCGATCCAAAACTACATTTCTGCAAATAACCTCTGAGGTATCATTCGAACATTTATGGTATGTGAATGCTGGGTATGAGCGTGCGGAGTAGCTACCTACAAGCAAGATTTAACTGTGATTTTAAAACTCTCTGTTTTTCATATTGATAGTTTTTGTCTACAATTTATGCATAATATTATAATATTTGTTCTGTTGTTAGAATTTCTCCGGCATTGCCATCTTACGAAGACTCTTTCAAGGTGAGGTACTATGCTATTGCATTATCAGATCTCTGGGAGATAGGTCTGTTGACATATATCGGCATGTTTCGTAACCTTCACTATTATTTGACATCTGATAACTCGAGCTCTCTTGTTTTCCACAGGGCACTTCGTCGAACTTTAATGCTTCACCTGCAAGGTAAGCCTCAAGTGTTATAATCAACGACCTATGGTTTCCTACTGATCGTTAGTTATGATCTATTAGAAACGCATCGCATTTTGCGCTGTACTTAGATTTAAGTTTATCATTGTTTGCTTTTCGATTTACAAGACCGTAATCTGTTGTATTTTTTAAGAAATTGAATGTTCCAGATTTTCCAATCTCGTGTGCTGATTTTCTTACCGACAAATCATTATAGAGTCGTTAGTTAAATGCATTTTTAATTAGTTTGAATATGTCCTTGATTTGTATTTGTAATCAGTTGTTTGAAAGATAAGGAAGAATTTTTTTTGCAAATACACTAGTCGTTTTCATTTTACAGTCATTTTACATTCTTTGCTGTTCATACCAGAAAACGTTTAATTTATTATAAGTCTTCGTGTATTTGGAAGTAAATAACTCGGTTTAATTGCAGGATGAAACTGGAAGAAGCTCTAAAAAATGTCGAATCTGGTAAGATCTGGTTTCTATGGCAATCCCACATTGTAATTTATGTAATTGACTATTGTGACGTACTCTTGTAAATGGTATTGTCATATGATTGATGTACCATTGTGAGTGGTTGACTCTTGTGAATGATTTACTCTTGTGAGTGTTCTACTCTTGTTGGCATATGTGGATGATAAGTATAAGAATCATCCACAGCATATGTGGATGATTCTTTATATATTATACATGATTTTTCACCGATGTATTTTTAGAATTGTATATGTCGTCTTGTGATTGACTCTTGTGACTCTGATCCACTTTTAGATCACATTTTTAGACTGTTTTGTTTTCTTGATGTTTTCATGTGCTCTCAATTGTTGATGATACATTTTGTTTTTATTTAGGTGCAACTTACGGTGGGTTTCCTGTGAAATTCTTAGTTCTTGCAGTGAGTATAGAATTGATTTCCTAACCAAGTGATTTTAATTTCGAGTCACCCGTGTTAATGAATGCTAATTCTAACCTCATGAAATACATGTATTTCTGCTGAAGATGCTGCTAAATTTCCTATTTGTAGACAAGACTTTCTAAAATACTATCGGTGAAGAAAAAGTGCGTGGAAAGACTAAGAGAAATGAACAGCTCTGCGGAACGCATGGTATGTATGCATGTTGTGTTTTGTCATAATTCATCATCTCAGACAATACAAGACTCTCTTTTGCTGTTTGAGCGGCTTGATTTTAACCTCCTCTTGATACTATTGTCTTTTCAGTTAACTTTAAGTGGACCTATAGTACATTAATGACGGGTCAAAATATGGGGCGCTTATTTGAGAGGGCATTGAGGAGAGGGTCTGCTTATCCTGAGCATTGTAGTATACTGGTCTTCATTGCTAATTTTTGTCATTTTTATTTTGTTACAGGAATCGTATGGCGAGGCTTTTTCGAAGGATTTTCAAAAGAAGTATGCTAGTGTTGTTTTAGAGCTTGACAGAATAAACAAGGTATTTGAACTATTTGCAACAAACTAAGTTATCAGTACACTAGTTGTTGTAAAATTGTTTCTTTGAAGGCCTCATTTGTATTTATACGACCTTTATCGTAAAATCTGGTTTATATTGAGTGCTTTGGTGGGCATTTTTTTGAACTCATTGATTGGTAGAAAGTAATGATTTTCATTTGATATGTTAATGATTTTTTATTGCATTGTTTTAGGACCTGAGCATCTGTCTTGAAGGTGTGCAACAATATTGTCAAGAGGTATGTAGCTCTTTCGAATGTTCGATTCTTTGAATGAGTACTTTTCTGTGATACTGGATGGCAATGACAATGCATCACTGGGCATTTTTCATATCTTTTACCGCCTCTCGTTTATTTAAGCTATACGATCTTAGACTCAGTGAATTATTGCCTTTCAATGGCACTGGAAGATTTCACTGTGCATCCTGGTTGTACCTACGTAAATGACCGTTTGCTTTCACTCTAGCTTTCACCTGGTAATTGGGCGTCAGCATTTGATGAGCCAACTTCAATGCCAGCGAAATGCGATCGAGAGGCGAGACTGCTGGTCGAAACAAGTGAAAGAAAGTGAGTTTTCTCTTTTAATCTAATCATTACGAGAGCAGAATTTAAACCTTGTACTGTCACTGTTTTCTTTTCTTGCAACGTCTTGGAATTTCACTTTCTGATGTTTTACTATATGTCAAATGTATTGTGAACATGGGCAGTGGCGGAGGTGCAGTTCTATAAATATTTCATAAATATATATATTAATGCATCTATCAAAAATGATACAATACTAGATATTTCCCGCTTGCACCGCAAAATTAAAGTTGAGTAGTTAATTTCTCAAATTTTTTAGGTTTAAAAATTTAATACCGAACTTTCTTAATTTTTAAAGAGCCTAGCACCACTTTCTTATGTAATAATATATACGTGTGTTTGCACTACAAAGCCCTTGTATTTGAGTACTCAACTACTTTGTGACGTCTTATCGTATACTATGACAGTGCTTGATGAAATACCTTCTTGTTGATGTTGCAGTGTACGAAGTAGCCACCTGAAAGATCTTGTTTGCAATCTCACATCCCTTTTACTGCAAATCAAGGTAGCTATCACATTTTATGTTGACAGTGGAGCTCCAGTGAAAACAGTGTGGTCTATGCTATCATCATAACTGAAATTAACTTCATCTTTTTTATTTCTTTCATGATCATGTGAGAAAAATAGTATTTATTGTTGAGTTTATTTATAATACATTTATTATTAAGTTTATTACTAGACCCTAGGATATATAGTTGCTTGGTCTGCACGTTTTATGCCCTTTACAATATATTCTACGATAATGTATATTTGTTCTATATTTTTTTCAGTTTTTTGCTGATGAGAACTTGCAATCGTTTGAGCTGGCAGCGATTAATCAGACCACTGAGAAAATCAAAGCAAGCCTAGATCCTAGAAATGCAAGGTATTCATTTTTTGTTACATAGATGGCTATTCACGATGCCTGTTTAGTTTACTGGAAATATTTTATGCCAGAAAGTCAATGATGACACTGCAAAAACATTCTGTTCTATTTTTTTTAATTTACCAATTATGAATGCCACTTTTTTCATAAATATTATAAGTACACTCCGTAGTTGTGATATTCGGGTTATATTCAGATAAAAAGACAGGTTATTTATGCAATTATTATTGTTTTTAAAGCTCGCCCTCAGTAAGGTTCAATTCGAATTACTCGATGCGTGCAACATTTTTATTCTGCCTGTGCGCTTTTCCCCACAGTGCACCTTAGCCCTGATTTTTAACTCAATTGAATTTATGTGACAATATTTTGTAATGTAAATCAATCTTTCTTTTCAGTTCCTTTGTCGACAAAGTTGAAGTCCATGTTGCTCACATTCAAAATGGATTAAGCCATGGAGGCAGTCTGCCTGCCTTTAGCAATGGGCTTCAAAACTTGACTTTAATTTAAGAACAGTGTCTTCTCCTTCACACTTCGTTTTTAACAAAATGACTGATTCTGTGAAGGTTTGTTTTTATGTTGTATAATTTAATGTCACATATATGCAGCTAACTAATATCTAGTCATTTACTGTTTTTTCTTTGTATACATGATATTTTGGTGCGCTACTGGCAGTTTAGCGTGGAAGTATGCTTATGCGAGGTATGTATTTAATTTATAGTTGCTAAAAGGCTCTCGCTCTGCCTGATCTAACTCGTGCTCAAAAGTCCCCATTATATCTGCGGACAAACATCTACTGATCATGACGTATTGGATGGACTAATTTCGGAATATTAGCAAAAATGGATTTTAGCAAATTATTCTAAATCAAGAGAAGGTGTACGCTCAGTTTGAAGATGAAAGATAAAATTCAAATCTTTGTTGATGTGACTTCACCATAAAAACAAAACAATACCAAAAACAGAGGAAAATGAAGAAAACCCCAGATTAAAAAGAAAACTAAATTAAATGCGCATCAACAATTTGAAATCTGAAGTCAGGACTTTCTGGACCGGGATTACTTTCAATATCCCCTGCTGAAAACAATAAAATACATCAGTTATGTTTCTGATATGTCTTGGTAGTATGTTAAATAGCCTAGGGCCATTCACACAGAAACTGTTTTCTGCTATAGATTGAATCTTTCTTTGATTACCATTGATTCGGTTGATAATGCACTTTCTGCCATGACGAATATGGCAGAAAGTGCATCGTTAATTCAAATTCTTCATGTTAGAGAGAATGAATCAAACAGATCACGCAAGTATAATTCCTTCGACGCACTGCAAATTAGTTTCAGTCTATGATTTTCAAGATTCGGCCCTACTAGGCCCTATTCATAATCAAACAGAATTTAACAGAACAGAATTTAAAGTTTGATTATGAATAGGGCCTAGTAGGGCCGAATCTTGAAAATCATAGACTGAAACTAATTTGCAGTGCGTCGAAGGAATTATACTTGCGTGATCTGTTTGATTCATTCTCTCTAACATGAAGTTGACCAATTCCTTTATGGCCTCATCAAGAATTATTAGCAATAAAATAATTCAAATTCGAATTCATATAATTCAGCAACAATCAATTAAGGATTACAATTTAGTGAACTAAAAGATAATTAGAGAAATATATAAAAATACACCATAATTTTGAAAAAATAGTTGCCTAGGACGCTAAGAGAACCGAAACGGTTTTCGAGCCCAGCGCCCTGTATTATTGTACCAACACATACGTAAATTTGCATTGCATGTCCTTTTACTAGCGTACTTTTATGCAAGTTTTCCATCAATTAAAATGACATGGTTGAGAATTTAAACACATTCTTGCTTTTTTTGATGAAATTAAATATTTGATAACTTCAAAAACTTTAAGAAAACGCTGGAAAAAATTAACGATATATAGCAAATAAGCAATTTCTAGGAAATTAGTAAGTAGCTATGAAACTGAATTTATGAGTTGAATAATTTCAGGTTTTCAATCTGATTTTCATTTCAGTCTTCTTCAAAGAGTAACGATGACCTTTCCATCTGTACCAATTAACCCCATTAGCATATGATTTGTGATTCCCATTTAAATATTTACCATTCAAGTTTGATGCGTGGCATTTGCCATACCACCATGCTCCATGATACGCAATAGCACAACTACCACCAGGATTTGAATCATTGTCTTTGTCTTTCGTTGAAAATTTTAGACCATTAACAGAGAATGAGTTTCCGGCTGTTCCTTTGTAACCTGCAACGTGAACTCTATATTTGCTGGCCTCGTTATCAATAGAAAATGAACTGTACTCTGCGAATGCCTTGTTCCCCTGTGTATCTTCAAGATCAAACCGAATCATCGTATTTTTTTGTTTTGTCAATCGATGAATCTTGTCATTTCCAAGCCAGAATTCTTTTCTCAGGTCGCCAAATCCCTTCTTATAGTCATTCCAATTCAAATAGAAATTTTGAGACCCATCTATCCGTCTTTGTATCACAGTCCATCCTTTGTTATCTGTTTCCATGTCGCAATATACATTGAATGATTGTCCTTTATCCGGTCGAATCAAGTACACTCCGTTCTTACGGTATCCACTTTTAAACAATTCCGAGCATTGTGCATTCGATACAATTTGCATCATCGCAGATTGATTTGAAGAGCCGACTTCATTTTGCGCCGAACAAACGTACAACCCACTGTCTGTAACAGCAGGCTTTGTAAATACCAACTTTAACCCCTTTCCTTCTCTGAGGGGAATAAGTTTACCACCTCTCGAACCACTAATTTTTCGCCAACTGATAACTGAAATTGGATTCGAACTCACATTGCAGACAAGTTCAATCTTTTCACCTGCAAATGATGTCAACATCGTAGTTGAGAGGTAAACACGGGGCTTAAACTGAACATCGAGTCTTGTCTCTGTGCTTGCTTGTCCTAATATATTCTCCGCAACACACTGAATAATTCCTGCATCAACACGTTTGATATTTGTAATTTCCAGACGTCCGTCTTTGTAAATTTTGTATCTATCGTCTGTTGATCTTGATGGAAAGTTCCACTTCAATGTCGGCTTTGGATTTCCCGCTGCTTCACAGTACAGTGTAAGGTTACTAAATTCACGATATTTCGATACTCGTTGGAATGCATTCACAATCCTTGCTTTCTCGACCGATTTACCATTCATTCCCCTTTCTCCCTTCTCTCCTTTTAATCCTTGGACTCCTTGAGGTCCAGTTGGTCCAACTTTTCCCATTGGCCCAACTGGTCCTGTGTCACCCTTGAGCCCTCTCAGTCCACGTGGTCCGGATTTACCTCTTGGTCCTCTCTCTCCTTTCTTCCCTGGGCAACATAAAATAGCTTTGCTTATATTATTGTTAATTTCATGGGCATTTACCAATAATTTACCATTCTTCAACAATAATATGACAGCTTCAGGCAAATGCCACTGCTCATTTCCTGAAACATGTCTTCTCTTTCTTATTGCTTGTTCATCTTTGATCTTGTCCATTGTAATAATGTTGTATTTTGATTCTTTCAATGCTGATTCCAATTTCTTTTCCACTTCCTTCTGTTTCAATTTAAGCAAGTTGATTTGGTTGAATGTTTCATTCTCGACGTTCCTCAATGAAAATCTCATGTGAATTGTCTCGAATACAAGAAGCAACAACACCAGGCTATAAACAATGTTCCCAAGCTGCTCTGTGAGCTGCTTGCTGCGAGGGATTTTGTTGGCCTGCTTTATCGTTTCGTCCATGTTCACCAATCTGGATTGTTTTGCTGGTAATGTCCTGGAAATATTTTACGCATCAAATTTCTATTTCAAAATTAACTTCCGCTTCTGTGAATTTGAAATCTGAAGTCGGGACTTTCTGGGCCCGACTTTAAAAAAAATAAAACATATGTAACGATGGTGCAAATGATGATTAGTTTTTAAGGCCTACTATACTTCCGCACAGCTTTTCTCTTCTGCTTGCAGGCATTAACCATTTTTAAATTACATTTAAAATCATTTAAGCTATCAAGAAATTGGGCGATATGCTGCTGCGCAGTCGCTACACTTCGCTCCCCTACGCTACGCGGGAGCAATAAATAAAACGGTAGTTTACCGGTCCATAACAACTTGCCTAGTAAACTACAATATTCCATACTGTAGTTGGCTGCATTTGTCTTATGATTTGTTGTATAATAAAAATGTCTATTGCTAAAGAAGTGGCTCGTCTTTCTCTACGCCCCTGCTTGCGAGGAATGAACGAAGCTTCTCGAAGAATGGTGAAGTATCAAAATAATTTCGAAGGTGAGCAACGCTTGCATTTTGAGCAGATGAAGGACGCCATGCCAAATTATATTCTCGCTTTGGACATGTCCCATCAAATATTTAATTTCATCAATTCTCCTTTCATTGATAAGAAGTTGCCCCCCTTGAAATTAAACATGTTTCAAACTTTGTTGTTTTGGTGCACCCAGCACTCACAAGCTTCTGTGCCTCAATATTTAAATATTTCAATGCAAAATAAGATTCTATTTTGTTGTTTTGTCTATCGAAACTGTTCATGTTTCTGTTTTATTATTAGGGGTCTTTAATGCATTTCTGTGGGATGAGTCTACTGGTTTTGGTGTTACTACAAAAGGAGATAAAACAGTTATTGTCTCATCAAATCATAAACAGTAGGTCTTCTGTTTATTTTTACTTTATATTTAGGATAATATAAGGAAATTTTATTCTCTGTTTTAAAACAAGGTGACAGCCAAGATCAATGAAGCCTTTTGGCTAAGTAATTGAATCCTGTATTTCCAATTATCTCTAATGTGTTACTTTTCATGTGGAATACTAAGAACTGCCAACTTTCCTTGTTGCAATAGAAGCCTAACTCACAACAACCTTCCAAATCTGACAAGATTCAGTCTTCACTGTGAACATTTTCATATGGCTTCCCATGTCCACACCCTTCTTCTGATGTTTCAGGTTAGTATAGATTTGCACCTTATGAGAATTATTTTATTTTTTTCAGTGATCTTTTATCCAAATCCGAGAGTGATGTATGGAAAGATATAATCAATCCAACTACTCTTATTTCACACGAGGCATTGCGTGATGAACTGCAAATGCAGGTTCTTGCTTATGATGACGATGCTGTGAAACTGGAAATAACATCAGGTATGCCCAGCTGTATTTTCTTCTTCTTACTCTTATTCACTAATTGTGGAACCATGGCAAGACTTTGCCATGCCCTGTTTTTTCGTTATATTATACTTGCAATGATAGTCATATGATATCTAGGTGCTCTCAGTTCTTATTCTCTATGTGAATGTTTTAAGGCAAACAGCTCAAAATCACATTTGGCTATATATCCCAAACGGTTGTATCTATTTGCATTAGATGGATCAGGTTTAGGTATCCAGTAACAGACAAATTTTATCACCATCTGCTATCATTTTTGCATTACGAAAGTTGAACATCAGAATCATAATGTTTAAGGTCTCTAACCAAATTTCTGTATCCATTTTGTTGAAGCAGATTTATCTGATTATTCTCTTCTGCAACACTTTTTTGATGGTGACATGCATCCTTGTGCACCATTTCTAAGAACAATGCTTGCTCTCAGTCCCAAAGAACGTTGAATTATTTGAGGAATTCGGTATCATTTGATTAGTAACTAATAGACAATGATATTGCTGACTGCATTAATATCGCAGCCAATTGACGTTTTTTCATGGTCTCACTAGATGTTTGCCTAGCATTGGGTGTCATGGTGAGTTTATCCTGAAACTATGGATATTCTGCCTTGAAAAGCATAAATTTATTATCTGTCTAAATAAGTACCTGCCTGATGCCCATTACGTCAATAATCACATTCAGAGTACTGTCAATTACTGAATTTTGACATACTGAATTTTTCACAAATGTAAGCTTCCCTGCACTGTAAATTTCATGTGCAAATTTCTACCAATTACTTGATGCTTCCCATGTGTCATGTTCTAGACAATCTTGAAGTATCAGGACAGTGCAATGGTTAACCCAACCTCTCTATTGAAAAAGTCTGGCATCAATGTAACAAAACGTAAAATTTTCTTTTTCCAAGATTGTTACCTGAACGTTTGAACATTTTACCATAGAATACGATGATAACCGAGGGCTTGCTACACTTTCTAAACGCACATGTAGTGTTGACCAACTCACCATCTCGCGTTTCACTACGGAAAGTGTTACAGTTGTCAGTGTTTATGTACATTTATGCAGTAAATCCCATTAGGAAGCTCCCCCTCTTTTGTTTATAAAACTCCCTTTATAAGGAATCCTACAAAGAAGTTTTTTGTGAAGAATTTTAAGGAAAATAAGGATTATTTTAAGAAACTTATGAAACTTTTTCTACCTATTCGACACAATCTATGAAAATCATGACAAAATTATAAATCATAGAATTGAGTGTAGCTATTATGACCATAGACGAAACACCCGGATATACAACCACTTTACCGATTTACAAAGGAGAAATATCAATGACTGTTGATCATGGCTGTAATACTCATGGCGGAAAGCCTTCAGGTCACAGTTGAAGGACTGCTGATTATTTGTACCTCATTGATTTGTACCTATAACAACGCTTGTCATTGAACTGAATTTTTCGTATATATTGTAAATAATTTTGTTTTTCTATTTAGTTGACATATTTTGTGAGCATAATGCATATTATAGGGTGATTTTGAATTGCTACTAATCTATTGTGTTTTGGTGAATGCAAGTGCAAATTTTGATATATGATATTTATTATAACGGACTATTTTTCTCCGCGATTTCTTCAGCCAATAATGATGCAACCAAGATTGACATAACAGGACAGGGACCATAAAAACACAATTTTAGAGAGGCGAAATCAGGTTTGTAAACATTTAATTGAAGTCTTTCTTCTTCCTTTTGATATACACAACCTTGAAAAGACCCCAGGCTCTCTTAGTTCCCCCTAGGAGTGCTATCTTAAGCACATCAGCATAGCCTCGTATTCGTGTATCATGTAACATCGTCTCGTATTCATGTAACACACACCCTAAGAACCAATGCTGGGAACCTATTTCACCGTTCTTTGATATTGCCATTGGTGATATCTTTACACAACAGCTCTGCACCGGAACGAGACCATGTCGTACTGAGCCAGACTACCTGGAAAGGAAACCAGAGTCTGGATCCCATTGTACATTCTGGAGCGATATTCATATGTACTATTCGAATTGAGCATATGAAATTGATGACTCCATTATTCTCACGTTAATTGAAATTTATTGTTATGCTGTTGTGTTGTTGTTGTTGTTGGTTGTATTGGTTCGTTTTCGTTGGCGAAGCCGTAGACTCGCTACATTATTCCCATCAAAGAATGAATAAAAAATTAAGAACTTTAAACCTAATCATTGATTTCATGTGGACCTTACTTACCGCAGTTATGCATCGTTGTCTCTGCGTATATTCACAATACAAATAACTAATATACGGATTTGTGAAACGCGTGCAAATATTACGATTTTGCATGCATGCGTTGATCCGATTTTCCTTCATTACGCTTTGCGTTGTAAAGAAACACGTTGGAATTAACGAAATATCATTAGCCTGTTAGCGTTTACAGCTTTTCACTGACCTGGTATATTCTAGAAAATGACGGCTCTTTGTTGTCCGCCATGTTGTTGTCATGCTATTCAGCATAAGGAATGCTCGTTGCCAAGACCGTTAGCATCGCAAGGACACCTTGATTATTATGCGTCCACATGGTGCAAGTGGGCGAAATTGTCAATGCACAATCATCTCTTGAGAGCCGGAGATTTTCTCGTGTTTTGGTCTACGTGTGGCAGTCTAAACATAGCAAAATTTAACATAGTGACATAGCTACGGTAGAAATCCGCCTGTTTGAACCAATGGATTAAGAATCTCCAATATGAAATTTCTGCTCAAGCAATGACATAGGCTGTATGCTAAATTTACAGTTTCTTTTCTTATATACATGCGAGTTGTCACTGTTAATATCATGAAATTTGTACTGTTGGTCGCGCGAGATTCACTGGAGAGGAAAAGATAAGAAGAGAACAAATACATTATCATTTTGTTTGTAATTGTATGAATTGAAAATATTTACAGAAACTATTTTCTTATTTTCTATGACTAGATGGAAAAGGATCTTATGAATTCTGAAGCTATTACACAAAACTAATTACTTCTTTCGAATCTTCTTCGGCATCCGAAAGAACTTCTAGATGTACGTGCTTCTCATCATTGCATTCACCCATGTCACTCAACAAGGACTCTGTACTACAGTATCGTTTGATGTGTTTTGGCATGGTCTTAAACTTCCTATTTCTATACAGTCTTTGCAGCGATTGTAAGGTTAGGCGTTTCTTGTCGATTTCGCGTTGCGTACGTCCGATTTGTTGGCCTAAGAAGTGTCTCTCAACGCATTGCTTATCGGCTATGAGCTCTGCTGTTTGCAGTAAGCTGTGCATATCAAACACTTCATTCTTCAAGTATTTCACTTCCAATTCTTCCAAGTCGTCTTCAATGCTGTAATGATCGGTTGAGAAATTCAATATGTCTGCAGTCAAATTAGCGATCATCAAATCACTGTACAGCAATCGATCAAGGATCTCCGACAAACTCCGTGTAACACCAATGTATTCTTTCCATATCAGCGCTCGTTTGCCGTGTTTCACGGTGGCCTGATTGTCATTATCATTTTTTCTTGGGGCTGTTTTTACTCCGTCCCTGCTATCAGAATACCCGCTATCTTCTGAGTATCTTCTGATATCGTCTTGTTCGCCAGCACGCCGTGTGCTATGTATTTTATTGAACGCACTGTCTTTTCGGTGATAATCTACGCCTGCAAGATCGATTTGCGTTGCTTCAGTTCTTCTTGCTCTGTTGGAGGGCGGCTGCGTATTTTCAAAGCAGAGGCCTGCTATCGTATTGTTTTCGCTCATTAAATGTTTATCTAGATTCGAACGATTTGAATCTGGTCCACCTGCTGAGCTGCATATTTTCATCAAATCCTGTGAAGTTTCTTCTCTCAAATCGCATGCTTTTCCAAACGTGTTGACTTTGGCGCTGCTCGTGAATTGAGATCTCTGTTTACTCCCATGAACAGCGCAGCCCGTCTCTGCTACTCCCTTTTTGCGATAACCAGATTTTCTGATATCATCGCCATCGACATCGTTGTCGTTGTTGTTATAATGCGATGACACATGCGTATCTCTGCTTTCCTTCCCGCGCCTATTCACATCTGTACGCCGATTGTGGTCGTTGAAAACCACCTGTTTCCCAAAATCTTTGCTTAGCAACCGTTTGTTATTTGTTGCCAAGACATTGTCGTAATTGAATCGTACTGCTGTTGATGAAGATGAATTTTCGCTGCTTTCCGAACTCAGGCCGCTATCCTGTCTCAATAAGAAGAATTCGTCCTCAATTAATTTCTTCGTTACGGCTACTTTCTCCTGCGGGATATCGCCATCTATAGACGGTATTCCACTGTCTATGTCTGCTTCACTATCACTTCTGTCGCCCTTCTTCGAATCAACGTAATTTTGATTTTCATCTTTGATTGCATAGATAGGTGATTTCCTTCGTATTTCGTCAATCCACTTTTCTTTACTGCATTCAAAACTCATTATATCCTTCTCAGTAATAATTGTTTTCGTTTCAAACACAGAATCTTCTGATTTATTACAAGAAGCTTCTGTTTTCGTTGTGCAGTTTGTTGAATTCACTTCATCTGGTGGCGTCTCATCACTTTTATTTGCCTCAGGTGCAATTTTATCATTAACAGTTTTGCTTCGGCTTGCTTTCAACTTACCTTTTCCTTCAAATTTAGCTGCCTTCTTCTTTGCTTTTTTCAACTGCTTCTTACCACAACCCGAAACGAAGTCTTTCGTTTTAGATTTGCTTTTATTTTGTTTTTGCGATTTGCTTTTTGTACACATAAATTTACCTTCTCTATTTACATCAGCGTTTCCTCCTACTCTGATACCTGCTTTGACTAATGACGTAATTGGGTGATTCAACCCTTGGTTCCCTGTACCGTGGCTAATCTTTTCTGCACGCGAAAGCACGCCACGTTTATTGACGCGTTTAAACTGTTTGGTTTTGTTGTCATTTCCTAGGCAGATTTTCGTGACTTCTGCCAGACAGCAGTTGTTTGGGAGATTCGCTTCTTCTCCTGCCAAGGAGCAGAGGAAGTCTTTCTGAAATATCTGTCGTGATAGGCCCGTGACCAAATATTTCTTGCCATCAATGCGTATTCTTATTTTCCTGGTGGCCATAGTGTCTTACTTGCGTGATTAATTATTTACCTGTGAATAGAGTGAATCGAAATTTTATACACAATTGAGACTGACGATTAATTCCTATGAATCATTTTGACAGTTCACATTGATCAGTGAAAAGGCCAGGTTTTAATAGCTTGGCTTATGTTTCGAATACTTGTAGAGGTTACGGAGAACGGAGAAGGTGATTGTTCTTTGATGAAGTCTTGATTCTATATAGACCCACCAGGTGTTACATAAACTTGTGAAGAAAATGAAAGAAATTTAAGAAGTAAAGAAAGTACATTCAGCTCTCCACTATTCAACTGAATTTCTTCACAAAGAAGAACGAAATACACGTTTTTTATTTTATAAGAAACCTAGCTCAAGCCCTACTAGTAAAAGTTTCTTAAATTTTCTATTGTTTTCTATTGTTAAGGAAAACAATAGAACAAAAGAATCTATTGTAATTTAGCCCAAATTCTACTAGTAGGTTTCTTATAAAGTGGTTTCTTATAAAAAAAAAACGTGTAAGAACCTTTCGATCTCTAATCAACTCTCAAATTTCTTGTTTTGATCTTCATTGTAAAGATACGTTACCCAGTAATATTTATTAAATTTACATTTCGTTAAATGAAGTAGGTAGTTTAAAGAAGTTCCTTATTCTACTGGAGAATAAGGAATTTCTGAAACATCTACTGTGTTGCCAGTGTTGCTGTGTGGAGGTGTCTTGTCATGCGCATAGAATTCGTAATACAAGCGTGGGTTGAGAAGAATTGCAAGGCAGGGTGGCGATACGTGATGTTTTGTGCAACATTTCGTGCATAATAGTGATCTACCTTGAATACCCTCCGCCTGTGCACAGTTTATTTCACATTTTACCACTTGTGTTTATACATACAATAGGCATAAGCTAACCATAGACGGAATGGTATAGGTTTTCACGTTGACTAACCCGGATGGCGTGAATAAAACCTTCGCCCATAAAGAGCAATGTTAGTCCACGAACTGTGATCCGTCAATGTATAACTCAACGATAACGAGTTTATGTTGGGTAAGTGTGACACAGTTATGTTTGAATTTACAGATAAGGAGGACCGCACCAATACAGACATGATACTCTGCTCCTGGTGATATCCGCTATAAGGAGAGTTGTGTTTATACAACTAAAATTCCCCGGACTGCCAATACAATTTGTTTTTTTAATAAGCTCCCAGTGCGGAAATAATTGGCGACAATTACAGTGAAATGTTGCATTGTCTTGTTATATTCCAATAAAGGCTAAATGCGCCATCTTGGATTTTGAATCGATTTGAAAACGAGATTGATTGTTCATGTTTATCTCATTTTCAACTTCGATCAATTCGACTTAAAACTCCACTCTTGATGTTGCTTGCTTTCCAAAGGCCGCGAATAGCCATTAATACATGTTCATGTCCTATGAATATATTTTTGTTGACCTCGCACAATCAATATGTTATTCATCTTTCATGCAAGTTGTTCGGGATTTCCGCGTGGTTTGTGTATCTGATTCATGACCTTTATTATAATTTTATGGACCCTTTGCTTCTGAGGAATTGGATACGTTAATTGACCTTCAGGTTTCTCATTTCTCATGCTTTATATTTTCGACTCTACGATCAAGTATTAGCATTTAGTAATGGCCTTCCGTACCTTCTACATACTATTGTTCACTGTTATTTATATAGGGTACTATCGTGGGATAATTCTACTTTAAATAAACTCGCGCGAAACTTCTGTTTGGATTGATTCTCTTTGTAGCTATTGACAGATTTGGTTTCATCTGAGTAGATTAAGTATTTCAGAGTAGAAGTTCAACAATTTGTCTCTTATGCAGGTATATTGCCAGAACTACATTTAGCACTTTGCTATACAAGTTGAAGCTTCTTTTCCGTTCATGATTGGCGAGAGTTGGTCAAAGATAATAAAATGAGAGCCACGGTATGTTGTTTCTGTTTTAGCGACTGAAATTCAACGTTCTTTCTCGGTTTTGGTAGTTGTATGTTCTTTCGCTACTTTGCCACCTTGTGGAAAGTATTGAATTACGCAGGTCAGAAACTGCGCCAGGGTTTTAAAACTTGTTCAGCCAGCAGTATACCAAAACCATAAAAAGTTATCTTATGAAGCTGGGGAAAATAAAGAAACTTACCAATTTTGGGTATTTACGCTGAAACTTGCCGCATACAATGCTGTTGGCTCTTCAGTAGAGCAACTGTGAAATTGTTGAACCATCCACAAGAAGTCAGAAAATGTCGTTTTTGCAATAACACGGATGGAGCTATGGTTTATCAATATTTGATAAAGATGTGAAATATCTACCGTAACGAAAAAGCTCCAGTGATATCATCGTCAGTATCGTAGAATAAACTCGCGGTATAAGTATAGGACGGGGTTTGTTTGGTTATTGCATTTCTCCTTCTCTTATATCAGATATTCAGTAGGCCTAGATATTCACAATGACATATCCACCCGTCCAATTTTACTTTAAACTGGAGCATCGTGTTTTATTAAATCCAATTCAACCATCCGCGATAAGAATAGGTGAACAGCGTGCAATAGAAGTCGAACAATCGATTTTCGATTTGCAAAAACTGAAATGGCCACCGCTCATCCAAAAAACAAACATTAGCGAATGGAAGAACTTGATTTTTGGTCGTTGCGCATGTGCCGATTTGTAAACACGGGCAAACAGTGCGGAATCTCGTGTGCTTGTTGCTCTTGCAGCAATTTTCATATTGATTGCAGGACATGTATTTTACGAAAATTCTTGTCAATAGCCTTATCATCACCGGGCATTTCTTCTTTGCATTTCAGATAACAAGACCTTGTTCGATTGAAAGGTAAGTTCAATATTTTCAGTCAATATTTGATGGTTATGCTCATCTTGCTTTACATGAATGGTGAGATCACCAACAAACAGTTTTGATTGGCGGCGGTTTCAGCCCTTATTACTTTTGTTTTAGCGAAAGTTCTTTAATAGTGATGTCTTTTAACGTCTTATTAAAAGACAAGCTTTTGTGAACATTTCTTTTTAACAGTATTTCTGTTAAATAGTTGGATGTGCATTGGTTGGAATCTGCGCAGTCATTTATAAGCAACAAGAAGGAGTTTTAGTTTTTATTACAGTAGGCCGTTTTGTGGAAATTTTGTCTTTTTTGCCAGCAATTAATTTGAGTGGGAGTGGGTATTTGTTTTTGAGATACAGTTATTTTCAGCTGGCGTTAAAGAAGGATTATAGTCAATTGAATTTCTACTTTTGCCTCTCCTCGGCATTTCACTTCATTTCAAATATTTGAGGAGGCTAGCTCTTCAGCGATAATGATTTTCAAAAACTTACAGAAAGTAAATACGGATATATAAGCTAAATATAATAATAATCCAACCTAATATGGTAATTGAATATACAGTTGAGCCTCGATAAGTCGACTACCGCTTAAGTCGAACTCCCCCGATCTCGATCATTTTTTTATTTCCCTTGGTTCTGTACGCTTTATATGTGAACAAACTTATCCCTTGGTTCTGTATGCTTTATAGTCGAACAAATTTTTCTTGCCCTTAGAAGTTCGACTTATCGAGGTTCAACTGTAATTTATAATATAAATAAGAAGCATATTGTTCTTGGCAGTTTGACTACGCCATCAATGCTGCTCTGCAATTGCGGCTATGACAACCAATGACAGTCATTTTTAAACTCGATCAGAAAGAATCTCTAAATGAAATAAGTACATACAGAAGCCATATCTGTCTCCTATTGAATGATAGGTACGTGTAGTACTTTTTGGTCTAGCGGCTCCACTTTTGTACAATGCCCGCTTCTTTATAATATGCCGATAAGTCAATAGACGACAACTTTTGTATGTAAGCAGACATCCTTTCACAACTTATTTCTAGTTCGTATAATAATTTACCGTGGAGCTGGTTGAATCGTCGGAGCATTGAATGCTTTAGAACATCTGTCTTAAGAAATATAGAATTGCTCGGATGGGGGATTTTGTTCCGTCACTTAGGATTTGATTGTTGAATATTGCATGAGTCAATAGTGGCTTTTGAATTTGCTGCTATGCCGACTTGCTATTCGCTTTGCAAGGTTCGTGGATCTGTAAAACGTTTTAACCGTAAGTCAAGTCAGGTGTATATTGAAGGCGTATATTGAAGCCCTGTGCAAATATATCTCTATGCCTTTTGCTGCTAGAATCGCTAATTTCCTGCAGCTCAAGAAACCTATGTGCTTGCTGTACTACTGTTCTACTATTTGACGTCTACTGTTGGAATCTGCCCCCTTTGTTTAAACTTTCAGTTCGTTATGCTGTGAGAGACCAGTTAACCCATAGTTGTTGTTTTTTTCTTATTCCAGCCAGTTGTGTCATGCACAGCTATCTGAACTATCTTTATCTAATTAATCGTGTAAGAGACAATGTGAATTTGCATTTCTTAAGTTGCACGTGGATCAACCCGTTATCGCCCATCGTCTCATCTTAACACTCCTGCTTAGGCCCATTATCCTATTTTTCATCTGATGTGCTGGAATAAGTGACGTTGTGCTTATTATCACTGATGTTAGATAAGAACAGCTGAATTGTTCCCTGGCTATTATTGGTGTTATATTCAAACCTCTACAGTGAACTGGCTCATTAATAATTCTACATATGTTGAGATTTTCCATTCTCTAACTTCAGATGCGCGACAAATTAAGGCATTGTGTTTATCCTGCTGTGACATTGAACGGAAACCTACGAAGCATTTGTCCCCGTGGTTAGAGAGCTTAAATCGATATACTGTGAGTTAAACATCGAAATACCATATTTCTTAGATACACTTGTCATAACAAGCGGCCTACAGAGAAAGCAATCATTGTCGACAACTTACAACAAATTGATTTTCAAAGCATAGCGCACTATTCGTCCCATGGGAAAGCGCCATTACACGGCCTGACAAGATGTTGTAGAATAGCATTGCAGTAATCTTGGACAAGACTTTTCAACAAGGTTAGTTGATTTCAATAATACATACTCTTCTTTCTCTCTCTATTTGCTTTTATAGATTGTCCCAGTTTGAGAATAGCGCAATCCCCGAACATATTTTTAGCCTCAATCGCCAGTGCAGATTACCAGACTGCATTGCTTGGCAGAAGTAAACGAGAAATCCTCCATCTTCGTAAACGGTTTTGATTATTTGGTCTTTTTGATTAAACGTTTTGGTTTGGAACAAGGCTGCTAATTTTTGTGTTGTTGTAAACCAAGTTTTATCTTCGCAAGCATTCATCTTGCGCATAGATATTGATTTTGTTATTTTGGGTGACAAATAATTTGAAATCAGGATAGAACTTACAAGAAGAGACATGAATGTATCGTAAATAGATCAAGATCTTGATAGATGAGAAATATTCAACTTAAGGGAAAATTCGATATTGAAGTATTAAAACATTTCCAAAACATTTCAAAAGAATAAGATCATATTTTCCTGCGTTCACGAACCTGTTTCGCAGGAGAGAAGCACGTTGTAGCTAAGAAACTGTCAAGTTATATTCATTAAGCCGAGAATATATTGTATTATGGAGTAGTACAAGGTACTAGATTTTTGCTTTTGACTAGTTTGCGATTTCTGAAGGACTTGTAAAATGGTAAATGAATTTTAGCACGGAATATGTTTGGGTTTGGTGTCCACAACCCAGTTATTTATCTGTTAATGTTTGACCAAAATAACTTTCGAAACAATAAAATTTACCGTTATGCGTGAATTGCATACGGAGTTATTCATTTTTGGAATGCTTAGTTTACACAAGGGGTTGGGGTGTGGGATTCCATGGCTGATTATTGAATTCATTTGTATCAATCTATGTTGCTAAGGAGAGAGGGTTATCTTGGCATTTGGATTTTGTTAACTCTTAAACAAGAAGTTTATTTATAGCATTTATGGACGATTTAGGACAAATTGGTGCTGCACTGGGGTGAATTTCATTGATCGAATCTCACGCGCAGGTGTATTAAAGAGTTATTCAGTTTAATTCATACATTCATTCATGAGATCGGTGGTATATCTACATGCAATGACCTGCTCCCTATTATAAGCAATGCCCAATGTCAGATTTGCTGCTGTTCTCACCTTGGCTCTCTTTCATACGGATTAACTGTATATTTGCATATGTGTGTATGCATATAGCTATGTATATGCATGTCATGCAACATCATTTTCTTTGTTTTTCACACGTTTCGGATTTATGCCTACATGGCTTTCCGGTTGTCCAATCAATCTTCTGGCCGGCAAATATTAACCAAGTCTGCATTGTCTTAGTCTCAGGTCACATAGCAGTGTTTTGAGACTCAAATGTAGCTATCTACTCAGTTCGGAAAGGGATGGGTAAAGTCTATAGGTGTCCATGTTGGGTACTCCGTCAACAGGCGATGGTGAAGTACTCAAAACATTTAACGCTCAAAACTCCTGGATGGGCTATTTTGGTTAAGAGATCGAATTAAAGGGACAGGGTGATTTTAGTTAATTTAAAGGAGACATGGGGATTTTGGTTTTCCCGCCTAAGCCTTATCGACTAATTATTTTAATCCAATCCATTGTTTCCGCGAGACTTTTAGGTTCTGTGGAGTAAATCTAGATGAGACTTGGTTGGGTTGTTTCCACCAGCAAGCACCGCGCAGTTTTCAATTTCTCCCTTTTACACTTTAGTTTGCAGTTTTTCAGTGCAAAATCATATCGCTTAGTTGTCTGTGGCATTTGGTAGCAGCTTTGCGTTCTATTATCTAGAAAAGTTATAGATTAGCACAGCTATAATTCGACACACGGTTCTTCGTGTTCTGGAACTGTGAAATGCTCTTTGTGAATGATTTCAAAAGAATGGGATGTTTATTCCATTTTTCAGTTTGCATAAATCATCCTTACATTACATGTCAAATCATTGTGAGTTCGTCCTGCTGGATACTGTTGGGAGGAGTTTACCCTGAATATCTCCTTACATCTCCTTACATCTGCTCAACATATTTAATGAGATATATAGATATCAAGTCATTGAGATGTAGCTATGTAGTCATGTTTTTTACGAATGTTAGAAGTAAAGCTAGGAAGAAAGTTAAACTAAAACTGAGAGACATGTGGAACTAATGTCCGGGTAATTAATTGATATACGTGATTGATTTGTGTGGCCACATTTAAGCTGACTTGATTTGCTCATCCTGGGCCTAAATTTGTTACCTTCTTTCATTGTCGTATGCACCATGTAAATGTGCTTTGAAGACATCGCTGGTATGTCTAAATGTTCAATACCCCAGGTAATTATTTATGATAAGGGGTCAGGGATGCCGGAACAGGGGGGCGGCTACCCCCCCTTGCCCTTTCATGAGGGGGTGCAGGGGGGCGAGAACTGCCCTTTTTGAATTATTACGGCTTTTTTGCTTTACAACAAGACGTATTGTGATCAACGATCGCCATTGGTATTTAACTGAAACAGCAGATTAGATACAGCATAGCACCATGATATACAATATAATAAAGCAAATCATTGGATGTTGAAGACAAAAGAAAAGGTGTCAAAACGTCTCAAAAGAAGTGAAAGAGAATCATTTTAACCCAAAGCATACACGGTTTTTTATAAGGAGCCAAGGTCAAGGACTAGTTCTTAACGTTTCTTGTTTTGCGACCTCTCTTGATCAAACGGTAGTAGTGAAAGGTCCTTAAAAGCTCTTTAAGTTTTAATTGTGTGTTTAGTGGTTTTATTTTTATGGGAGCACAATCATGATATTGATGTGCCAGAGGTTGCAAGCGAGTTTGTCGGAAAAACAGAACAAAGAAGAAATTACTTTGGTGCATTCAATTAGAACCGTTTTGCCGGCTGTACTTCTTATTTTCCTAATTTAGTTACAACATTTTGTTATAAAACTATCGTTCTGTTCATTTATCAAATATGTTTAACACAGGAGTGCTGTTAAACAATTTGCGTTCACAGTTAACACTATATAGCGTTTCGTTTTTAATATGCGACGCCCAAATTTTTTTCGTATGCCACGCCCAAAAGTGCCCTTTAAAAAAGTTTGACCCCCTGTGCCCCAGTGTGCTTCCGGCATCCCTGTAAGGGGTGTATAATTGGATAGACGGGTTGGACTTGTGCCGCAGAAAAATTAGTCTCTGTCGCAATGGAAATGCGCTGAATAGGCAAGACGTGTATGTTAATACACGGTCCTTTTCTAATGCACTTTGATTCATGAAAGGTTCCGTTTTATTTGCATTCTAATAGTGTGCTGTTCTTCAATTCCAAGCACATTATCAATCGAATCGCTTTTATAAATAGATTCGGTTCGTGGAATAGAAATATCATTTACTTCCAAGTCCCGTAATTTTTAATTAAAACGTCTTGTTTAATCCTGGCCTGCGAACTCTTCTATGTTTCTCTAAATAATGTAATGCTGCCATTAATCCTATTTAGATTAGTTTGCAGTCACACTGCATTTCTAAATGAATTCTCCAAGCTCCGCACAGGTTAAAATGAACAAGACCCTTGTTGAAGTTATTCAGTCGTATTCAGGACAAATGTCCATGGCAAATAGCCTCAATACTATACTACCACATGAAAGCGAATTATTCTAGTCTTTGATTCTTAATTTCTTTTAATTCTTCATCCCGATTGCTTTATGCTTTCCTCGATTGCTCGAGATCCGACATGGTATTAGTGACTTTTCAATTGTCTCCATCATATGTCTTTGGACATGTTTAACTTTGGATTGTCACATATTGGGTTTGGTTTGTGCGAAAATATGTTTATAGTACATGCAATGTGTATTGTATTTATTTTGTATTTGTTGTTTCTATTATTAGCTAATTTGAGCAGGCTTCTTTCCCTCTCAGCTGCGCAGCCTTCCTAAGTCCAACTATTACATTTTGTTTGAATGTGGTCGGGGTTATTAACGAGCTCCTCTTTGGAGCTAATAGAACCTATCACCGCTTCTGTCCACAGTATCAATAAGGCATTGCAAAAAACGGCTCCTGAAGCAATTGTGCGCAACTTCTATACTATGGACAATTCTAATATAACAGTGAATTGCATCACTTATCAGTTTTGGGGCTCTAAAATAGAAGAATACCCATGTCTTCCAAAAAATGTTAGGAAAGACAGGATCCACAATCCTTTGATAAAAATTGATCCGGGTGGACTTAAATTGATTATTATTATTCCCATATTTAATTCTTATTAAATCGCCTGTTGAAACCGCAATGTCTTCGCCTAGTCCACTTAGGCTATTGAAATTTGGGTAGTTCTAATCGCTGGACCCCACGACTCGGGGACTCTCGGACGCACGACTATAGGACCTAGGGAAATACGACCCATGTCTTTAAAACTGCCAAATTTGCATTATTTTCACTGTAATTATTGTAGCGAAGTCAAAGGCACTGTTTTGAAGTATGAAACGCAGTTTGGTGAGCATAGGAACAGAAATAAATGCTTTTCGAGCAAGCAATTTTGTCGCAAAAAGCACGCTGTCGTTGCAAATCACTGAGGTTTTCATATCGTAAGCAAGGAAACTGTGGTGGCAGTAATCGAAATCCTGTGGAGCCACGACATTGACATTTGCACCGTAATCAAAATTCCACCCTTTTCAGAAGCGTTGTGCAATCTGAAACCACCGGTAGTAAGAGAGAACAATTTTAAAGCATTTCATATAAATGCAGAAAGACTATTCTGCTATTGTAACGTCTGTGTTTGTTATCATCCATCAAATATAGCAACAAAATGTGAATATATCACAACATAACAACAGCTAAAGCAACGAAGCATGGAAACCTTATCAACGTCATCATGCTCGTCATTATAATCGCTATCATCATTTTTATTATTATTGCACCCTGCACTGCGCAGGTATATTGAATTTTTGACCGCTAGAAAACACTTGTAAAGTTTTCTATGGGATGCAAAAGGGCCTTAGTTACCCGAGGTTCGAGTTACTCCTGGCCCGACGTATCATGATTTTGCTGTTTTTATGAATATTATTTCTTTTGGAGTTTATTTCATTTGTCTTTATCAAGAAAGAGCACATTCTACCAAAATATTCACAATACACAACTACTCAAATCATGTCATTGTAACACAATTTCTGTTTGGCATAAACAGAGTTATAAATTTTTTGATAGATTCTTGAGAAGAGTCATGGATAGGATAGATCTATTTTGTCTCAAAGATGGAATGCATCTGATGTTGGTTAATATATAAAATATATTAACTTGAATTAATTATGCACGGAAGTTTTTCATCGCATGATCTGCTTTGACGCTCATCAACAAGGAAAGTTGATATATTCCCTCCCTTTGGTATGTTAATGACTTGCGAAAGGCAGGCTATCTTAATCTGGCGTATCAGGTTTTGCGCAGTCACCATCAGTATCATCATCATCATCATTCCTGTAATTGCCGTTCCCCCTTTTAGAAAGGACCACTGCCAGCATGCTTGACATTCCATCGTGGCGTGCTTAACACGAAAAAGAGACAGATTGAGAACGAGATGGTGACTTTGAATGGAAGTAAGGGAGTGACTCGAATGATCTATTTGACCCAGACATTGTTTAGTTTTCAGTTAGAAATATTTACATTTTAGAAACCATTGCAGATTAGAAGGTTAACTATTTGTAACTCTTTATATAACTTGCAGCTTCCAGTTCTAGTTATACTTCTCTTGTTCATGTTGCCGATATAGTTTGTATTCAGAATAAAACGTGCTTGGATTTCGTATGTCTGCATTTATCAAGAAGTAAATCTGAGTAGTTGTGTATTGTGAATATTTTGGTGGAATGTGTTCTTACTTGATAAAGATAAATGAAGTAAACTCCAAAAAATATTCATAAAAACAGCAAAATCATGATAAGTCGGGCCAGGAGTAACTCGAACCTCGGGTAACTAAGGCCCTTTTGCATCCCAGAGAAAACTTTGCAAGTGTTTTCTGGCGGTAAAAAACTCAATATACCTGCGCAGTGCAGGGTGCAGGGTGCAATAATAATAAAAATGATCATGATCATAATGATGAGCATGATGACGTTGATAAGGTTTCCATGTTTCGTTGCTTTAGCTGTTATTATGTTGTGATATATTCACATTTTGTTGCTATATTTGATGGATTTGTTGCTATATTTGATGGATGATAACAAACACCGACGTTACAATAGCAGAATAGTCTCTCTGCATTTATATGAAATGCTTTAAAATTGTTCTCTCTTACTACCGGTGGTTTCAGATTGCGCAACGCTTCTGAAAAGGGTGGAATTTTGATTACGGTGCAAATGTCAATGTCGTGGCTCCACAGGATTTCGATTACTGCCACCACAGTTTCCTTGCTTACGATATGAAAACCTCAGTGATTTGCAACGACAGCATGCTTTTTGCGACAAAATTGCTTGCTCGAAAAGCATTTATTTCTGTTCCTATGCTCACCGAACTGCGTTTCATACTTCAAAACAGTGCCTTTGACTTCGCTACAATAATTACAGTGAAAATAATGCAAATTTGGCAGTTTTAAAGACATGGGTCGTATTTCCCTAGGTCCTATAGTCGTGCGTCCGAGAGTCCCCGAGTCGTGGGGTCCAGCGATTAGAACTACCCTTGAAATTTAATGAAGTTAAGCTCTTCGTATTAAAATGCCCTTATCTTTATTAGAATTAAAAGTTGCGATCATTATACTCAACAAGTGGTCGTAATTAAAGAGGGCACATGGAATGGGATGCTCTGCTTGCTTTTGAAAGTCGGTTTCTGCGAATTTTTATTGGTAAAGGGCAGCGCGCTTTCTTGTTCGGCAAGATTACGTTTTGATTTTGTTTCTTTGGCTTGTCTGGCACCGTTTCTCATACTTTGTTTACGCACAGGGCAGAGACATCTACCTTTACGTCATGAAATAGTTCAGTTGATGAGTTTCGCTAGGAACGTGGATCAGACTTAAGCTCACAAATTAAAACATAGTCAGAAGGTGGAGCCAGTGAGCCACGGCCATCCTCCTTTACAATAGACTTCATTTGTGATCCGTTTATTTCACTTATTCAGAAATACTTTTATCAGCGCAGCGTCAGGTCCCGTCCCCCCTTTGAAACAGTGCCCACGTCCCTGTTGCAATTATTAGATATTCTTTCGATGAATTTAAATGCAAACCACTTTTATAAAACCACACATGCATTTATTATAATTGTATTTGTATATGGAATAAATAATATTTCTGGCTATTTGATCTCGGTTTCCACACGGTAGTATTCGGCATTAGTGCCTGGTGTGCTATTTGTATTGTACTTTACACTTTTGATTCAATAGAAAGGATTTTACCACCGATAGATTTTTTTGAAAGAATGGCAGAGTACGCCCGTGGCTCGTGTTTTAAAACTGAGTTCTCATTGAGCTCTCTGTGTCTTCCAAAACAATATCTGTGTCGAGGAATACACCAGCTGTTTCAATCACATTGAGATTAGTACTAACTGAAATATCAAGAAAATAGTACTTACTGTTTTAAAGGTGTGTTATCGATTTGCATTTGTTTTTTCATTTCTGACTTTGTTAATTACTGAATCAGTTAACCCTACTGTATTCAATATTACGTCAACTTAAACATTTCATTAAAAAATGTTTACTTGTTTTCTATTTTTGCCTAATAATTATTTGACGAATTTTGCTTTCCAAATGAATACAGTACTACCCCGCCACTTAGAAAATCGTTCTTTGGGATCGGGGTATTGTTTAAAAACAATAGGCTATTGTCACGTGCCTTCACGTGACAATTTCAGAAGTGCCCTTTTTATATGCCCTCTCTTCCTCTCTACCCTACTACTTTTTTTAAATGCTATACTCGAGTCCATTGAGTCTATATATCCACACTCCGGTATACTCCTTTGAACATGAACAAACATGTTCCGTTTAAGCAATCACCTCCCGAGTTACACTCAGCAAAGTTGACAGGAGAAAGCCCTAATCTACAGTTATTATAAAGTATGCATCGACACCATTAAAACTGTTATTTTAGGCTGGTTTCCATAATGTCGCCAGCTGTAGCTATCTGTAGCTATCTGTCTGGTAACATACTACAGTATGGGTAGGTTTTTTGAGTACGTTTAAATGTGTTTTCCAATAGAACTTGGGGGGGGGGTGGAAAATGCTCATTTCACGCCCGGCGGAAGGGCACAAAATGGCGATAGGTATGACAATGCTTTCCGAATGACTGATTTTTACCAAAATGTTCAACAATCTTCAACGTATATGCAGGCTTACCGATGAAGTATTTGAACTTCGGAATTCTACTGACAAAAACTAGGATAGGATAGGATCACGAAGATATGGAGGGATAGCTTTCCTTCTTCACGCCTTTCGCATTGACATGCGCATTGGAGTGGAGGACGCTGCAACCTGGTCCGTTGTTTAAAGATGGACACTCTGCTAATGTTAATAGCAACAGATAAGGTATCTCATCCGTTTATAGATGTTTCATAGATTTACACAGGTAAACTTCCGAATTTTTATAAATTTCTCTTTATCACGAGGAATCCATTCTTTTAATTCCGCCAAAAGGCTTTCTTCATGAGCCGGCGCGATGTTGGTTGATGTCACGCCTATCCTACCCGCTCGAGAGTACGATTTGTCTTAAGATTCACACTTGATTGTGTTGGGATTTTTCTGGATTAGGACGATTTCTTTGGGTTTCAAACGAATGATACGCTGATGATAGGTGGAGTCGCTAAGGCTTTGCTTGAAATACATGCGCCCATTTTCTATTACCGTGCCAATTGCCATTATAAGTAGCTTTAGTTGCTTCGTCTGCTGACGTATCCCAAGTGCTATCATGATAGCTACAGGACAATATGGACGAGACTCTTTGACGAAGTCAGCAAACAATGAGCCTTTATCTTGCATCTGGGTGCTTAATCTGCCATTTATAACAATCTCTCCCTCAAAATGGTCAAACTGTCAAAAACAAGTCAGGAACAATCATCAATTTTGCAAAGCTTTTCAGCAGGGTATTTCGTCTTCACGCCTGATCTCAACATTGCTATAATTAAGTATATAGTTTGTGATGATGAGAAATGTGGCCTGCCACAACTATTTACATTACACCCTTTCAATTGATTGGTACTTGAACCCGCGATCTGGACGTCTTAACTGCTGCCTGAGCTCGTTTAACAGTGTGTGCATTAACCATTGTGTGCCAATTACGTTTAAATACTACGCATGTTCCAAATTTCAGCTCTTATAATTAATTGCCCGTGAAAATTCATTCCCTGTCTTGCGTGCGTAATGGTTGCACGAGTTTTGTGTTGCTAAAGAGTTTGAAATTATTGTAAACAACGACAGACAATTAACAGGCAGTCTTGTTCGGTGAATTACTTCATTTTCAATGCTTGAGCTTGACCAAGGACTTTTGCTGGCACCACGATTTTGAATATTTTTAACTGTCAAATTTCCGAAGGTTTACAGGTTTTGCAGGTGTTACATGGTTTTTCAAACATCCGAATTGTTTCAATCCCAAAGGAAAGACTAGATAAGGCTACGGAATTAAAGGTATATAAAGCTGATCAAGACAATGAGCTTACATTGTCCTAACTATACTGTGTATACTCCCTTTTGTGGGGGGACGCGTCTGCCTGCCTATCTGCCGTGCCCTATTGTCTGGAAAACTATTGACATCTTTGGAGCAACTTATTGAAAACAATATTGCTTGGATGTCGAAATTGGTATTGCACTCCTAGCCTATGATGATATTGATGAAATATCTAGCTCAAATAGCCCGCTTTAATCAAAGCCTGAAACTTCGAGATTGAATTTTTGGAAGTGTTTATATCCGCAGTAGATTTATTGACAAAGAATACTGTTTATAAAGACTGGGTGAGTAGAAGATTCATCTTAAGTCTGGTGATCCAGAGTTGTGCCGATATTGATTTGCATGTTATATTATATTGATTTTTTGCTCATGACGCAGTTTTTGGCACAACTTATGGCGGTTATGCTTTGCTCAAAATGTCTGCTATTTTGTACATGGACCTAGGCTCTACAAAACCTCGTACCATTTATCACTGTTGTATTTACGAAGTTTGTCTAACAAATTCATTCACTGCTCTCCACAACTAAGTACATAGTCGGATTATGCAATATGAAAATCACAAAGGTTTGCTATATTCTCGCTTTATATTTTGTGAGCCTCATGTTCACGAAACCCAAAATTACAGCAAATTTGCTGCACTTTCAAAGCCGATTGTATAAGCAATTTAGACCGGCTGCAGTTTACCTAATGATGTTGTGGACAAGTCAACAAGTTAATCTTCATTAACTATCACCTGATCTGCAAAACTCGATAACAACGATACATAAGGTTAGGCACAACCTAACCGTTTCACAAAAGCGATAAATAATTGCAAATGATAATAATTTATTTATTCTGATGGTGCTCCGTAGAGATGTTGGAAAATGCACGGTAAAACAACATTTTAGTGTCTATATTTCACTAGTGGAAAGTTTCACCAAATGTAAGCATTGCGACGGTGTTGTGCAAGCAATATTTCAATGCAAAATCATTTGAAGCATTTTTATGGCGATATGATTTGCAGACTAGGAATTTCATAGTCAATGGGATCAATCCAAATCAAGAATGTTGAACAAAAAAGTGCGTTTTGATTTCACGTATGTAAACGCTTAGATATTGATCGTCTCCGATGCTGGTATATTTTAAGATATCAAAACAAATTTCCAGTCAACCTACTTTTTAACATAATAATTTGTGATAAATTACACCAACGGCTCTACTAATAGATAATGTTAGATCTATGTGTATTTATGTTTTGTATGGCCTGTTGAAAAAAATGCGCACCAAAGCGAAGCATTTTTAGAGGCGCTTATTCGAGTGAGGGCGTTTATTGTAATTTCTAGGAATGGAAAAAGACAAATTCTTTAAATGATACTGTTTTCATAATCTTTAACCAAACGATGTCGTAAAATCTTTAAATATCATAAAAATATCATTTCAGCTCGGTATTCGAGAGGGTTGCTTACTCGAAGGTGGGCATTTATTTGAAAATGTGGTCTGTTCAGGGAAAAGAGTGGAATTCGAAGAAGGCTTATTGCGTCACTACCCTCGTTTCGTTTATGACCTGGGTGCGATCGTGGAATTGTTTTATTCAACTAGCCATACAAAATTCTACACAATTATTAATTACGAGTTTTATTATATGTTTTAGGGTTTATGATGTCATCAGCCGTCACTTTGAAGATCAATGTTGACGGCCGGAAGTACTTGATCAAGGGAATTGGTAAGGAGACATCTCAGAAAGACTTATTGTGTGCTATTGCCAAATATAGAACTATCGAACATGAAAATAATAACAGCGATAAACCACTCTCAACATCGACTGGTTCACTGACGATAATTGAATGTTGTAATGCAAAGAGAAATAAGAAAAGGGGCAAATCGTTATTATCTGAGTCTGAATCAAAGAATGGTTCGTCGCAGAGAAGAGATTCGTCAAAGAAGGATGGAGAAGAAGAAAAGCAAAAATAGGCAAAAAGAAAAACAGCCATCAGACAAAACTGGCAGCCAGCATCAATTGACTGCTAAGGAAACCAAGAAACAATTTGATAAGAAGTATCATGAGTTAACTCGAAGCTATTCTTTAAATGAGAAAGATAAAAGAAAAAGTAAACGAAAATCAAAGCAATTTAGTTGCTTTGATGACTCTGACATTGAGAACCTTGAAAGTCGGCAACGTAGATTCAAGAATGATTTGAACAAAAGAAACTATGAAGATGGCGATGTGAGTGCTTTTTATAAGCTGCAAAATTTGCTAGACCACCAGAAGAGACAAATAAACACGCAAATGAAGTCGATGAATAAAAACGAGTGGCTTCATCATTTACGGCAACACTCAACTACTTATTTTATCGAAGATGTAAGATCTTCTGTCGATGGTCCTGGCAAAACTTTACGAAGTGAAGATGAATGCATTTTCTCTAAACAAGGAGGTGCTCGTATCGGAACTAATGCTGACAAGAGCTTAAAGAAGCAACAAGAAACTGTATCAGACTGCACAGAAATTGACAATGACAGTGGCATACCTTACGAATCTTCACTTGATACAATCTCACGTGATGAAGTCAGTCTTCAGCTGGACGAAATAAGTCTTCAACCTGATGAAGTGAATCTTCAACCCAATGAAGAAAGTCTTCGAACAGCTAGCACGAATATTCCTTGTGAAAATCCAGGCTTTGGTCTAAATTACTCAGGTTATCAACAAGAAAATGCAAGTCTTAAGCACGGTATTATAAATTTTCACGAAAATGATACAAATCATCAACACGAAGTTGCTAATCTTCCGGAAGCATGTATCGACAGCAATGCAGAGAGCACTCCCAGTCATAAGGATACTTCATTGGACAGTGCTTTTGTGGATGATAAGGAGGAGAATTTAAACGCTACTGCCGGTATACATTTTACTGGAGAGTCGAGGAACTCTGAATTGATTGCTGAATACGATGCATTGGTGAAGAAGACTTTACAGACCATTGACGGTTTGTCTTTAAAGGAACTCATGATAGCTGAACTTGAATTTCAGCTGGATAGTTTATTAGAGGACGACAGAGATTGCGATGACGGGGAATTTGAAATGGAAGAATTGGAAATTGTCGCTGAGTTGAAGCAGATCCACGAATATGTCAAGGCTGTCACTACTCTGTGTCAGTACCAGCGCAGGGAACATGATAAGCTATCAAATGAGTTGAATTACGTGAACCAATTTATCAAAAGTCGCAAGCTGAAACTGAATGCATTGGAGAGAAAACTCCACCAGGTTGAACGCAGTACTGTGCCAAGACATTTACGCAGCTCTAATTATCGAAGACCGCAAATCGTGATTATTGAAGAAGATTCCGCTCACATTCATGACACACCAAACAGAACAGAGTGTTCTGAAAACGAGGCTACTGATATGGACAAAAGCTTTGTGCTCAGTGAGAACGAGGCTGTTACTCTTGTTTAGATTTTCACCCACATTAATTAAAATTACACGAACTAGTCAAACACATTTATTAGAAATATTGTCTTTAATATATTCAATAATCTTCAAGTTCTGCAGTCTTCAGCAATCATAATTTGCATTTTATATATTAGTTGTTGTGCATATCTTACCAATGCTCTTTCTGCGAGTATGCATGAATGTGTATATCGAGTTTGTGTAAATATATTGTAATTATGTTTAATTTGTAAATACTATGAAGCTGATAGCTGTATGATATTTTGAGTAACTCAAGACTATTAGCTATATTCACAATTTGTCACTTCCAAAAAGCAACGGACTAGAAATTTGCTTTTTTTGCCCAAGTTTGTTTATCTTATTCATTAGCTTCTCACTTTCAATTTATTCTTTGATTGACATTCTGCAAACCTCTATGCACCTGTTTTTTGTTTGTGTCAAATCAAAAGTGTTTATCAATATTTATTGAACTGTTTTATCCTACGCAAAGCTGTTTGCTGCTTCATGGTTTAGGCCACTTTCATGCCTGCGTTTTTTAACAAAGAGTGCGCTCTTGCTTCGATAATGTCCAAATGGAATACCACACAAACCTTAATTTACGTCGATTTAACAATAAACACGGAATGAAAATAAATCTGGAAGGACATTGTGCAGCAAAAGCCCGTCTATTCGACACTATCTTTATGCTATAACCTTTAGGCTAATTTGCTTCTCGAAGCAATACATAGCCTATTATATTGTTATTGAACAATGGCCTGGATTTGCAGGTTTTTGTATGCAGGCTTTTATTCTAACATTGAACATTCAAGAGTTCTCAAGATGGATTGATGGAGAATCACCTTTAACTGCCCTCAACTTTACATTTCTTCCTCTATTTTCACTTTTGTGGCACATATTTGAGGCTTATATTTGTGGCACACATTTGAGGCTTATTATGAAGAAAGCACTGATACCTTGGGTACATTAGTACCGCATTTTTTCGAAAACGGTCAAAAATGCTTTTCAATTGTTGATGTTATTGAGGGGGCAGATATTCAAGGAGAGGGTCCCTTTCGAGGCTGGCCACTATTTAAATTGTTCGTCATTTTACCCACTGATGACGTAGTGATGACGTAAATTTTAATAAAAGTCTCGTTACCAGAACTCTTAACGCATGCGTAGTAGATTGTAATGGATAATGGTTGGTGTCTGGCAAGAAATTTTGTGGTCACAACATATCAGCATCATTGAATCTTGTTAATGGACTTGGTAAAGAGACACTTTTTCAAAATGGGCGCTCTTTCGAACAGATAAAGTATATTTATTTGTGATTTTTTTTACCAAAATTTTGATATTTGCCGACCCAAAAACAAGTGTTTTTAAGATTTGTACATTATCTGTTACAATTTAATAATTTAATTGGATACAATAATTGTAAGTTCATATCAGAAAATCAAACTGTACAAGTAGGTGCATTTGCAAAATTTCTTTTTCCCTTCACAATCATTAAGTTTTCTGGGGCTTTCCTTTCATTGTATTTTCTTAAAACTAGTCTTGGAGTGTGCACAATCTTTTTTAACCACATGCACTTTTCCAACGATTGAAGCAAAGATCTTTTCTTGACTAAAATTTGTTCAATTTTCTGTAGTTTTTGTTTATTTTCTTGTATTTCCTTTCGTTGGTTTTTCCTGAACGTCGTTACAGCTTTTAAGTAGTCCTTAAAGTCTGTGATTTCTTTTATTATGGTTTTCTCGTCCTTTTCGATATCGTCTTCATCAAGTGATCTCTCCTCCACCATCAACTCTTTCAGTTCAAAATGCTTGTCTTCAAGCAATAAATCGTAATATAGTAATTTCTCTGCAATTTCGTAAATATTATCACATACCTGATGGTACATTTGCCAAAGTTCTCTTCTTCTGGTAATACTGTCAGGTTGATCTGAGCTTATGATTTCATTCTTGCTAAGAGGTTCTGTTATATTTTCATTATCTTCAATATGTAGGTGAATATTTCTGTCCAAGCCTGCGCTTTGATCTGAATTATTTTTGATGCTCTGATTATTATTCATATCTTCATGCTCAAGATTTGTTTCATTATCACAAGTCTCCACCTCACCTTTTTCGAGTTTGCTTTCTTCTTTCTTATTATCTGTTTCCTTTCGCGCTATTTCTTGGTCGGATTCTTTCTTGTTTTGAATATGTTTTACATCCATTTGATTGTTCTTCTGTGTTTTTCTTTTAAACAAAGAAAACCTGGCTTTTGACTTTTCCGATTGACTTCGCAAAGTTTCTTTGGTCCCACTTTTACCTGCTTCAGAATGCACATAATTGCTTTCAGATTTCTCCTCAGCCTCACCACATTTGTGTCTTTGAGCACCTTTTTGCTCTAAGTCTGAACAATCCCTTTTAATCTCTTGGTGTCTCACGTTTTCTTGTGGCTTCGCTTCTTTGCTAACTTCTTTACTGCGCAAACATTGGTTTTCATCTCTGATGTGCTCATGACCTTGCAGCATGAAATTCCCTCGCTTTTTAGGACTATAACTGCTGTTCTCGACAGCAGTTATAGTCTCATTTGAACACGTCTTACAGATTCTAACTTTTACCTCGTTGAAATCTCTGGGAACTGTTTCATCCGTCTTACTATTCTTTATTTCTGTATCCAATTTATTTTCGAGCTTTATACAAAACTGCTCCTTCATCTCTTGATTCAATTTTCCTTTTTGCTGCAAATCCCTTTCAGAATTCATTATTGTAGTATCTTCTTTTTTTTCGCATATGTCAGGTGTTTGCAATAAACCATCTGGTTTTTCTCTTTTTTTATGTTCCTTCTCACCTTTGGCACTATTCACATCCAACGCTTGTGTAAGCTTTTCCGTGCTTCCATGTGAAGTTTTCTTTACAGTGCTGCTGTCATCATCAACATCGTCGAAATCGATCAAAACAAATGACCCACGGTTTTGTTCTGTTATTTTACGTTTAGCCAAAAATGAAACATCAGAATGCCTGTCTTTTTGTAAATTTGTTTCCTCATTCAACGACGAGAAAGAGCTTGCAGAACAATTATCTGAATTGAACTCAACAGACAGCTGTTTTTCAGTTGTCAAGTTCACGCATGAAATAGCATCTACGTCTTCTTTCTTTGATTCATCGACTGTTTCTATTGAATCCTTCAGATAAGTTCCTTTTTTGTCAAATTTCAAAATATCCTCATTTGAGCCTGAAACACAACACTCATCTAATTCCTTCCTTGGTCGCAAATCATCCTTCGAAGCATTCTCCTCTAATTTCCCTGAAGCAAAGTTGACTTGTTCATGTTGCTGGTATTCTATCTTTTCTTGCTTCAATTTATTCTTCTGTAGTTTTGTTTTCTCGGGTAATATATATGCTTCCCTAGCAGTGTCCTTGCATTTACTACCAAACTCCTGATTATGCGTTGTGTCTGCATTCGATTCACCAAGACCCAGCATGGTTTGGCATGGTCTACCATTCGATACTTCCTGGATTGCCCTGCTGAACTCACCATCGCCTGGCTCCATTTGTACAATGAGTCCATTGTCTGTGTTATCATGCCCTATCACATTTGTTGACAATTGTGATTCTTTAACAAGGAAAGCCTTCTTTAGTCGGTTAAGTTCAGGCGTTTCCTTTGAATGCAAGACTGGGCATGATTTTGCAGAGGCCAGTTTATAATTGCTTGTGTTTATTGCTACCAATAGCCTATTAATTCGAACTTCAAATCGATTTTCCTCTTTTGAAGATGTTTCCTCTGATTCAGCAGATGGTATGCCACTATCATTATCATCAGTACATCTATAAGCCTTGTTATCTAGGCCAATATCGCTGTTATTAGTCACTGAGCATCTTTTACTTGATCGGTGGTTGAAATCCGAAAGAGAACTTTTGCATTTATGAAGACTCGCGACATCGTTAGTTTTCTTCGTCAGATCATTTTCTGACATTACACCAGGTATATCTATTTTCTCATCGATGCAGTACAAGGAAATTTTTCTGAAATCCGCAGTTTGGTGTTTTAGAACGTCTCCTCTTTTCATTAGCTTATGCTGTGATGCGATCTGCCTGCTCTGTGATGATACGACCTTTGTCAATGTGTCGTAAATGTGCGTATCGTAATCTTCGTGTGTTTTACACTTCATGTCACTCGCTAATTTTCTTTGTCTTTGTTGCATTATCTCGATATCGGAATCATCCAATGATAATCTATTTTTGGCATTATTATTATTTGTAATTGAGGTGTTTGAAATTGCTCTTCGCCTGGGATAATTAGATTTCCTGGAGTAGTAATTACCATGCTTTTCATTCCGATTCTGAGTCGTCGAGAAATGATGACTTGGACCATCCTTTTTGCGTTTTTTGTGTGACGATTTCACGGTTTCATCTCTCACTGCGAAACTTTTTGTATTGAAATAATTATTCAGCGAAGCGCTCCTTCTTATAGAGCTTCGATTTAAAGCACTTCCTCTTCTTGGCTTTGCCTGTTCTCTTTCTGGTGTGTTGATGTCATTATAATGCAATTCCCTACTACCTTCTGCTCCATAGTGATGTAATTTTGCAATGTTGCACAAAATGTCTTTGTATGAAGTTCCTTTTGGTATCCCACTCACCACGTAGCTAACACCATTCACATGCAAATTCATAGAGTTTAGTGCCATCTGGGCTGCAGATGTCTGCAACAAAACAAAGTTATGTAACTTGCTTGAAACGGCACTTTGCAATGCGCATAAATGTAGGGGTTAAACAAATTTAAAAACACTTTGATACAAATAGCAAAATTTAAAATTTAAGTCCAGCTGCATTGTTTGGTACAAAATACTTTCAAGAACGCTCTTAAATTCCAAAGTGTGGAGCTGTAATCTTGCAGTGGGCCTAACTAATGTCTAAAAAATACACTTTGTTTCAAACGTCATTGAAATGAAAATTTTTGTTTACAAAAGGCTTATGAAGCGCTCTTTATGCTTTTCTTATTTCATTTCGCTACTTGCAATAAAATATTCATAAAACCGATGAATGAAAGGTTCATATGTCATTTTTCGTAGCAAGTATCAAACTGAGAACTTAACTATGTATATCAACTGATAGAACATCGAGAAAAGCATATTATTTTCAAGAACGTCAAATTTAATTTCAGATAGTTTAGAATCTTAACATATATTGCAAAATCTACGATTGCTAACACTACATCTACATGGCCTATGAAATGTACTTGGGAATGCATGCTTTGGAAAAAGATGTTGTGCAATTATTTTCTTATATAATATTACATTTGGTTACACTTACTGCACCAAACTCCTGTTGTCTTGTATGCAACCTGTGAAGCAATTCTGGATTTATTTCACTGGGAGATCTTTTCTAAACTGCAACCATTTGATGTTTTCTTTAGTTTTTATTCCGCTGAATTCTACTTTTGCCTCATTTGTTGTTGTAAAATATGCTCTCTATCTTGCAAAGAAAACAAGTGGAATTTAGCACGTCATTGCCAATGGCTTTGTTCTCATTAATCAAGTTTTCTATTCAAAAATTTATGTCCACTGAAATTCTTTGATAATTGCTCCAAGCAAGTGACGTACCTATCAACATGTAACTTTTCATGGAACGTTAACATTACCATTAACTTGCTTTTGCGCAGTACAAAGGAATGCCATTTACTTTAGATTATCCCACTATTTATATACTTAATTTGATCATGGATTTAACGACTTCAGCGATTTGCAATAGAATAACAGTTTGTTATACTTGATATTGTCCCATGTTTAGTTTGCGGATTTCATTTGTTTAAAGTGCTTTCTGCATTTGCTCTTTTCAAGTGCAAAAGAAGTAACAATACCACATTAGTGGTAGTTTCGATCTCTGGACTATTCTGGTTCAGTAGTTAGTACTAAATGCTTTTCAGAAAACGTTTTTAGTTGTATTCTTATTTTCGGCATCTAATATTATCTCACTGCTTTGAAGCTCCGCATTTTTGAATGGATAAACCAAGGTCGTCAAGAAAACAGCTTGTGCGGGTCAATAACAAACATGAAAGTCTTTTCCAAACAACAATTAACAAAATTCTTAATATTTACTGAGACCATGCCACGCAAAAACTAAAGTCAATGAACTCTTTCTTGAGAGAGGTCATTTTAAAATTTTTCATGAGCCCTTGTACTGAGGCTTCTTAAATCTTTTGCCATTCCACTTCTTGTTTCTTATAAGCCAACTCCTTACCAACTTATAATGATAACATTTTGTAATTTTCGCTCCATTTTCCACTTACTGCGTAATATACTTTCGTTACAAATTACCCTTAAAGAGCTTTCAAAAATGTATACTACTTGAAGAGAAGAGGCCACGTGGATTCATTTCCTTATGAGAATAAAGTTGTTTGACTGTCCAATTTTCAACTTTACATTTGAATAAAGGTATTTGTCATTGATTTTTATCTACGCATCTTAATGCGATCTAAGAAATTAAAACCAACCTTTTCTTGAAGATAATCTGTTTACGTCACAACACAATGCAGTTGGTTGATTCTTTCATTAGTTTTATTCACTGGAACATTGCCAGGTAATAAGAATAGTTTCAGATTTGTAGACTTACATGTCGTGAATTGGTTTATCTTTGGATAACATTTACAACGTTTATCCTGTTTATCCTTCTCGCTTAGCACATTAGAAATATCTTTTATTCCAAGCATTCCACGGCAAAGAAAGAGACCAAGGGAATTCTGAATAATATGCAGTATCTTGGTATGCATTTTCAATGAAGCACGTAAAAATTAATTGAATTCGTCGCTGAATAAATATCATTCACGTGAAATCCTTTCATGGTCAGCTACAATGCGTTTGAATTTCTACAGGGTTTCTTTTCTAGTTTACAGTCGTGAAAGCACCACTATTAGCTGATCACTTTGTTTACTGCCTATTTAAATGAAAAATTCAAACATTCCAATAAGCATTAGCCTCAATTGAATTGGGCTAAGCTCAAGCATCAAAAATCAAGCCTCGTCGTAGAAGCCACGGTTGTTACTGACGATGCTTTTTGTTTATTTATTGCTGTGTCTTCTTGAAAATGATGACAACAATGAAATATTGTTATTTCCACTGCTACGACTATTATTAATCAAATCATAATAATCAAAACGATGGAAAACGCATTAAACATTGTACAATCCTGCGAGGACGTAGCTAACATCCACCCTTGTTCACAACATAGTAACAACATTCTTATTGTTGAATTTGCAACATTCTTGGTTGTCATGTGTTTGACTCATTACAAAAATATCGGTGTATGCTCTTTTTTTAAATATTTGTTCCAATTTCGTCCATCTAAACTTACAAATGTCTAAAAATTCAAACTTAGAATTTACAAATGTCTAAAAATTAAATCTTAAAACCTTAAATATACAAATAGAAATAAAAAAATAAAAAAAATAAAAAAATATAAAAAAGTTTTTATATCTATTTACACAAGAAATCAAAATGTGGTCCTTGATCCTCTCAACCATAGCAAACTAGATTTTATCAAGCTAAAGGATACTTGAGTCCTAATGTCATTGATCACTTCGGAGTATTTTTTGTTCGATTTTGCAGATACACGTTTTTTTATAAGAACAACCTTTATAAGAAACACAAGGCTGAGATTAGGCCAAAAATAAGAACAAAATAAGAAACAAGGCAGGCTGAGACTCAACAAAACTCAAGAAATAAAATATCAGCAACAATCGAAAATAACCAACTACTGTAAGAAAGAACAATAATAAGCGCTAAACGGCCATTAAACAAACTTCTTGCAATAGAATTAGTTCAACACCATAGATATCAGTTTTTCTATGTAATCTATGCTGCCATCTGCGCACAAAAATAAGAAACAGAATAAGAAACACCTTAGGCTGAAAATATACGGAAAAATAAGAAACGTCAGGCTGAAACTGGAGCCAAGTGTTCTTATAAAAAACGTGTAGCTTCAATGCAAGTTTCTTGTGAAAAATTTGGCATTCTTTACCCATAGAGCCATTGGTCCCAGAACTAGTGGTTTAAATGTCCCGTGTTCTACTTCTATGATGCGTTGATTGTATGCTCTATTTTGTTCGTTTTCAGCATTTTTTAGAATTTTTTTCTGTTTTGTTAAATTATTTTGTGACTTGGCGCAGACGGATTACAGCCTCGCTTCGAATCTGAAACTGGGTGTAATTATCTGGAAGTCTCGTCTCGAAGTGAGGTAGATGTAAGATGAAATGAAAAAAAAAAGATGAACCCGAAGCCAGCTCCAAACAAAATTGGGGAAAGCGAAAAATTAGATATTTCCTTATAAAATAAACTATTTTTATTCTACATGGATACATTTCAATTTCAATTCGTTGATGGATGATAATCAATAATGGCTTGCAAGGTCCTTGTGGTAAGTTGTCTACTATTTTTGCTTTCTAGACCATCCGCCCACCTAGCGATCCGCCCACTCTCCTTTCCGCCCACCCTATCAAGTCTATCCGTCCACCCTATGAAGACTATCCGCCCCACATGTTTTCCCCATGATTTCTACTGCCATTACTTTACTGATCATCCTTTTCGTAGCTAAAGCTTTTAGCTCATAAAATATTTAGTTTTTAGCTCACAAAATTTTTCAGACAATTTAGGCCAACCCAACTTCAACGCAAATAAATGAGATGCGCCAGAGCTCTAAAAAGGTGGGAGGGTATGAGTGAGGATATTGAAAAGGCGTACGTAAATTTATACGCTTGAAATCATAAGTTTGAAAGTTGAAAATGTGAAACAATCTATCTTGCATTTTTGATGTATGCAGATCGTGTGCTTGATCTCAGCAAACAATTTAAAAATTCAAATCAATGGAAAGCGCAAAAGGTGGGAGAGTTAAATGAATGAGATGTTTGTATTCTGTAAACTGACTTTCTTCAAAAAAACTCCAATTCTTGTCTAATGGTAAAATATTATGTTATGTTATGTTAAGATAATAATATATAGATATAATAATTTAATATATCTTGGTCTATATATGTATATGTCTTGGTCTAACTTCGTTGTTACAAAATGTACAAAGTGAGGCCATGTTGATAATTTGTTCGTGTTCGTAGAGTTCGCGTTAGTAGTAGTGATCAAGATCGTAACCAAAAGTGATTGAATTATCAGCAACAAGCCTGATCATTTATTGATTGTGGTGGATCGAAAATCACGATTCATTGTATTTATTAGCCAATAGCGTTTCGAAGAAGTGATGTGATTGAAATCTATTGATACGCTATTATATTAGGGTGCTAACTAGTACAGCCCCAAAACTCCCCTCATATTCTATAGCTATTGTTTACCTGTGTCGTCCCAAGAGCGTTGAGGAGGTGACTCATCATAACTTATTGTCCTGCTTTGTTTTATTGTCTAATAATGATCGCAGGCCTCTTTCGGCGACAAATTATTATAAGAAAAAGAATATTAAAATATTTGACAAAAGATGGCAAAATATATTCTGGTTATAGTTCTTTAAGAACATAGATGGTTTTTTGTCATTCGTATCTCCCACCTTTAAAGAGCGATTTTGTTAAGATGGCAGAATCTTTCTTTTTAGTGTGTGTAGTTATCATTATGATATTGAGCAGCATGTGACATTCGACGAAACATTTGATAACATATTTTAGTACTTTCAGAACATACGGTGTCATGTGTCGGTCTCTTGATCATTCAACTCCCCCACCTTTATCAAATTAAGTGTGTCGAAATTCAACTAGATAGGCCTGTTTGAACATTTTTTGCACTTGGTCGAGAATTCTAAATAAATTTCCAAAATCAGTTTTTATTATTAATGTACAGAGTAAGTAAAGTATTATTTGAGATAAAATTTCTAAACATAAGCGATATTACACAAAATATAGTTCTAGTAGCCTTATATCAAAATGTGACAGGGTGGGCGGAACGACTCAGAAGGTGGGCGCATAGTTTTAGGTGGGGCGGATGGGAGAGTGGGCGGATCGCTGGGTGGGCGGATAGTCCGGCAACCGTCCTGCTCAGTTTTGTCAAACAAATTTTGATCTTGATCAAACTTTCACTGAACAAATATGTTGAGTTGCTAAACATTTCTTTTGTTCTCGTGATTGTTAGTTTTGCTCGCAATGTTTGACTTGACCAGCTAATGACTATTTATTTTGGTTATGCTTGTGTACTGAAGTGATGATCTGTGATAATGATACTGTCTCCCCCACAAGACTTCACTGTAGAACTTGAGATGCTCAACCTTGTTCAGTAAATTGTTCCATACATAAATACATACATACACTATTTTTTGGTAAACAAGACAATTAGAGAACAGTACCAGGCTGATGTTGTCCTGCTATTTAGAAACTATATAGATTAAAAGTGGGTGAAAAAATGGATAGAACTTTTAGCATAAAAATTGATACAAATTGTTTAGTACACTGCTGAACAATACTCAACATTGGTGAACAAATGTTTAGTGTTGTTCAGTGAAATGTTTAGTGTATTTACCCCAGGCTTTATTGAAAAGACTCAAGTATAATTCTTTCAAACTCTAAATCATGACAAACTTTCATCATTATCCAATAGAATAAAATTTCATACTCTTAAGAAGGCAACCATGATTTGCAAGTTCCATTTGATTTTGTTTCTGCTTGAATGGAGGGTCATATATGTGAGATAGCAATAATTCACAAAAGTAAAAGCAATATATCATATTTGTGCTCTATGGAATATGACTGCAAGAATCTTCTTGCAAGCTGCTTTACATGCTTTTTTATGAAGTACCTACCTCATGGTCCAGCTCTTTGTTTTAGAACCGGTTGTGACCAAATTGTAGTACTAAATGTTCCTTAAGAGATTCCTAATTTTAGCTCCGCATTTTGTGGTCAAAGATAGCATACACTCAAAAAGCATCAATTCAGATATTTTTACTTGTAATCTAATTTTGCAGCCCATAATGTATGTTTTAAACTTAATACCTATTGTTGTTAAGCCTATTCCCCTCTCTTGCCAAAATAATGATTCTGTGCAAATTAAGTGTCCTGGGTAGAGATTGTTTTGAAACTTTAGAGAACAAAGTTTGAAACTGCTGAAATATTAAAAAAGTTAAAAGTTCTTACATTGTCCCACACCATATGAACAGAGTGTTGATTCTGCAGGATTTTCCCATTCATTGTTGCATCACGAGCTCACCCGGCATCAGAATAAAAAGTGTGTAGGTTAATAATTTTCATTGCAAGATAATTATGAGGTCCTAAATATTTCTTAGAGTAGAAGCAGGCAGTACAGTGGATAGATACCCAAAATGTGCTTTTTCGAATTGCATTTTATGTGGTACTACAACCAATCTGCTTCTTTGCATTGCTATCAATAATCTTACCTTCTCTATTCCATATAATCCTCTTTCGTTTAACAGTATTGTTTAGTGACTGAGTTTGTAGCAATATATGTCCAGTATGTTAGTATGTTTAAAGCATGAGACTGTAAACAGGTTTTAAAGGATAATGATGGAGTCACGGGGTCAGAAAACACAATCTTCCAAAGTCTCTCAAAGTTTTATGTTATGCAGTTGAAGATTTTCAGCGATGCAAATTAGTATACAATACACTTATTGTATCAAACTCGTCGTTAACGAGATGCGGTCAGTTTTGCTTGAATGAATACTAGCAGATGATGATGTATATCATCATTATCAGTTACTGTTGTAAAATTATAATTATATCAAATTAATTTTTTCTTCAATAGACAATTACCACGAGATGTTGCGCCCATCAGCCACCCACGTGAATTCTGCTCGCAAACTAGAAGATGGCTGGAAGCATACCAAGATATCTCTTTGCGGTCATCAGGCATCTCGCGTACCAATGCACTCCTATCTGCGGACTTGTTGTTGTCGTCTTGCTTCCAAACTGGCTCTGCACATTGTACATGTATCTCCAAGGTAAGAAGCTCCAGTGCGCTTTCTCATGCTCCTCCACTAGGGCATAGCATGATGCGACTGCGTTATTTACTATCACTGTTCCGTGGTCTGTTAATGGCGCAAAGGCGCCCTCGCAGCTTTCCTCCGCAACTTTTTCAACTCGAGCCAACTCAAGTGCACTGTTGTTTGATGTCAAGACTTTGATATAGTCTCCGGGTTGAACTCGCTCCGCGAAAACAGTTTTGAAATTGACGCCGTCTTGAGATGCGAAAATCAAATGCTTTTTGGTCAGTTGGATTTTCCGTTTAGTTGGCTCATATGTTTCAATGCTGACATAGTTGTGAACGACAGTGTAGGGCTTCGCATCCAGGAACATGATAACACGGCTGTAGACAATTTCACCTGACGACGTCATTGCAAGGACACTTTCTCCAACTGTCAGATTGTCCATTCTTTTTGGCTCTCCATTCCCAGTAATGACTGTAGCAGACGATGGAAAGCAGTAATCATCTATACAAGAATGATATAACTCTCATCCATGGCAAAATTAAGGCAACCCTCCAAACTTACCATATTACCTCTAATTAGCGCCCATCATCCATTAATCGTCTCCTTCAATAAGCGCCCGCCCTGCAATCAAAAGCTTAAAACAAGCACGGTAACCGCCTGGGCGTTTAAAAGAACTGTGGAGTGAAAATCATGTTATTCACTAAAGAGACACGTTTTTCATGGTTTCCAATCAATAGAGACCCAACATAGTAAGTGAAATTTGGGCCGAAGGACCCTTAAGTAGAATAAAAAGTTATTTTGTGTTATGGTAATGGTTCGAGTCATCAGTGCTTCAAGTTATCGGCATTCTACTGTGCCAATAGAAACCTCTCTAATCAGATAAGGCAATTCGGAAGCATCGTCACGACCAATGCGCTTATTTCTGATGCTAGATGTTATGCGACTATTTCTACATTTAAATTTGGCATTCATTATTGTCTTACCTCCATCGTCATCTGGTGGTGGTTCATGTCCTGGATTATTCGACATGTTTCTTTCGTTGCTTGCTTTGCAATTGTTTACCAACAATATATTTCTGTTGCTCTAAGTTTCCAAAATTTCCTTGTATGATAACATGGTTTCTTCTGATTTTATACTGCTTCGAAGGGAGTTTTCTCTTGCTTATCCTTCTGTATCTGGGACGGGGTATGGTCCACATAGAGGACACACGAGTGCTTGTCCACATTCTGATTGAAAGGTCCCCTTGTTTGCAACAATTTTGTCTTCCACAGCCAAAATATCACCTTGAATTTCATTGCCATACATTTCCCGCTTAAATTTATTACAAATTCCACTGACTTCCATTGCAAAGCATTCTTCATTTTGATGAAAATTTTCAGTTGCCTCGACGTGTTTCACGGTCAAAAACAACTACACTGTCCCCCCCAAGCCAGTTTTAGTACAAGGGAAACTTGCATGGCCGTATATTAAGAGAAGGGATTTTTCAGATGACCAATCCTTCTAGAATCTTCGATTTGCTCGATGCATTTGGAAAGCACCCTTGCATAACGCACTCCGCTGTAAGTTTGCCGCTGCTAAGCTTCATCCAAATCGTACGTTAAAACAGCAGTGGGAGATACCCTTTGCCTTATTTTATGTGTATGCGAGATTTAAAGTATCTCTAATACTTAGTATGCATATTATGTGGAATTCGTCAATTTTTGTTCTAGAGCCCAGGGAAATTCCCTGCGCCTTTGGCATTATATGCCGTAATATTTCCCCATCGCACTAAGTTGAGTGTTGTGCTGTTATGCTTGGGAAAATAACCATGGCCGATATGTTTAATGTTAAGAAAAGGGAATTCCCGATTGCTTAATGCTTCAAATAACGCGAAGGTATTTCCAGCCAACTTCATTTTCCATCAAAAAGAACTATTGAGCAGATCTCTACTACATCGCCAGAGTTGTTGACAATTCATTGAATTTTACTGGTAAGATATGCTTTACTATTTGTTTATTTTATTTTGAGTATTATCCATGCATTTCTTTCTTTCTTGGATGCATTACACATTGATATTCACTTGTTCTTTGCTGTGCCCTAGCATGGAATACTTCAGTCTTGTTTATTATTTAATGTTGATGTTTTATTTATTATATAGTTTCAATTTATATCACAGTAACGATACTTTATTTGATGTATTATTTATGAATTGAACCATTGAGATGCACTTGATAACACGATACTTATCTTGTTCATTCTAGAATTTTCTCGCAAGGGAGAGATAAGAAATGGACAAACAACCGAAGGGAAAGCCTGATTCAAAACCAAAGCCTGCGACAAGCATCATATCTGCAGGAATATCTCTTAATGGACCAAGTGGTCACGAGCCTCCTCCAGATGACTTTTAATTCAAGTTTTCCAGATGAAGGTCATTCAATTTACAGCATGCTTCTACTTGAACCATGCAGAAGTCGGGTGAATTTTATAAGAGCTGGATAATGTTTTCACCATAAAGACTGTACTTCAGAGTAACTCATTTTGATATAAAGGCTCAATTTAGAGCGTATGGTTAGCATTATGTAAATATCTAATATAGCTCTAACTCAGAAGAAAAGGAGGGTATTGCAGTTATTGTTTCTGTTGTTATGAATTGTTATCAAAATCAAAGTATTGCAATTCCTTGCCTTAGTTTTTTATTTTCAGAAAGCTTGCTTTCAACGGTAGGCCTTTGCTAATGCTATTGTCTGCACATATGCATTTTCAATGTTGATGCGACCTGGTCCGAGACAAGACATACAAGGCATAACCCGCCAAAGTATTGATTTTGTTGTTAGCTATATCTCCACCATCAATTCTTGCTTGTTGTGAAAAGCAAAAATTGTTGCGTTTCGAAGCGCAGATTTTTTTCTATCAAACCTATTGCTTGAGGTAGACTTCTCTTCTACTTTGTGCAACGACTGCAAACATTTTTTGGCCATTGCACTGTGTAACATCGATTTTTGCAACTTTCATTGAAGCTTTTCGCTTGATGCAAGCGCTTTTACTATTTTTCACTGTTTTCTTTCTACAACACTGCCTGATCATTACGGACAAGTTGCCACAAAACAATGCCCTTGGAGCAGTAGCTCAACTCCAGCCATATTTATCGGCACTTGGCCTTTAATGTATTTTCTGCAGTACAATATTTTTGGTTTACTATATTTTGCCCCAGTTGTTACTTGAACCCAATCATGACATGATATATGGCTACTTTATTCTTCTATTTTCATTTATATTTCTGTACTCACTTTGTTATGGTTTCGAACACAAATTTCAGATGTTGTAGCTTTATTGTTCTTGTGCGTTTCTATTACGATTGCACACTAATTTGACATCTCTTCGAGTTGCACAATGTGCTACTGCATCACAGGGTATATTCAGGGCCGAAACTGTTTACAATACACTCGTATTCTCGTTAACTCGAACACTTGCTAACTCGAACCCGTTGTGCTCACTTGGCTCTTTGATTTTCAGCAGTAGAGATTTTATTTATACACATTAATGGGGAACTGAAATGAATTTTTTTTTATTTATCGTTGGAACTTATTGAAAAAAGGTGAAATCATATTTTTTGACAATTTTTTGAAACCCGTAAGTGTGAATAAATCGGCGTCAAAGTGCCAAAATTGGGCAATTTTGTTCAGCCAATTTTGAGATTGCGGAAGTTGGTCGTGACGTCGAAATATGTACAAGCTGGATTTTGTTTTAAAATATCCAAGTTGCGTGTGCGACTGTATATATGCATATAAACAATTTAAAGAATAAAAACCAGTGACTTTGAAGTTAGGTATACAACGTTTCGGGCTTGACCCGTTATCAAGTAATAAAAATAAAAGAAGAACGGTTACAAATAATAGAAATAGAATGTGGCGTACGATAGATAGAATTGAAAAGAGAATTATTCATATGGACGCTTTACTTTATGCCTATTTATTAAACATACTCTTCTTACGTCATACCTCTTTTCAATTATCGACTGTTTCTGATGTGTACAAGCTCCTGCGAAAAGTCTGAGTTTCTGTTCAGACTTTTCGCGAAAATTTATTCTCGCAAAATTTTCGTCTTAGCTGAAACGCGAAAGTTTATTCGCGCAAAATATCCGATTTTTCCTAAAACGCGAAAGTTAATTCCATAAATTTCGCGTTTTTCTTGCCTCGCGAAAGTTTCTTCCAGCGAAAGTTTCTACCTTTAAAGTACATGGTCGCAATTGACACTTGAACATATGTCTTATTTATTTCATTTTCTATTGTTATAGGAAACAAAATGAAGACATATTGTTATATGCAGTTTTGGATTCTTGTTAAGGTAATTTTTCCATTTCACCATTGTCCATCATTCAGAGCAGCATTTTAAAGCGAGTCGCTAGACCTCTTGTTTGCTTACTTAGTTGCTTTGCTAGAACATACCATTTTTAATTATTGCCCACTGAATTGTTTATCTTCATTTGTCACTCGTTTCGAGTTGTTATAATGTGGCCATATTGTTTTCAAGTATTATCTATGAACGTTGGAGTTGGTAATGTCACAAGGCTTCGCGAAGCGTCTCTGTTATAAGCATCATGTAATTCTCAAACAATTTTTGCCCGCGGATTTTGCATATAAATTATCAAATTCTATTGCTTAACATGAGAGACATAGTGAATACGCAGCGCAGTTTATCTAGCATTAAAAAAACGTCTACACATGATTTTTGCAACCGTTTCGTAAAAATTTAATAAAAAGGTGTTTTATATAATTAAATGATCGATCAAATCAAGTATAATTAGTATCATATTTTGAGCAATGTTATTGAGTAATTCAACAATAAGAATCATACATATGTATAAGACCGATTTTCTAATGATAAATATAGGTTTTGTTAAAGTTTAAATATGGAAAAGTTATGCTACAGTCGTATCAGTAACACCAATATCAGCTATTATCAGATTGGTCAGTTCTTGTTATTCGACAGGAATATAAGTTAGGAAACTTATAACTTTCCTGTGAAATGGAGAGATATCAGGATGGCTGCAAGAATTATGATGACCATCACAGCGACCGAACCTGCACAACATAAGCAGCGACGACTTTTGCAAATCCCACCTGTAACATAGGCAACGGTATTAATCTAGCGGAATTTGCCTTATTGGAACAAACATTTTACCTATGACACAATTAACCCTGGATGTTATCAAAAATGATGCAGCGAACTTTTTATAAGTTCAGCTCTGCTCTGCAAACCTAATTTTGAATTTGTAATTTCATCAGAAGCGCTAGAGGAAATCACTCATGCTTTAACTAAGTTGCTATCTCCTTTTTTCTTGGGACAGCAGACGTAGTTGATAGAGCAGGATAAATAAAGAATTATTTGTACCTTCATCTTCTGGTTGAGGTTCAAATCCTGGACCCATATTTTCTGCAGTCTATCCTTGTGGAGTGAGCAGTATTTTCGTTTCCTTTACAGATTTTCTTCGGTCGCCCTCACCTTAGGCACGATGCATTTATTGCGATCGTGGTTCATAATTTGCCCGTTTATTTTAACTATATTCTTGCGCTGGGGGAAATTTAGTTAGCATTGCATTTTTGAAGAGGAGTTGCGTTCAGGATTCCCCATTGCTTAACTCGACTTACTTTCGATGTTGTTTAAATGCAAGTACTTAGCCCATTTTCATATTTTTTCTGCATTCAGGCACCGTCCTTGTTTTATATCGTATACCATAATACATTACCTTTGCAGAGTAATACGTTAGAATTTCAATATTCCCGATATCTATCGTTTATGCTTGTCCATCGGAAACGAAGGTGTAGTCTACAAGGTGTAGAAGCATGTGCCGCTAAACAAATTTTCTGGTCAAATGTGCTCTTCGTTCTGTGACTATGTCTTGTTTCTGTTTTTGTTTTTTCAAATTTTTACATAAATTATAATCGTGTATTGCAAAATCTTCACTTTAAACCATATCAATCCACAAATTGCTTCTTTATATATTCATTTTTCAAGTTTCGTTATTCGAAATGCATTTAGAAAACACCCGTAAAAGTAAGCTGCCAGAGCAGAGGCATTGTCAAGCTCCCGTTATGTACTGAAAAACTGCCGAACTTACCGAATCTACGTCGGTCTTTGACACCCCCTTAAGGGGCTCTTAAGCAAACTGAAATTTTAGTTTATGTGATCCTGGTGATTCGAGTCATCATTCGTTTAAGTTATAGCGGGATTTCACTGTGCCAATGGAAGCCTATGGAGTTTGATGACCTCTTTAAAGAAATCTTTATGCGATTGCTTTTGGCACCTGGTAAAGTAATACAAATTCTGCATTTAAGTAGGATTATATGCGTCTTACCTTCCCATTCATCGTCTGATGGTGGTGGTTCGTGTCCTGAGCAAAGCGACATGCTTGTTTATCTGCTTGTCGTTATGAATAATTTGCTAAAATGTTTCTCTTCCCCAGAATTGCAAATGTCAAGCATTTCTTTCTTTTTGTATAACAACATGTTTTTTTCTATTTTATATTGCTTGTTGAAGGGGATTTTCACTGGTTTATTCTTCTGCATTGGGAACAAGGCTCCTTGTGTATCGGGAACGGGGTATGGTTCACACAAAAAATACATGTGGCACTGGACAAGCACTTTACAACATTCTTGTCAAAATGCCCTACGTTTTGCAACTATTTTGTCTTCCTCAGTCAAAATATCACCTTGAATTTCATTGCCATACATTTCTCGCTCAAATTTATTACAAATGCCACTGACTTCCATTGCAAGTTTTCTTCATTTTGATGAGAATTTTTAGTTGCCTCAACGTGTTTCACGGTCAAAAACAATTACACTGTCCCCCCTAAGCCAGTTTTAGTACAAGGGAAACTTGCATGGCCGTATACTAAGAGAGGGGTTTTTTCAGATGACCAATCCTTCTAGAATCTTCCATTTGCTGGATGCATTTGGAAAGCACCCTTGCATAACGCACTCTGCTGTAAGTTTGTCTCTGCTTAGCCAAGTCTCTTGGCCTTCATCCAAATCGTACGTTAAAACAGCAGTGGGAGTTACCCTTTACTTTATTGTATGTGTATGCAAGATTCAAAATATAATAATTACAATGCATATTATATGGATTGATTATATGGACTAATACTTACAATGCATATTATATGGAAATCATCAATTTTTGTTCTAGAGCCCTGGGAAATTCCCTGCGCCTTATGGCATAATATGCCGTAATATTTCCCCATCGCACTAAGTTAAGTGTTGTGCTGTTATGCCTGGGAAAATAACCATGGCCGATATGTTTAATGTTAAGAAAAGGGAATTCCCGATTGCTTAATGTTTCAAATAACGCGAAGGTATTTCCAGCCAACTTCATTTTCCATCAAAAAGAACTATTAAGCAGATCTCTACTACATCGCCAGAATTGTTGACAATTCATTGAATTTTACTGGTAAGATATGCTTTACTATTTGTTTATTTTATTTTGAGTATTATCCATGCATTTCTTTCTTTCTTGGATGCATTACACATTGATATTCACTTGTTCCGTGCTGTGCCCTAACATGGAATACTTCAGTCTTATTCATTATTTTAATTTAGATGTTTTATTTATTATATAGTTACATTTTATATCACAGTAACGATACTTAATTAGTTACTGATTGATGAATTTACTTATGCAAATGCCATTGATAACACGGTACTTATCTTGCTCATTCCAGAATTTTGTTGCAATCGAGAGATAAGAAATGGACAAACAACCGAAGGGAAAGCCTGGTCCAAAACCAAAGCCTGCGACAAGCATCATATCTGCAGGAATATCTCTTAATGGACCAAGTGGTCACAAACCACCTCCAGAGGACTTTTAATTCAAGTTTTCCAGATGCTCATCAAATCAAATTTACAGCATGCTTCTCCTTGAACCATGCAGAAGTCGGGTGAAGTTTATAGAAGCTGGATAATGTTTCCGCCATAAAGACTGTAATTCAGAGTAACTCATTTCGATATAGAGGCTCAATTTAGAGCGTATGGTTAACATTATGTAAATATCCAATATAGCTCTAACTCAAAAGTAGAGGAGGGTATTGCAGTTATTATTTCAGTTGTTATGATTTGTTATCAAAATCAAAGTATCGCAATTCCTTGCCAGTTTTTTATTTTTAGAAAGCTTGCTTTCAACGGTAGGCCTTTGCTAATGCTATTGTCTGCACATACGAATTTTCAATGTTGATGCGACCTGGTCCGAGACAAGACATAACAAGACATAAGGCGCCAAAGTATTGGCTTTCTGGTTAGCTATATCTCCACCATCAATTCTTGATTATTGTGATTTTATAGGAATTTATAGGAAAGAAGAGATTTTATAGGAAACAAAATGAAGACATATTGTCATATGCAGTTTTGGATTCTTGTTAAGGTGATTTTTTCGATATCACCATTGTTGTCCATCATTCAGAGCAGCATTTTAAAGCGAGTCGCTAGACCTCTTGTTTGCTTACTTAGTTGCTTTGCTAGAACATACCATTTTCAATTTTTGCCGACTGAATTGTTTATCTTAACATGTCACTCGTTTCGAGTTATTATAATATGGCCGTATTGTTTCCAAGTATTAACTATGAACGTGTGAGTTGGTATTGTCACAAGGCTTCGCGAAGTGTCTCTGTTATAAGCATCATGTAATTCTCAAACTATTTTTGCCCACGGATTTTGCATATAAATTATCAAATTCTATTGTTCAACATGAGAGACATTGAGAATACGCAGCGCAGTTTATCTAGCATTAAAGAAACGTCTACACATGATTTTTGCAACTGTTTCGTAAAAATTTAAGAGAAAAGTGTTTTATACAATCAAATGATTGATGAAATCAAGTATAATTAGTATCATATTTTCAGCTGTTTTAAGTGGCTCTAAGAACTTTGAAGATCACCATACCGATTATGCCGGCCACAGCCATTATGCCGCCCAGAACGAATGCACCCTTGTTGGAACCACTTGTGCCACTGTAGGAACCACTTGTGCTATTCCCATCTGTAACATAGGCAACGTTATTAATCTAGCGGAATTTGCCTTATTGGAACAAACATTTTACCTATGACACAATTAACCCTGGATGTTATCAAACCTAATTTTAAATTTGTAATTTCATCAGAAGCGCTAGAGGAAATCACACATGCTTTAACTAAGGTGCTGTCTCCTTTTTTCTTGGGACAACAGACGTAGTTGAAAGAGCAGGATAAATAAACAATTATTTGTACCTTCATCTTCTGGTTGCGGCTCATATCCTGGACCCATATTTTCTGCAGTCTATCCTTGTGGAATGAGCGGTATTTTCGTTATCTTTACAGATTTTCTTCAGTCACCCTCACCTTAGGCATGAAGTACTTACTGCGATCCTTGTCCATAGTTTGCCCGTTTATTTACTATATTCTTGTGCTGGGGGAAATTTAGTTAGCATTGCATTTTTGAAGAGGAGCTGCGTTCAGGATTCCCCATTGCTTAACTCGACTTACTTTCGCTGTTGATTAAATGCAAGTACTTAGCCCATTTTCGTGTTTTCTCTGCATTCAGGCACGGTCCTTGTTTTATACCGTATACCATAAGATATTACCTTTGCAAGGTATTACGTTAGAATTTCAATATTCCCTATATTTATCGTTTATGCTTGTCCATCATAAACGAAGGTGTAGTCTACAAAAGAGAAGCATGGGCCGCTAAACAAATTTTCGGGTCAAATGTGCTCTTCGTTCTGTGACTATGTCTTGTTTCTGTTTTTATCTTCAAATTTTTACATAAGTTATTATCGTGTATTGCGAAATCTTCACTTTAAAACCATATCAATCCACAAATTGCTTCTTTGTATATTCATTTTTCAAGTTTCGTTATTCGAAATGCATTTAGAAAACACCCGTAAAAGTAAGCTGCCAGAGCAGAGGCATTGTCAAGCTCCCGTTATGTACTGAAATGCAGTTATATAACTGCCGAACTTACCGAACCTACGTCCGTCTTTGACACCCTCTTAAGGGTCTCTTAAGCAAACTGAAATTTTAGTTTATGTGATCCTGGTGATTCGAGTCATCATTGATTTAAGTTATAGCGGGATTTCACTGTGCCAATGGAAGCCTATGGAGTTTGATGACCTCTTTAAAGAAATCTTTATGCGATTGCTTTTTGCAGCTGGTAAAGTAATACAAATTCTGCATTCAAATGGGGTTCTATGCGTCTTACCTTCAAATTCATCGTCTGATGGCGGTGGTTCATGTCCTGGGCAAAACGACATGCTTTTTTATCTACTTGTCGTTATGAATAATTTGCTAAAAAGTTTCTCTTCCCCAGAATGTCAAACGTTTCTTTCTTTTTGTATAACAACATGTTTTGTTCTATTTTATACTACTTGTTGAAGGGAATTTTCACTTGTATATTCTTCTGCATTGGGAACAAGGCTCCTTGTGTATCGGGAACGGGGTATGGTTCACACAAAAAATACATGTGGCACTGGACAAGCACTTTACAACATTCTTGTCAAAATGCTCTACGTTTTGCAATTATTTTGTCTTCTTCAGTCACTGTCCCCCTAAGCCTGTTTTAGTACAAGGGAAACTTTTATGGCCGTATATTAAGAGAAGGGTTTTTTCAGATGACCAATCCTTCTAGAGTCTTTGATTTGCTCGGTGCATTTGGAAAGCATTCTTGCCTTACGTACTCAACCTCATGGGCTCCACCCAAATCGTGCGTTAAAGGGGCAGTGGGAGATACCCGTTACCTTATTTTATGTGAGTGCAAGGTTCAAAGTATCTCAAATACTTATAATGCATATTATGTAAAAATCACCAATTTTTGTTCTAGAGCCCAGGGAAATTCCCTGCGCCTTATGGCATAATACGCCGTAATATTTCCCCATCGCACTAAGTCAAGTGTTGTGCTGTTATGCTTGGGAAAATAACCATGGCCAATATGTTTAATGTTAAGAAAAGGGAATTCCCGATTGCTTAATGCTTCAAATAACGCGAAGGTATTTCCAGCCAACTTCATTTTCCATCAAAAAGAACTATTGAGCAGATCTCTACTACATCGCCAGACCTGTTGACAATTCATTGAATTTTACTGGTAAGAAAATGCTTTACTATTGTTTATTTTACTTTGAATATTATCTGTGCGTTTCTTTCTTTCTGGGATTCATTACACATTGATATTCACTTGTTCTGTGCTGTGCCCTAGCATGGCATACTTTAGTCTTATTCATTATTTTAATTTAGATTTTTTATTTATTATATAGTTTCCTTTTATATCACAGTAACGATACTTAATTAGTTACTGATTTATGAATTTACTTATGCAAATGCCATTGATAACACTATACTGATCTTGTTCATTCTAGAATTTTGTTGCAAGGGAGAGATAAGAAATGGACAAACAACCGAAGGGAAAGCCTGGTCCAAAACCAAAGCCTGCGACAAGCATCCTATCTGGAGCATCAACTCTTAATGGACCACGTGGTCACGAACCACCTCCAGAGAACTTTTGATTCAAGTTTTCCAGATGCTCATTAAATCGAATTTACAGCATGGTTCTCCTTGAACCATGCAGAAGTCGGGTGAAATTTATAGAAGTTGGATAATGTTTTCACCATAAAGACTGTACTTTAGAGTAACTCATCTCGATATAGAGGCTCAATTAAGACCGTATGGTTAACATAATGTAAATATCCAATATAGCTCGTGACCTTGTTCCGTCAGAAGACAGTTCGAATCAGATAGAATTCATTCAAGCAAACTTACAGGATGCTTCTATTAGAATTTTACAGAACTTTTAATGCTTTATAAGATAATGCTTTCACCATAAATACTTTGTACTTCAATGTGATTCATCGATATAGAAGTTCAATTTGGAGCGTATGTTTATCATTATGTAAATGTTCAGTATAAAATTCAACAGAAAGGCGGAGTTTTGTTATTAGTTTAGGTGCTTTGAATTGTTACCAAAATCAACCTCTCTCAATTCTTGGCGTGGAATTGTTCTTTTTAAGGTACTGTTAACACCAGGAGGCAAACCTCCTAATAAAGTCGGCATTTAATTTGCATTTACATGGCAACTCTTTCTGCCATTTAGGTGGACTTGCAGAGTTTTTACAATAGACACCCGTTTCAGCACATGCGTTTTAACGATGTTTTCTTGTCCGCTGATTGTGTTTACATTGGAAATTTCTAGTCCTTTTAGGCGAGATTTCGGATACTTAATAACAAGATCTTGTGTATAGGCGGGCTACCCTTCTTTCGTATACACGAAAACGAATTTTACAGAGAAGCAAAGAAGGCTGGCCATCCTCCATAAACAGCGATACCAAAGTTGTTAAATGAAGTTCTCACAGATTACAATTGAGTGAAGTCACAATTTTAATAACATGGTTCGCATTTATTGTTCATATTGTAAACGCCGCGCACCATTCACTCTATCACAGATTCTCCCACAGGATGCCCCAAGTATAAAATAGGTTTACAGGATACATGCTGTGATGTGCATTTTAATTTTTTCTCTATTTTGGCTGCATACCATTGGTAATGTGAACTTTGTTATATTTTGCAGCCTGGAAGATTTCTGTGGGATGAAGATCAACTTCCAACAAGACAAGAATATTCACAAAGTTGGATGAGGCAGGGTTTCAGAAGTAGTATCTTGTCATCATGGAATATAGATATTACTTGCAGAAAAACTTTCTTTCTTGTGGAAATACTTAATACTCAAACAGCGATGTGGCTTGCAATGGGCTACGAAAGTAGATTCTAACCTTCTAGCTAATACAGATTCATGCTGGCATGATGCATGTCGAAGGTCAACAACCTGATTTTAAGGTAAGTAATTATTAAAATTGTTAATACAATGTTACGTATGTCTGTTCGGACTCTCATAACTTTTTATCCACGTGCCTCTTGATATTCCCTTCGGATAGAATTTTGTTATATTTATCCAATGATGGACCTCAAAATCCGATGAAAAGGGCCCTAGTTTCTTTTACCATGTTGTATCAACATTCGGCCTCCTTGATCTTGTTATGATTGGTTGAAAGTTCTGATCCACTTTGCCACTGTATCGATCGCGAAGACCATGTTTCTATACAACATGGTATAGCTTGTGTTTCAAAGCAGGTTGAACTTACATGGTGTTACGTTAACTTAGAAACATATACTTAACACTCCACTATCCTTACTCCACTATCTTTGCGAACAAGGCATTGAAACCATAGTTGACTCGATTTATCGCATCATGACAGCAGACCTTGATAAGCTAGCTTGTATACCAAGGGCATGCATTCAGTGTCGGACTTCCAGTTCTAGAATTGATGTGAAATGATTTTTTTTATGCCATTACTATATAGCAATTCATTTTCTTAGTCTCCAGGTAGCACTAAAGAGCGAAGGAAGATCAGGGTTTCCGAGCATAAGGGTCTACCCACTGAATTTGTGCAAGATTAGCTATAACAGCAACAATCAGCTATTGTGCACGCCACAAATGTTGACAGAAGCATTCTGCGCATCTTCTGGAAGGCAGACTGTGTTTTTCAAGGCGAAGGTGAATATATACTTATCGTAAATTATCTTTATGTTCTATTATGTTCCGGGGCTAATACTTTGCACCAATACTAAATACTTGCTTTTATTTTAAGTAAGCGTTTTAGGGGTTAAGAGAGAGCTTTTACAATATAGCATGATTTGTCAGCATCTTCCCAGCTTTTTCTGTTTTATTTAGTCGATATTGTAAAGGCTTTGCCCCCCCCCCCTGCGAAGCCTAAATTGTTAGACAATCTCTCCAAGAGGCATGATTATGGTATCCCATCCCGTTTGTAGGTATGCCTAAGTTTATACAAGATGTAATGAATTTCATTTTTGATAAGCCAAAGTACGCCAGCACGACAAAGACTCCCCCATGTTTATTAAAAGGGAAGCCATCTTTAATTAAGAAGGGCATTTTGTGCCAAACAGCTTGCACTCTGAATGTATTTGTTTTCACTAAACCCTGATGTTACGGAGTTTTATCGATAATCCCATAAAGAACACACATACCATCTTGACAACGATGAGGACTCATTCGATGAATAGCTTTCTTTACTAATGATGAATATTTTCATCATTTTTTTCAGTGAACTATTGTCCTATTTTATGGCCAGATTCAAAGTGACCCTTGCAGTTTCATTTCTTAATTCACCATGCTTTATCGTAGCTTTAATTGCTTTATGTTTGTTCGCATCATGTTATGCTTGGCTTTCACTGTACATATGCTGTAGTCAAGTATGTGTTGGATATAATTAAGCTATCCGTTACCTTTTATTCATTTTTTGCAATTTCAATTTTTCTTTATCGCGAATTTCACGCATCCCCGCATCCGCCCCGTATCTGTAGAAATCACATTTGATAAAACACAGGGTGGCTCCTCTTGTTCCATTCGACTAAAGAGTAAATTTCATCCAGATTGTTATCGTTTCTAATGGCGTGATGGATGGCTTGTGCCATAAAATTGTATGAGAAAGGGTGAAATTTTCATTCTTTCAAACGTCGGCTGCAGTAGCGTGCAGGTTGTGCTACGGGGTGTACACCGACCAGGTAAGTGGTTCGAGACCAGGTGAACACAAATAAAGTAAATATAAGCTCATCTGGCCTTGAAGTATTTACCTGCAAAAGTATTGTATATAGTAAGGCATGATGTAGCTAACACTAGTAACTCTATCTCATAACCTGAAGTTAAAATTAATATGGAGAGAATTAGTATTAAGAGAGTAATCAGTAATAAGATTGATAATGGCGCATGGCAGCTAAGGGTACAGCGCTCAAATGGTTGTAAATAGTAAGGGATCATACGCTCCTAGATGAAAAACTAAGGGGAGGTAAATCAACTTTTTGTTACAATAGAGAGTCGACGCAGAGCGAATTCGCCTTTCCCCTTATTCGCGATGACCGCAGTGCATTCTGGGAGTAGTGGTATCAAACGCGCGATTCCATGGTAAACAAACAGTGATTTGAATATGAGCAGCATGGATTCTCTATTGAATACAGATTTTGATGCCAATTGTTCCAGCAAATCTGACCCTAGTTTTTCTCAAAACTCTTGCACGGGTCAGATCCTCTCTCCATGTCAAGAAAGCCTTCAGAAAGTCAATACTGGGGCGGGAGCAACCAAGGAATGTCTTATGGCGAGTGACGCTGCTGTTAGGCCTCATACAAGCCAGTCAGTGGAAGATCGAGCAATCGAAAAGGAAAAAGTTACCAGGGGAGGATACACATGTGCTGTTCCAAAATGCACAAATAATTCAAAAAGAGATACCAATCTAAGTTGGTATTGTTTTCCTGAGGGAAAAGATGAGAAGAAACAAGAACTCCGTAAAAAGTGGATTAATCTGGTGAGTCGCAAAGATTTTAGGCCCTCCAAATATCACAGGGTTTGCTCAGAACATTTTGTTGGGGCAAGAAAACGTATTTGAACAATCTACCACTCATTGTACCAAAAGCTACCAGGCCTGTAATACCCACCCCAGGAGTACAGTGAAAGCAAGAAATCGTGATCCACACATTATCTTGAAAGCAAAGGAAAATGTGCAGATTGGAAGTAGTGTGCATGAGAAATGTGTAGAGGAAGAAAATAAACTATTGAAGGAAGAATTACAAGCCATGAAAGAAAGTCACAAAGAGGAGATTGAACGTCTAAAAAACGAGATTGAAGATTTAAAGCAAGAAAATCAAAGACTTCGTCTTCAAGCAAAATTTTCAGTTGAAACAATAAAAGACAATTATAAAAAGTTTCAGTTTTACACTGGTCTACCAAATTATCAAGTTTTTAAAATGCTGTTTGATTCCTTCGGCCCAGCTGTCCATAAATTGATATATTATGACTCGAACACCAGGGCTGAAAATGTTAAAGAAGATACATGTAAAAGAGGACCAAAAAGGTCCACGACAGCAGAAGAAGAACTTTTTATTGTGCTGGTTCGCCTTCGGTGTGGAATCCTTGAGGAAGATATTGCCTACAGCAACATTCCACCTTTCTTGAGAGACCATTCATCTCTTACTATTGAAGAGGAAACAATTACAAGGCGCATTGCAGCTGTTCGAGTTCATGTTGAACATGCTATAAGACGAGTTAAAGTATTTAGAATATTGAAAACAATATTTCCCATTAAAATGGCTGCAGATTTGAATAAAATATGGATTGTATGTGTATATTTAACCAACTTTTTGCCACCACTAATAAAAGAATAAAGTTAAATAACATTTATAGTTGTACCAGATATCTGGCTACAAATGTTCAACTATATAATCTATGTAAAAATCAGTAAGCTCTGGAAGCATCCTGTTGTGCCATAAGGATACATCACAAGCAATTCTTTCAACAAATAGTTCTTTTTCTGTGTAGACTGCAAAGTCAATCCATTTTAATTGAGCAATGTTCATCACTCCTTGACACTGGAAAAAATAACCATGATTCTGTTTCAATGCTGGCTTCCCATTTTCATTCATTATCATGAAGAAATCTCTCATTGTGGCAGCTTCATTAATACAAAAATCTTTCTTTGTGAAAGGGCATTTTATTTCGATCGCACCAACAATTTTTCCGGCCTCCATTACAATGCCATCTGGACTTGCCCCTAACCAGGGCCAAGCAGGATTAATTATCAAGCCTGCATTCATAATCTGCTGATTTTTTTCAAGTCTTTCATTTATATACTGTTGCAAGGCAACCTTTTCTTTATCCAAACCCCATTGTATCGAAGGTGGATTCACCTTTCTTGATGAATTTTTCTTTATTACTGCATCTATTATTGACTTTGGGTGTATGTTTTTTCTTCTGTTTAAAACACGGCCAAATATTGATGCAGTTAAACGTTTTGATCTCTCAAAAAACCAAATTCTACTTTGGCTCTGTTCCCTTGTTTGCTCCTCAATCAACCTTGCCTTGGACAATGAAATACAAACATTTTGCGCAATTGTTTCCTTTGTACTTTCATTTGGAATTAATCTGTCATCAAAGGTTGCAGACATTTCCATGAATATATCAAGCCTTTCAGGTTCATTTATTGGGCTTGGTTCATTTGGAATTTCTTCTGACACCATTTTCTGGCATGGGTTTATAGATGAAAAATAAAAACTAGATGCAATACAGTCATTGCCCTTCAATGTTTGTGCTAATAATGTTGCCTGTCCTGCTTTTTCAAGAGCATCTGCCATGTTCCTTATTGTATCTCTGGAAATTGTTCTTGCAAACATTGGGCTAGCACAATAATTGTCTCTTGAACCATTTACTGGAGGCTTCTTCCTTGTCATGCATTTGTCCCTTGTGAAATTGGATTTCTCAAAGACAAGGTCATTAAATTTGACTGCCACACTTGAGTCCAATTTCTTGCCTGGAACACTCCATTTTTGCAATACTTGAGTACAGGTTACCGTCTCTGGGACATAAGATAACTCTAAGTTTGAATAGTCTAGTAATGTGTACAGAGCTGCTACATGCTTGCAGCAGCCCCCTGCACCTGCTTTGCAATTGCATTTGGCATGGATTACATCTCCTGTTTTCTGATTTAAATGGCAATAAACAACGTATTTCATGCTCTTCATTGAAGCAGATACATTTGACTTTACCAAAAAAAGCGTCAAGTTATCTGTAAGCACATTGGACTTCACTTCAACATTTGATATGTATCCTTCCTTCCACAGTTTGTAGCCGTGTAATTTGTTTCTGTGTGCCTTTGGAGCAATCTTGTCTGGCATAGTCTTTGCATTATTTACCAGTTTATCATTTAAATGTTGTTCTGTGAACTTTGGTAGGTCTTTTAAATCAATACCCCAATTTCCAAATTTTTCTCGATCTTCCACTGACCGGCTTGTATGAGGCCTAACAGCAGCGTCACTCGCCATAAGAAATTCCTTGGTTGCTCCCGCCCCAGTATTGACTTTCTGAAGGCTTTCTTGACATGGAGAGAGGATCTGACCCGTGCAAGAGTTTTGAGAAAAACTAGGGTCAGATTTGCTGGAACAATTGGCATCAAAATCTGTATTCAATAGAGAATCCATGCTGCTCATATTCAAATCACTGTTTGTTTACCATGGAATCGCGCGTTTGATACCACTACTCCCAGAATGCACTGCGGTCATCGCGAATAAGGGGAAAGGCGAATTGAACTCCCCCTTGTTTTTTCGAGAATCGCGCAATGTTCCGTTGCTTTTTTCTCCATGCGAGCGATGACGCGCTTGGTTTTCAATCCTTCGCTATTTGTGTTTCCGATCATTCACGCTTGTAACTTTGCGAGAATGATCGAAATTAAGATGCCAAATTACAGGCAAGAGTTATCAATGATAAACGATAATCATAGTTATATATAATTACATGAGCTTAAATTGACTTACCCTGCTTGACCTTGAACCACTTACCTGGTCGGTGCACATCCCATAGCACTACCTCTGCACTACTGCACCCGATGAGTAAAGTGATACAATTGTCACTCTTGAACTTCTCCACGATTTCACTTTGATCAAAATTGATAATAATGCACGCTATACACACCTGGATTCGAACTACATCAATTACAGATGCCAACCCATAGCACTACCTCCGCACTACTGCACCCGATGAATAAAGTGACACAATTGTCACTCTTGAACTTCTTCATGAATTCAATTTGATTCAAAATTGATAATAATGCAAGTCATACACACCTGGATTCGAACTACAGCAGTCACAGATGCCAAACCATAGCACTACCAAGGCACTACTGCACCCGATGAATAAAGTGACACAATTGTCACTCTTGAACTTCTTCATGAATTCAATTTGATTCAAAATTGATAATAATGCAAGTCATACACACCTGGATTCGAACTACATCAATTACAGATGCCAACCCATAGCACTACTTCCGCACTACTGCACCCGATGAATAAAGTGACACAATTGTCACTCTTGAACTTCTTCATGAATTCAATTTGATTCAAAATTGATAATAATGCAAGTCATACACACCTGGATTCGAACTACAGCAGTCACAGATGCCAAACCATAGCACTACCAAGGCACTACTGCACCCGATGAATAAAGTGACACAATTGTCACTCTTGAACTTCTTCATGAATTCAATTTGATTCAAAATTGATAATAATGCAAGTCATACACACCTGGATTCGAACTACATCAATTACAGATGCCAACCCATAGCACTACTTCCGCACTACTGCACCCGATGAATAAAGTGACACAATTGTCACTCTTGAACTTCTTCATGAATTCAATTTGATTCAAAATTGATAATAATGCAAGTCATACACACTTGGATTCGAACTACAGCAGTCACAGATGCCAAACCATAGCACTACCAAGGCACTACTGCACCCGATGAATAAAGTGACACAATTGTCACTCTTGAACTTCTTCATGAATTCAATTTGATTCAAAATTGATAATAATGCAAGTCATACACACCTGGATTCGAACTACATCAATTACAGATGCCAACCCATAGCACTACTTCCGCACTACTGCACCCGATGAATAAAGTGACACAATTGTCACTCTTGAACTTCTTCATGAATTCAATTTGATTCAAAACTGATAATAATGCAAGTCATACACACCTGGATTCGAACTACAGCAGTCACAGATGCCAAACCATAGCACTACCAAGGCACTACTGCACCCGATGAATAAAGTGACACAATTGTCACTCTTGAACTTCTTCATGAATTCAATTTGATTCAAAATTGATAATAATGCAAGTCATACACACCTGGATTCGAACTACATCAATTACAGATGCCAACCCATAGCACTACTTCCGCACTACTGCACCCGATGAATAAAGTGACACAATTGTCACTCTTGAACTTCTTCATGAATTCAATTTGATTGAAAATTGATAATAATGCAAGTCATACACACCTGGATTCGAACTACAGCAGTCACAGATGCCAAACCATAGCACTACCAAGGCACTACTGCACCCGATGAATAAAGTGACACAATTGTCACTCTTGAACTTCTTCATGAATTCAATTTGATTCAAAATTGATAATAATGCAAGTCATACACACCTGGATTCGAACTACATCAATTACAGATGCCAACCCATAGCACTACCTCCGCGCTACTGTATGATAGTTAAAAAGGAGAATATCATTCCCTTAAATGATTTATAATTGCATTGCATTGAATTCACAATGGCAGAAATGCGACCTTTAAATTAAAATCAAGCAAGGATTCGCGCGTTTGACAGTGTCCTCTGACAATTAAAGTATAAACGAGCAAGACAAATAAGCACGCTGCATATTAGAAACTATTATTTACCTTACTCAACGGAGAGCACACATACAACAATTCTGGAATAAATCATTGAAAATCTATGCATTTTCTATGCAAGAAGATATTAAGCTATTTTGCTAATTTGTCCTACTAAAGATGAATTAAAAATAAATTCTAAAATCACGTCTACTCTTTGTAACGATTATCATAGCATTAAATTCAAGAATCGCATTAAATGTGCCACACACTTTGCCACACTTTGTTTCAATGAAGGTGAATATGTAGCTATCGTAGGCACACAAGTATGTTTTTAAGTATGGAATACCTGTTTATGAGATCAATTTTATCAATTCAGCAAGGAAAACATGAGCAATGAGCAAGGTTTTATCATTCAAATAGGTTGTCATAAATGGAAGAGCTTCATAATTTCTTGTCTTCAAAAGAAGAAGTCTGTCAGGTTCTTGCAAGTCCCCGCACATATTGCTTGTATTGTTTAAGTTTGTCTGCTAATTTATCATTTTGATTATTCGACCACATTAGTTCTTGTTGCAACTTCTCTACAACTTTCAAGATGGCGTTGCGTTCTTCCTCTAAACTAACAATTCGAGCATTTGCAATCTTCATATCTTCTAATAGCCTATCGTTTTCATCTTGTATAACGTTCAGTTTCTCGTGTAACAAACTTCCTGAACCATCAAAAGAGTCTGCACCGCTGGATTCTTCATTTCTCATATCGCCATTTGAAAAGTTTCCTGTCAGTGTCCTATCAGGCAGCGAGGCTTCATCAGTGATCTTATGTTCGATTGATATCTTACCATCGAGAGATCGAAGAACGCACAAACAATCAATGTTCACCTCCATTGGTGGCGGTAAAGGAACCGAAAGGTATCTTCTGGGTTTATCGTCCAGTAGTTTGATATGACAGTTGGCCAGTTCTACTTTGAAAGGCAATGTTGGCATTAAAATCTCATCTTCAGCGAATTCACCGAGACTCTCTGCACTGCTTAACAACAATATGGCATTCAGCGAGTTAACTTTGATATGGGCATAGCCAATGTCACATGATCCTTCTGCAAATGCCTCAGCAGCGGGACCTGATATCAATCTGACCATCACCTGTGGTTTTGCATTGGAAACAGAAATGTAATCAGGTCCATTGGATTCGTCGTCATCGCTTGTCGCCGATGAAAGGCGATGATCCAAAGTCATGTTATATTCGATGTGTTTTCGTTCTTTCAATTTCAATTCATTTACAATAACCTTCACCAAAGAGTTCGGTTTCTCGCTATTAACGCTTACCTTGATGTCTGTGCATTTCAATGAAACAACTGAAACAATGTGATCGTCAGTTGTGCATTCTGCAGGAGAATTAACATCTGATTCAGTCTGTGTTGACATGTCAAGCGTCACAACAGAAGCCCCTTTTGCCTCAATACAACTCCCTTGTGCAGCAGAATTCTGAGAAATGTCAAGATTTTGCTCTGAATAGACGAGTTTTTCTTCACTATCATCTGCCAATCGTGCTGATGTAATAGGACTGGCTGACGTGCTGGATACTCCACTTGAATCATCCGCTCGACTACAGGGAAGCTCTCCTATAATTACCTTATCTTCACTGATTTCTTTTGCAGACTCGATCAAATCACTCGGCTGGTGAACGCTATTAGTTTCATGCTCTGTTGTTAAACAAATAACTGGGCTTTCATTGATTGGCCGAGCTTCTTCGTTTTGGCTGACTTCTTTTCTCTGTTCGTCTTTCGGAGTTTCCGATTGGAGAGAGGAATCATCACATTCAGAGGACCTAGGCTCGTTGCTGTTTTGTCCCTCACGATTCGACATAGCTGCATCATTTTCACTACTTGGGACAGTTGAAGCACTACCTATCTCTTGTTCGTTCTGCAAATTAGTATCTGATTGTAACGTCTCAAATATTTTCTTTATCTTACCATATTTCACTCTATCAGCAAGTGACATGAGTTGCTCTTCTTCAACCCCATTTGACGCAGGAACGATAATGTTCACATCAACAGATGGTACACTGAGATGCAGAGAGAAGCTTGCCGTTTCAATGCCTGCCTCTGCACTTCTATGCACAGGTGACTGTATTTGCTGAAATCGCTCTGTATCTTCAGCAATTGTTTCCATTACATCTTTAAACATTTCTTGCAAGCGAATTAAAAATATGAGTTGGAAATGATCAAGCTGAATGCTCGTTGGTTTCGTTACCTGCAATAATCCACTTACTGTTGGCAATTTCTTACTGTTGCCAACAGAGCTAGATTTCGCACCCAGCAGGTCTTTCAGATGTTGACTTTGATCAGGACCAATTAAAGGAGTCTTGCTTGGTAAACTTGGAGCCTGCGATTGTTCATCAGTGGTTATAGTGTCATACGCTGGAGGAAGACCATACTGTGTTTCGCCAATACTGGTTGGGTTTCCATGTGTCGAAAGGGACGGAGATTCCAAGTAATAAGGCGGCGGGGGCTCTGAGTTCGCAATTGACAAGGTTGCGTCATATTCTTGTAAAGACACGGCATCCGCATGTTGATTATGCAGCAGTGAATGTTCAGCTGGAAGAAGATCATTCTCAGAGAAGCTCGTTCGCAATGGGTGGTTGTCAACAGCATCATCAAAAGTGCTGCTTCTATTTACCAAGAGACGTCTACTATCTCTGGAACGAAACATGCCATCAACTGAATGTCGTGATCTTCTTGGCTCGCTTACAGGACTATCTACGGACAGAGAACTATTTGAGCTTGCGCTACTCAGGGACACAGAAAATGAATGTGACGAATTCAAAGCTCCTGGCAACGATATTGTCGAATTTGCATTTGTGAAAGAAACTGAGCTGTCTGGAGCTGTTCTTTCTGGACTGTTTAATCTGTTTGTATCCATTTCAGTCGTGGCAGAAGTGCGAGAATTAGCTCTGTCTTTCTGGACTGCTTTTGGGATCAAAACAGGCAAGCTCAGCCACAATCGTATCGGTACTGCATCCACAAATGTTACTGGTCGACCGTTTGAATCTTCAATTCCCATGAAGTCAAGCCACAGTTGCTCGCACCATATGCACCAGATTAGTCTAGGCTCGTGTAAAATGTTACGAGACTCTACATCGGAAGGAGGTCTGTTAGCAGATGATGCAAAGGAGCGATGAACGATGCTATAATCATTAACCCATGATTCACTTGGGATCGCTGACATGTCTTCACGTGAATTTGGGAATGACTTGTCATTGGCATAAAGTTTTGACGTTAAAGTATCCTGTAAATCCATTAAGAGTTCAGACTGCGACGAGACAGTGCCGATTCGTGAATTTGAGATAACTGCTTGTGAAATCTGAAGTTGAAGGCCCTTCGGTCTCTGTTCTTGATGAGGAAAGTTCAAATTATTTTCACATGGAATTGTCACCTTGAAAAGAAAATACTATTTAAATACTATATAATCAACACCAAATTAGATAAAATCTCAGAGTAAATAAATGTTTTATATCAGATTCAAAAGTCAATGCTAAACTCTACCTTTGGCATAAGTAATTCAATTCGCAAGTCTAAATGCTCCGGAGGACCAGTTTCTCGTGTCATAAACTCTTTTGTCCATTCCTAAACAAAGGAATTTACATTAATGCGTCAACACAATATCATTAACTAGAGCATCCTTTATTATATCATACAGTAAGGGCCGGCAATTAAAACTCGGGTTATTCAGGTCGAATTCTTACTGTTTACGCAACTCTCATGTGGCTTTTCCATCCTTTTTCTCAAAATATGAGACTGAAAGGTTCTCATAAGGGGTTTTATGTTTGCGGGGTTTCACTGTACTTCCTTAGCGTATTTCCTCGATTAGTTGCCGAGATCACAGCTCACAGATGTATGAAATAATGAAGAAGTAGCTACTTAATATAACATTCCAAATCTTCAAATCTGTTTCCTGGATATTGTTTACATTTGGTCATCTTTGAACAGAATGTGGGAAAGCTTCATATAAATTCCTCCTTTTTTAATGATTATGTCAAACTTCGAAGCATACACCCAAACCGTTGACCAAACGAGTGTATAAATTTTAGCACAGGTTCCTCCTGACACATTGCTGTACAAAACACTTTTTTCTGTGTAGTCTATTTTATTTGAATTTAAAAGTTTAGTAGATTTTCCCTTGTATGAGTTCGCATGCTGAGATAACAACATTTAGCAGCCAATCTCGTGAGTTTTGCATACGAGCAAACGGATTTATTACGTGATGGTAGCAAACAGCACTATGCCACGTTAATTTTCGGGCTACAAATGTATGGAAAATGTTGAATGAAGTCCGAGCAATACGACATACGGTATGGAGAGAAGCAAAGAATAAGAATATGCATGGTTTCGAGGATAAAAAATTGCAAATTGGAGACTTACAAAGCCAGCAACAACACTTTGCACGAATCTGTTCAGCCATACGCAAGTCAATGGGTGAAATGTCAACTGCACGGGATTCAACTTTAGAAACATGTTCGATGGTGGAACTGTAATAACAAAGAAACATACACACATCTTCAGCTAGAATGCAAAACAGACTTTACTCTTCAGATCAATGTGATAATCACTCGTTGAGGTGATTGTATTTGAATTTTGTTCTATCAAACGTAGACTCTATGATTAACAAGTCAATTGTCGGCAACGAGGAACTTCTATTTGGGCTTGGGTTTGATGAGCGCAATATGTTTTCGTGATAACAAGTTACACATGAAGTATAAGACTCTTAGGTACCTACAGATGCATCAGGCTAATTACTGTTAAGATTATAGAGGCTTAAACCAAACACACTTACCCGGCAAGGGCCTTTGTCCCAAGAAATAATAGGAAGTGAAGTCAAGGAAAATAGCATTCATATCAGCTGGTAGGAAGAGGGCCTCTTTCTCTGACGATAGAAATGGTCTTGGTTCCTGACGATCACCAGTTGTCACTTCCATAATGGCAAAGCTGCAGCATGATATTACAAAGTAACTTTCGTGCATTATTGGTCTTCGGGTATGACTTGCATTCCGTGAATGCTGAAATAAAAATAAAATAGATCAGCAGACCAATAATGTACCTGGTGATTTCCAAAAATATTTTATTATAAGGCGTTCGTTATATATAGAGGTTGCAATTACAAAAGATGACCACTTTTAGGAGGCTTTGGGTTCAGGAATACAACATTCATCTGGTCGCTGAGTCTGTTTCATAGACGCACGACTCAACCCCTGTTTGGAAAGTTAGCGATACAAAGAATTGGGTACTGTTGCAATTAATGTGCCGCAAAATGGTATAAAACTGTATAAGATTAAGAAAACGCACTTATTGTGATCTCACCTGTGGGTTTAATGATTGGCCTTCTGTTTTCAAAAAGAAATCAAACAATTGTTGAGCCCACTGGCGTCGACAGAAACTTGCTTCTTCGTCGTTGCGATTCACACGTCGCCTAAGTCCCGCGATATGATATGGATAATGTTCTAAACGTATGTCAAAAATTGATATTAGCAGTGCACCGCCATTCTCTGACAAGGATTTCTTTTGTTTAGCAGATTTACTTGCTGCTTGATGTTTGTCGCCATCAAGCGTTTGATCATCGCATAAATGCAAATCAATTCTTTTTGTTCTCAAATGATACGATGTTTCTTCAACATCATGTTCTGTGAACAGTGGATTGAGGTTCGAGCCACCACCGTGTCCTTGATATTGGCCACTACTTCTCCTAGCTGTCGTATGCGAAGATGCGTTCGAAGCTGAATGGCCACCTGCACTGGTGCTAGGTCTCTGTTGGACATCACTATGTGGAGACAAAGGTAAGAATTTCTGACGGACTTTCAAGATGAAGTGAACAAAACTGGACAGTTTGAGCAGTTGTGATTGAGTGAGCACCCACAGGATATCATCAAGGATTATTTCGAGCTTTGAAGACACCAATGAACAGTCGTGTAGATGCTTCTTTATTGTCAGACGAACGATGGAGTTATTCGTGATTAATCGTAAAGGCAAAGAACCATGACTTGAAGCCTGTTGAAAGACAAATATCTCATGTGAAATGTGCTTCAAACTCATACTAGTTTTCGTTTGAAAACAAACGCGATTGAAGCGATTGGTCTGCAAGCAATCACAGGGATAAAAGGTAACAGATTTAAATATAAAGTCGAACCTTGCAGTCGAATTTCATCATGTTGAGAATTATTACATCGAATATGAATAGTAAAACGACACAAAAACAAAATTTTATTCAATTCCTGGTACTATTGGAATATGTAAAACTTCAATTACGAAATAAGAGATGCTAAAACATCTGATTATAAATTATTTTGACCAGGTCTCAAATGCTCCAATCGATGAGCTATTATGCAGAATTAGTTTATCGCATATCACACAGACTTTTGCCAGCAAGCGAATGATGTAATTACACAAATATGTTCTCTCACCTCAATGTATGATGCATCTGCATCAAGTCTCATTGTGCCCCAGCGAATCTCTTTGAAAATCAAAACCTGTCCACGGTGTTCATCTTTTATGCGGGTTTTTCTGAGATTGTTCGGAACTTGCCAGTCCGGAGATGTGCTCTGGATAATCAACCTTGACATGCTAAATGATGCTTTGAAACCAGAAGCTTTGAAATTCACTAGCACAGTATTAATTGACACAAACATCCCATCAACCACTTTTTCTGCAAATCCATATTTTGTTGCTTTTACAGTTACATGCTTTTCCCTGCAAGATAGTCAGTGTTGTTTCTCGTTAAATTTCTGTTTCATGCTTACTCACAAAATGCAACAAGAGGCCAATAAATAACCAAGAAGAGGCTGAATCAACAGGATGGAATAGCTAAGCATGAAAATAGTGAATAAAATATAACCATATAGAAACCTTGGATTTTAGATAGCAGTCTCAATTGAAAACACAGCTATCAAAATCAATAGATTTATCCCACCCTGAGCAGCATATTTCAATGGAGGAAAATTTCAAATGAGAATGTAAAGCTTATTCATTTGAAGCAGTTATGAAATAAAGTCTCAATTTCAAGTTTTATGAGCACATGATAGACTGCAAGAGCAGGCAAAGATGGCATAAAATGTATTTTAACACATACTTTGCTTGCTTGGTTGCATGATGACTCGGAGCATGGGACGAAGCTCTTTCACGTGGCTCTTCAGTTGCAAGTATTTCAACTTCAACACAGTCCAAATACTAGGAAAAAATTAACTTATTAGTCCATTTATCAACAATACATAAAATTACCTGAAATTCCTGTGTAAGCTAGATTTATACAAACGACTGGTGAAAACGTCCAAGGTTTATTGCAATTAAGTTAAAATTAAATAAATTACATATGAGAAAGAGTTATTGAATAATAAAGCACTATATGGCTTGTTTTATCTTTGCCCTTGCTAAGAAGATTAAAGATTATTATTTTCATATAGAAACACAACAATCCTAAATGTTATTAAATACGAGAAAATAATAACAAATCAACTCCTATATTAAATGCGCATAAAACCTATAGCAGATTTCTCTTTAGTGTGTGCTGAAGTTTTATGTAATAATAATTGTACAGACCAAGCGCATTTATATTACATTGCTGTAATAAAAATACGTGATTCATAATTATGAAATGATATGTTGAATGCTGAAAGGTGTTGAAATCTTGGCATCATACTGCATATATACAATTGCAATAACAAGAATAAGAAAAACAAAGAGATAACAAGAATAATAAAGACACATCTTACCAATCTGATAGGGTCAGTTTTCAAGCTGGTCCAATGAATCTGTTTAAAATGAAAGCCATAATTATTGCATAATTGATGGTCAAGCTTTTATAAGCTACCAGTTCAGTAAGGAAATAAAGCCAATAAAATGCCCACTTTAATAAAACCACAGCTCAACAATTAATAAAAGTTTTACAGCAAATTACCTTGGCACAAATTCGGTTGCATGTTGCTTTTGTAAGCTGCAACCACGGTGGGAGTTCAAGCAAATCTGTCAAGACCTGTTCATTTAATTCCAAATTAAGTAGTTCACCTTCTCCTCTCAGAAATTTCAAACTGATTTGGCTTGGCTCTATATTTTTGGCAAACCTGTAAAAATTACATTTGTCAGAAATTATTCCTCACCAGTGTCTGTATGACAGAAATAATATGAAATAAATAAAACATACCAAATAAAAGTATAATTTTGGGCCTAGTGGTAGATAGTTGGCAGGATGATAGCCTCTACTTGACAAGTTTATTTGAAATTGAATTTTAATACTTGCAAAAAATATTGTTCCTGATTACCTTTATCAAAGGCATTTCAATATGAAAAGCTGCATTTTGATCCACAAAACTCGTAGAAAAACTAAACAACTCAACATGAACATCACATGACAAAAAGTATCTTAAAGATTTGCAATTTAATCCATCAGCCAGGACTTGATAAAATTTCGGTTAAATTTTTAAACATTAATATTGTTCGACAAGAAAAGCACTGGCATGGTACAAGTATGGTACATGTATAAGTCTGGAAATGTGAAAAGATTTGCCTTAAATAATAAATCTTCATAAAATATGATTTGAAAAGCTTTCACTACGGCTTCGCTCCATCACCCTTGTGACACTGGCGTGGTGGTGGTTGGTTGGTGTGGTAGGGTAGGTACATATTACGATTCAGGATAAGAAACAAGAACATTTTATCCTTACAATTAGATATTATTTCATATCGTCGCTAAGAATCGAAAAGAGAATAACTATGCACTGTTATAGATTGTGGTTCCATTAGCATTTAGAAACTGTTTAGAATTGCATAAATTTATTACAAACCTGGCCAGATGTTTCGCTATTTGATTTTTTGCCCAGCTTGTCATCCTAAAGCGATCTTTTTCCTACCTTTATCTTTGCAAAGATGTCCTGGGTCATAATTAGAAAAGTACAATAATATTCTATGTTATTTTGTTACGACTTCACATTTTGTTTCAGCTAATTTCTGTTCTATCTATATCTTTCTACTTAATCTCAACTCCTTTGATGATAACAATATCAAGTAATTGAAATCTTGATCTGCTGCGTAGGCTGGCATCTTAAATTAACCTCGTGATCGTGTGGAGACTGTCGCTTGTTCAATTCAGCCACTCGCATAATAAACAATTACATCACAAATATACGAAGAAAGAACGCGCGGGTACCCTGACTCCCTTAGCTGATCTTTGCACCAAAATGGGCTCAAATATCAACCTCACTAAATTATCACCTTACAACAATTTATCACCGTAAAATAGTAACTCAAAAACATTTATTGAACGATATCTTCTTACATTAGACAACCTAACTTCTATATTGCAACGAAATATCGATCTAGTATCATAGCTATTAAAATCGCTGCAGCCATAGTTTCATTAGGACAACCTTTAATACACGCCTTCCTGGGAGAAGAAATTCTAATAAAGTCCCGCTTCTCTTTAGAAATCAGAAAGAATCAAATGTGTAATATACCGAATGCGAATGCCATCATTTTCTGTTTTATCTTACTCATAACACGCAAATATCTACATTCTATTCCTTAACAAGAGAGATAATTTAACACAATCAATTAAGCGGCCAAATCCATACAGCGACCCCGAAAATGGCAACGAATAAATTAAACGCGCGAATGCTGAATCGAAGCGATTCGGCAGCGTCACATTTTACTTCAAAGACAATCTCACTTTTTTTCGATAAATTTTAGAAATAAAAAGGATAATTCAGTTGGGTCTGGAGCAAGTCCTCCTGCTAGCTCTTCCCTGCTACAAGTGGTTCCGTCTATCAAGAAGCACCCACTCTAACAACAGACAACCCGATTTCACGAAATATTTTATAAGAGCCCGGGTACTTGTAGAAGAGAATACACGGTATTTCTGGAAGGCAAAAATTTTAAAATAACGGGCAAGTCAACATTATTATCCATCACATTGGGCTACCATGCTTGGGTACATCAAATGCAAAAATAAAACAGTAGCAGCTATTAACTACTGCTCAAATATATAATGGGACAGGTTAAAGTCCAAATTATCTGCAATCAACTGTACAAACTCAAGTGGTACAAGACATTTGTACTTGGATACGTCAATCTGATCATCTGCGCTTACTTTTGCGATCAGATTTAAAGAGACGAGAGTTGATACTTGTATCAGCAAGCTGGCACTGCAATCTATGTCATCGTCAATAATGCTGTAGAATATGGCCATTAGACGATCCAGTGGAAATGCTTTGGGACCTAGCAAAACACAACAGCAAAGCTTAGAAAACAGTCTTGAAAATCAATAAAGGTTTGACATCAAAACATTTGATACATATAACTAAAAAAAAAAATGGCAGATTACGTTTATCTTCAAAGCCAATCATTCACTGAGAGTATTAACAAATGTAAAATTAAAGCAACATTTAAAAGGAACCAAGTAAAACAAAGAGGGGTGAAATATCTGAGGACAAAAGGAATGTGATGGATAAACAAGGAATGTGTAAACAAAAAAATAAAATAATGTAAAATAAAAAAATCAACGTAAAAAATAAAAGCTTGAAAGATCAGTTAATGACTACGACAAAGATAAAAAGAAAAGAAATAGAAGAGATACTTGTAAATTTCAAAACTTAACTTACCTGTGAGTTTTTCATCAGTTTTGCCTTTCTTCGCTGCTGTTTTTGCCCGTTTGCTCATCTTTCCATAACTGCTTTTGCAGAAAAATCTTCGATCAGTTCGTGAAGGGTTATGAGATGCTAAAAAAGCAGCAATCACCAAATACTTTGACAGATATGGCAATTCCAAGGGCAACTTTTGCTTACCTGAAATTCCAAAAGAAAAATAGTTGTCAGTCAGGTCTCTAATGAACTGAAACCCTTGTTAATCTATTAGACAAGGGTCTTAAATCATTCACTTAATATATGTAACAAATATATTCACTAACATTTAATACACTATTTCAAAAATTTCAGTTCAATTTAAAGAGTGACAATAGCTATTATAGCTCCATAAATAGCTATTATGTGCATGGATTTGCATTAAAATTCTTATAATTCTGCAAAGTTAAGATTCAATAAAAAACTGAGTATGATACTTTTCTATCTTTTTAAATGCACTTCCTTCAAAATAATTAATTACTAAATCTACATGCTAAAATTTTAGAAGGAACATTAAAAATGGCACACAATAATATGATGCTTCAATGCCTAGTTTTAGCCCAAAAACAGACAGATATAAGAAGGGCCTGGCATGGTGCTGAACACATTTGATACTTACAAGTGATGTTGATATCTGTTTGCTGCATTTCCTCCCATTGTGTATCTGATACTTCACGAAGGTAAACAGTTAAAAGACATTGTCGTAAATGAGGCTCAATGTTTCTCCACAGTTTGCGAACATCTTTCTCATCATTTTTTTTCAATGGTTCACAATATTTAGGGAAATTCAGCAATGCCTGAAAAAAATATTCATTTTAAGCAGCATATTGTTGCAAATTAGTCCTCAATTGGACAAAAGAGAAAGGAGCAAATAAAATAGAAAAAAATGACTTTTGATTTAGCCAATGAACTTCCTAAGTGCGCAATGCTTGAAAGAAAAGTTATAGTTGTTCAAATATGCCACTCACCAAATGCCTCAATTCATTGAGATCTCTACATGCCAAATGAAAGACACTAATGAGAAGCTGACAATAGCTGAAAAAAAAGTCATTTGCAAACCCTGAAGGGCAATCAAGTGACATTATTTCAATTAGTTCAGTTTGAGTGTAGTTTGGAAAATGCACTTGAGCGGGTGAAGGAAAACAAGTACCATTGAGAAACTTCTCCCAGACAATTTCAGTTATATATATCACACTGATGTTAAGTTGCGTAAATTCTGAGAGTCTCAGCAATGCTGCAAAAACGTTTGAATCAATTTGACGGAGTCTTTCAGCTTTGTCTAGAATTATATAAAATGTTTCATTATTATTACGACTTTCCAAAAGATGTTTCAGATATCGCAAGAAATCGTTCATGTTGTCGCACTTTTTGAAACTCTGGTCATTTGGGTAAGATATCGACTCCAATATCTTATTGTATAACAGCCTCGTGGAATAGCATTCAATGCAATTTAGAAGGACGTGTTGCAACTAAAAAGATAAAAAAATAATATATAATACAGAAAACATCAATAGCCTGTGTATAACGCTTTAAAAATAAAATCAATGCCATAAAATAAAACGCTTAATAAATGTTTAAAAACCTGTAATATTTTCATAACAGTATTGACAACATGACTTTTTCCAGTTCCCGTGTTTCCTTGAATGAATATATTTGGAAACGCCAGCTCATCTCGTTCGCCAAACAACTCTAATAGCTTCGTTATTTGCTGCCGTCGACATGGACAGAGCCTGTGAATGTCTTCCAGGAAAAAATTATCTCGGTCTGCATCATTCATATTTATTAAGACGCCACTTCACTTTGTGAGAAAGGAACTGACAACAGACGACTGACCAAAAAGTGTTCTAGGCCAAATTTACACAACTTGTCGTCGTTAACATGCATCACTCACAGCGCAAATGAGGAGGGTCGCGGGCGGGCGGCTGGCACAACATCTCACCCACATCTTTTACAAGTTATGCAGATGACAGTCACGCTCGCTTCAGAAACTCAACCGATCCGATGCTGGCGATCCCGCTATAACGAACTCTGTAGGGACCGAAAATATGGAAATAGGTGTTTAAAGTCATAATTATGCATTTCTTCGTCAAATTTGGTACTGATTCCATAAACGAAGTTATATCTAAATATTTTTAAAAATCCTCCAGCAATTTTCATTTCACTTTATGCACAATGGCTTTGACAAGTTTTCAACTGGTGTCTGCGATATTGTTGGCGTGTATGGTAATGTTAATCTATATATATGAAATATAGACAGTGACAATACAAGTAATAATGTTCTTACCTTTTGCTTTATTTCATGATTCACCAATGGACAAGACTGTAAGAACATCTCCTTCAACATGCGTGGCTTTACTTGAATCAATTACTCCATGATCTTTTCAAATTCCTTCGCACAAAGGAATTTGAAAAGATCATGGAGGAATTGATATGATCGTATCGTATCTTCGTATCTTGTTTCAAATTCAGTGTGGCACACTCTTTAATCTTCCAACACAGTAGTGGTTTCATTCAGAATAACATTGCAATGGCTTAAAGCATGGGTGTTGCGATTGTAAATGCAGCAGCAGAAAGATCGTGTACAAACAAGATGATAAAAGAAAGGGTAGCCTGCGCACAGACTTTACTGAGTGAATGCGGAGGAAGGAATAAGGTCCTGTAAAGTCTGCGAGCCGCCGTTCAATTTTGACTTCTGGCGAGTTGCGCAACAAACTTTTGATTGTTTGTTAATTGTTTTCGAACCAATCAGCTGTTGGTCCAAGAAAATCAGGACCCAATGAAAATTCGTTTTGAAAACCACGTGCACATAAACAATAGATGGCACTCTCTGTCTCTGTTCACCATTTCCAAGATGGAGGAAAGATATGTGGCCGATTCCAGGATAAAGTTTCTTGACTCCTTTTCAACCTGCTTCATAATTGCTTTGTCATGATCTTCACCAAACTGATCCAACTTTTAAATGTGTGTGTGGGATGTGGCAAGACGTAAATTTTTCAGACGAACCAATGTTGCCTGCAAATAATGGGTCAGATGATAACATTTTATAAAATAATTTCAACAGTGTCTGGATGCAGATGCAGTCTAGCCTTTCTGATAGCGTACAATCAGTGGCATAGCTATATGTTGAGAGGTCCCTGTTCCCATAGCTTCAAAAAGATATAGACAACTACTGTAACACACGAGACAAATGATGGGCCATTTTGTAACTTTGTACTATTGCATCAGTAAAACATTTCAAACCTAAGAAACAAAATTATGACATTGAGCATGTAACACAAAATTTTTTATGAAAGTTGGTAATTTGTATTCATTCAATCCTTAATAAAGTTTCTCACAAAATTTGTGTTCAGGAAGTAGAAATCCAGTCTAATCATTTTCAAAATCTTGTAACCATTTTAAATTAATTGCATTAAGATTTGAAAAAATGTATCCACCTATTACACCTTTTTTATAAAAAACAACTTTAAGAAAGTTCATGACTAGGGACTTCTTGTAGATTTTAACAGGAAAACAAAAGAAAACTAAAGAAACATTTTAGGGCTTGAGCCAAATTTCTTGCAAAGAAAATGTTTACACTGTTACACGTTTTTTTTATAAGAAACCTGGCTCAAGGCCTAGTAGTAAAAGTTTCTTAATTTTTAGCCACATTTTAGTTCTAAAAGTTTCTTAAAAGTTTCTTAATTTAATGAAAAAAGTTGTAGTGAAAACGAAGAAAAAAACATGGATGTGGCAAAATATTAGTATTATAACAAAGAAAAATCATCAAGGCGAAAAATCGTCATGTGGAGCCGACAATATTATGCTTCACACATACAAAAATTACTTTACTGTGGTTGACATTCCTTGAATCCATAAAGGAAAAACGTGCTTCCAAAATTTTTAATGTTTCTTAAATATTTCCTTGTAGCTCTAAAAGTTTCTTAAATTTAGGGTGTCTATAGGCTTCTTATAAACTGGTCTCTTTTAAAAAAAAACGTGTATAGCTTTTTCTTTCCCCTTGACAAATTTTTCTTTTCAGCCCATTATGAACCAACAGCACACACTTTTTTTATAAGAAACCTGGCTCAAGGCCTAGTAGTAAAAGTTTCTTAATTTTTAGCCACATTTTAGTTCTAAAAGTTTCTTAAAAGTTTCTTAAATTGAATGAAAAAAGTTGTAGTGAAAACGAAGAAAAAAACGTGGATGTGGCAAAATATTAGTATTATAACAAAGAAAAATCGTCAATGCGAAAAATCATCATGTGGAGCCGACAATGTTATGCTTTGCACATAAAACACACTTACTGTAGTTGATATCTGTTGAATCTGTAAAGGAAAAACGTGTTCCCGAAATTTCCAATGTTTCTTAAATATTTCCTTGTAGTTCTAAAAGTGTCTTAAATTTTAGGGCGTCTAGATCTAGGTTTCTTATAAACCGGTTTCTTATAAAAAAAACGTGTAATGGGTTAATTTATATAAATATTGACCAAAATTCATACGCACCATCAATCCCGAGTGCTGGATAATGACAGTAATCAATAACTGAACAGCAGTCATGTATGGTGACCAATTCTTTAACAAAACAGCTGCAGCCATTGTGGTAGCCAGTAACAATTTGCTTTCATTGGCATCTTTCCATCGTGGAAGTGATGCTGCTTTGAGAATTGCTTTCAAAAAGGAGCTTTTTGCTCAAGTTCTTGCTCAACTTTTGAAAGAGAAAATTTCAACATGCTTTCTTTACCTGTTTGCCTCAAGCAGCTTGGCAGTTTCTTGAAACAGAGAGCTGATGACTTAGATTTACATGGAGTTGACTGGAATTCGGGTGGGGGGATAGGTTGGCGGCGAAAACCTCTGCAGATAACCGAAAACTTTGATTTTTCTATCTTTGATGACGAAGAAAGATATTTCTTCATCATCAACATCAACTTCGATAGCTTTGATTAAAATCTTCTTTGGTTCTATACTGAACTCCTCTTCGTGTCTTAATTTCACGAGTTTTCCTTTAGATGAAGATGTTTTCCTGTATGTCGATGTTATTTTTTCATTCAGCGACTTTAGGCCCTCTTTCAGGTTCCTTCGTTTCTTTAGCATTTCAACACATTTCCGACAAATATATTTATAAAAGGACTCAAAAATCACAATTTAAGGCTAAGTAGCTCTAACTTTGGATTAAAAATGCTTGATCCATCCACGAGATTTCGATCATGCTTTAAATTAGTTTCAGCATTGCACAGCGTCGTGCACTGACTTTCCGACATTTTGAAACACGCACCTTTGCGCAGGCGTTGCGCAGCATTCAGCAAACACAATGGCGCAGTGGAAGGAAATAGTGAGGCCTATCTTTCCAAACAATGGACATTGGACATTATACACAGACAGCGTTTTTGCCAATGTCCGGTTTCTTTATTGCTGTTTTCGAGTTTGATTGCAGTTATTGCTGTGTCTTCGCAAAGTTTGCTGCTAAACAAATACCGTAAATGACGAAATTGCGCCCTTGTTGCACAATACCGTAAATGACGAAATTAGCGCCCGGGCGCTTATTTAAAAAATAAACTTTTAGAGGGGGCGTTTAATTCAGCAGGGGCGCTTATTAATTTTTTCTCAAACAATGTAAGGGAGAAAATTTATTTCCAGTTCAGTTGTCTTTCAGTTCATTTTTGATGAATATTATAACAGGCGTAATACAAAAGAATTAAAAAATGAAATGTCTTATAAGATGTCGATTTCTTCATCCTCTTCATGGTCTGAATCAACCATCAGAAATTCAGGTCCACATCGCTTTCCCCAATTTCAAACGGATCAACATCTTTTTCGCTTAGGATTGACAATTGACTTTTTAAAACCTCCCTCCAGCTTGGCAAGGCTGCTCTTCCTTGTTTTTAAGTATATTGAAATATATCTTGACAATAAAATTCGTTGTTTTTTCTATATTCAAATAAGCGCCCCGTGTGTTTAGGGGGCGCTTATTCAAGCAGGGGCGCTTATTACAAAAATTGCATTTATTCCGGGGGCGCTTATTCGGCAGGGGCGGTTATTTGGCAGGGGGCGCTAATTTCGTCATTTACGGTATTGCTACTTTAATCGGAGAAACTTTCGCGAGATAAACTTTCGCGAGGCGAAAAACTCGCAAAATTTTTTGGACAAACTTTCGCGAATTTACAAATCGAAAAAAATTTGCGAGATAAACTTTCGCGAATAGAGAAATTATGTAAAACATTTTACATATTTCTGTACATTTAGAAATATGTAAAATGTTTTACAGATTCTGAACAGGTTTTACAGATACAACTGGCTAAATTTTCGTGAATGTGAGTTTTAGAAAAATTTCGCGAGATAAACTTTCGCGAATTGCAATTTTGAAAAAATTTGCGCGTCAAACTTTCGCGAAAATGGCCAAATTTCGCGAAACTCGAGAAAGTTAGGGGTGCAAGTGCGGGAAATAAAGAACAAAACGTGTGTAATTGCAGAGTCACTGTCCATAAAATTAACCACAATACAATGAATATCACAAATGGCAAATAATCAGTAATTAGTTATTTGGAGTTCTTCAAAACAGAATACTGGAATATTTATGAGTATCTAACAAAGGTAAAGAAAACACCCAGGCAAACCTATTACTTCATAAGCATTTCAAACAGAAAAGATTCCCATACAGTGATAGCATGCATGAAAATAAAAAATACAAATAAATTCACACAATGGACAAATACATTCTCCGCTATGATCTTTGGAAATTCCTTTAAAATGCAATATTCTTCTGCTAAGTTTGTTCCCAAAGAATCTGGAAATCAAGAAGATAGGAGTTCGTACTTGATGAAAAAAGAATAGCAAATCTGCTATTAAGTAACAAAATCAAGTTGCAAATCAAAGAATCTTTAAGTAAAATAAACAATGTAAAGGGAGATCAAGCATCTTCCAGCCAAGTACATCATATCTGGGTACATAACATCAAACTACTGTGCCAAACTGGGTAAAACATTAATATTAGAAATCTACATATATAGTCAAAGTTTGCTTCTTGATTGCTTTGCAACGCAAAGAGTACTATGATTACTTTGATTATACACATATATATATGCATGCAACTGTAATAAAGCTAGTTGAGTATCATTGGATATACGGATATACTCACGTAAAAGGTGGAGGAGTGTATGCACAAGTCATACAGGAGGCATTGGGAGATCTGGATTCAGGTACCTGAATCTTTTCTCTCCTGGCAATGTTAACCCTTGACTGAAAGTAGTTGGATGGTTTCCACTTTTCTCTCTACCTGTCTGTTTCAATTCAAGCAATCGTTGCCCCTTGCACTTAGCAACAAATTTCTTTATGAGAGAGCGAATTTTTTCTGGAATTATGGGACTGTTTGACATGGTTACCTGAAATGAAAATTAATTGTCCCATTAACTTACTCTTATGAAAAAGCAACCCCTCCCTCTCCCTAAACACACAGGTATAAAATCATTACAAATGCAACAGTGACTGTCTAATGCACACCTGAGGCACTGCTTTTCTCATAATTGTTTTATATTCTTCTTTTGTTATATCTTTAGATTTGTAATACTGTTTCAGAATATCTTTGCATTCTTCTTCCACTCTTGATTGTCTTACCAAATAATCCACCATTGCATGCTGCATAAATGAAAGAGAATAATAAATCACAAATAAATCAGGTGAAGTGACCAATTGAAAGTTCACAGGTTAGTGTTTCACATTGGCCAGTTCAAAAGAAAGTAAGCGAAACATCAGGTTACTGAATATCAACTCTCTCTGTAGATGAACAGTACGTTTGGTCAGATTGATGTTGAGCATTGAAATGGAAATTTTAGAATTGATATAAAAACCATGTACCGTAGTAAATTGGCACAATATGATAACACTTCATATTCAATAAATCTACTTATATTTAAAATTTATAAGCATTTAAGAATTGCAGAGAAAATTCATTTGGTGTGAAATAGTTAATACAATCAATTTTATGCACAAATGGTAACTCACTGATTTATTTTTCCTGTTGCTTGATTCCTGTTTTCTCTTATGATCCCTTGATATATTCTTGGCTTCTTCTGTTTTTCTTCTCTGCCGCACAGCCTCATGTTTTGACTTGGCCTTGATAATTTTCTCCCATGTAGGATTATCAAATCCTGAAAAAGGATCTTTGAGTCTGAGTTGCACAGTTTCTTTAACAGCTTCCTGCTGAATCAGATTCTTACCATGAGGAGAAATATCTAGCTCTGGAAGACTTTGATCTTCTGGGTTATACGGAGAGTCATTAGATCCATTATCAACATGGAAATAGCTTTCAAATTGACTTCTATCCACATCCTCTAAGAACTCTTCTGATGGTGTGTGTGGCTTCTTGAAACTTTCTGCCTCTTGACTATCTAAACTCTTGGTTGGCAATGTTTTGATTTGAGTTTTATCAGGTGAAGAATCAATGTCACACAATAAAGGAATTTTTGCATTCTTAGTCTTTTTTTTATCCTTGTCTTTGCAAGGAGCATAAGTTACATCTCCAGAAATTGCAGAAATCTCAGATCCTTCTTTAATATCTAGACCAGGAATTGAAGAAATTGGCAAACCTTGTATAGACTTGCTTAAAATAGAGTTAAACTTTTGTTCACAATTGACTGTTTGTGATTCATCCTCATGCAATAATTGAGAGCCTTCAATAGACTTCATAGATTGATCCCGTTTATTTGAAGTTACTACATTTCTTGATCGTAAAGGTGGTGTTAATTTTGGGCTTGTATCAGAGCTATCAACATTCCCAAGCACTTTTGCAAATCCATCACTTTCTATTGCTGGCACATCTTCTTGGACAAAAATATCATCAAATAGATCATCCTTGGACTTCCTAAATTTTTGAACAAGAAGGAATAATAAAGTATTATTTGTCACTAACATACACAGAAAAACGTGTAACCCAAATGTTGTTCAAATACTTCAGTATGGCAGGATTATCAAAGGCACCAAAACAACTGTCAAAAAATGGGAGTTAGCTTCAACTACTTACTGGAAAATTAGAAATAAAATTGTTACTTGGCAATTCAGAATTGGAAAACTAAAAAAATGAAATTATACCTTGGCAGCAGTTTAAGTTGATCATCTTCATTTGTATCACCATTTTCTTGACCATTTTCATCATTATTATGTACTCTTATAGAAACACTTTCAACCTTAAATGCTTGATTAGATGAGAAAATCTGCTGCTCATTTTCTGTTTTATTGTTTTCCTTGTTCAAAGAAAATTTATTGTTGTTATCTTGTACAGTGGATATTATCTCTGATTGCATAGCTGGATCTTTATTCGGTTGTATTATTTCACCAAAAATGTCTTGTTGGCTAGATGTATCTTTGTTTGTCAAACTCGGTATCATCAATGGATTTGTTTCATCTGACTTTTGAACAATACTATTTTGTTCAGAAAAATCAGATTGAGATTCAATTTGTAATAGCCTTTTTTCTTGTTCAATCTCCCTTTCCATATCACTTAGCCTTTCAAATTCACTATAGGAGTCATCCTCAGTTGGAATAATGTTATCAGTTCCCAAACACCTACTATTTAATTTGACATCAAAATTCTTTGCCTCAGTTAGCCCTTCACTTTTCAATTCCTCGGTAGCAATGAAGTTGCTTTTTTCATAAGGTGATTTTACACTGATAACAGGCAATTCAGAATCACTATTTTGTCCACTGGAATGATTATTAGCTGAATGCTCATTTTTGACATTTTTCTGATCATCTGCTGCCTTAATATCGTTAGGAACTTCGATTTTTTGCTCAACTTCAGCTTTCAAATTCAGCTTGTTTGAGTTGGAATAATTATCAGAGCTTTTTGACCTGGACTTTTTCCTATGGTGTTTGCCATGCTTTAATTTAATCTTATCTTTCTTTGTATAATGATCAGAATTTGAATTAAGATTTTTTGCTTCTGTGGAGTGGTGTCTTCTGTGGTGACTTTTTTTCTTTTTATGTCTTCCATGATGTCTATGATGTTCGGAAACATCTTTGCTGCCCTTCTTTCGCTTTTTACTGTGTTTCTTTATCCCATCTTCATCTTCACTCTTTTCACGCTTTGCCTTTTCTGCATGCCTATGTTTTTTTCTCTTCTTACTATGTGCATCAGCAATAGAAGATGAATGGTGCCTGTCTTGGCTTTGCACTTTGGGGCAGCACACCTTTCGGTTTTCATGTTGTTTCATTGATGCATGTTTCACTTCTCTTTTGTCTTTATCTGCCAGAGACTTGTGATACTCTCTTTCTTTATTTTTTGTGTTGTTATCTTCTTTGGCATGTTCTTCCATGATAGATGAATGCTTTTTGGATGATGTATCATGCAACTTTTTTTGCAGTTTCCCAATGTTATGATGAGCAGTTTCCCCAGTTTCTGCTGAAAGTGAATCCTTCACTTTTCTCTTGTGATTATTTCTGCCTTCATGGTTGTGGCACTCGCTGGAGTCGTGATCAAATTTTCGTTTTCTTTCTGTTGTTCCATGTTGTTTTGAATCACTCAAGATGCCTGAATTTAGCAACGGTCGACCTTTCAATCCATCGCTATTTGAATGCTTGGGATCGATCCTAGATGCTGGTACAAATGCAGCATTCGTGAATGTCGATGATTTATTTGGTTTCTCTTCGTGCAAATACGTCTCTGCGCTATGCGTTTGTATGTCCATTGCAATCACTTTCTTTGCAGATACCTCCATGTCTGCAATGGTTGAATCACCTTCCTGTGAGAAACTAGCATCATACTCGGAGTTAAGAGAGAGTGGACTTTCTGGGTTATACAGTGGACTCTCTGGATTGTATGATGAATCCATGATAACTTCTTGCTCAAAGGAACCGTTATCGAACTTATTCAAGTAGGCTTGGCGGTGTCCTAGGCCAAGAAGAGGGCAAAAAAACATCAGTTGAAGTTGACTTCAGGTGCATTTTGGTCTGGTCACAGGAGGAGAAGGGAGAGGATTATCATATTCATTGAACTGAATTTGAACAGTGATTTTCATCAAAACGCATGGGGTGAACTTCAGATGGTATTCTTTTGGGGGGCGAGCTCATTTCTGGGGGGAACACATAACAACTTCTTCAATTTCTTTGGAGGGGGCGTTAACTCGAGCAAGTACGCCATCTGTCTGTTCAGTGTTCAGTGAAACCAAGCGAACCACCGATAAACGGCCATTCTCAGATCCAAGGTCAGGTGACATGGAGCTACAATTTTCTATCTGACAAATTTATGGTTCATCAATAATGTAACAAAGGAAGTGGACACCAGCCCACCACACACAGTGATTACTTGAAGGGGCCCACGCTTTAATTTTATTATTAACTCAGAAATTATTCGGGTGTCACATCATTAATCACATGAATCCTTGGGTAAAAGCAGAATGCAGGACGGTGAAGTATTAAAATAGGAAAATTTAGCGATGCAATGTTTATAATGTAAAAAGAATTAAACTGCATATAGCTAAATAATAATATTCAAGGATGCCAGAGGAGTATGAGTGATATGACAGACAACGTATTCATCTAGAACAAGGAAATTTAAGTTCATTGGTAGTACATTTATTCCCAGGCTCCGCTCTCCAGCCTTGACGCTTTTTTATCAGCTGGCTCATGGGAAATTAGAGCACGGATTGCCAAAAAAAGCTGAAAAACTGGAACATTACTAGACTTATTAGACCTTTGCAAATAATACAGTCCAAAGAGATAAAGATTCCATTGACTTTGTGCATGGCATAGTATATATATGTAAATAGTAAAAAGCTAATTAATTGCTTTTTGTAAAAGGTTGCATCTTTCGGTTTTGATCTGTATGGGGTTTTCGTGATAACTTAGGACTATGTTCACCCAAAACTTAAAAACAAGACTTGAATTTTAGGTCCCAAAAATAAAAAGCCAATTAAAAACCCATTAGCGTTGAAACGCCAAAATTCCCCTGCCAAAGTAAGAAATTTTTGTGCTGATCCAAGTTCAAAAAACGTGATAACATAATTATAAAAATCAGATTATTGTAAACAAAGTATAAAAATGTAAAATATTCGTAAACGACAAAGCATTTGACATAATTAATAATAATAATTAGTACAGCGAGTTGCCCGAAATTGGCATTTCCACGAGCCAGTTCTTGATTAGATTTCAATAAAATCATTGCATTAGCTGAAATCATTGTCGAATAAAATCAGAATAAAATCGTAAACTAGTACGCGATATGAATAGCCATAAATGGGGATAAACATAAAGAAATAAGTAAATTTCCTAAAAGTATAAATGCTTACGGTAAATCCTCTAACTGTCTCCCCTTGGTGGGGGAGGGGGACTTGTAAAATTGACACATAGAAAACTCATGTCCAGTACAATACTTCATTCAATACGGGAACATCGTATAAGGAAACGTAGTGCCCTAAGGTAAGAGAAGACCTGGTGTACCACTAGGACTTAATGGCAAAACTCAACATGTTTCGGGTGGGGGCTTATTCGAGGGGGAAGCAATTTGAGGATTTACGGTATGTATGTAAGAGCTTGTTTAAAAAATCTTGAGGGATTGGGGTTTCGTATAAAGAGTTATTGGGTTGTTTATAACTCCTTCTGAAGGGCAATTATGAGAATAGACATTCTCGTGGTTAAATCTCAGCAAACAGACCCATTCACACAGGCGACTTAGAGTTCCTTTTAAACATAGTCTCAACATGTAATGGATCCCTCACACTTACATTGGTTTTTGGATATAGTCTCAATATATAAGGGATCCCTGCCATATGCAGGAGATCGATAACATAAAGCTATTGCAGCATCAGCAAAGCTGAAAATTTAAAGAGAAAAAGAAAAATCAAACAAACATGCCCAAAAAAGTATCCGGTTCACAAAACAATTAATCGAAATGCTCGTGGGAGACAATATTGTGAGCTGATGTATCTGATTCACTGTTTTCTTGAATCGCCTTCTTAGCACTGAGCTCAGCTTCATTTGCCTTGTCCGATTCATTGAGGGTCACAAGAGTAATCTGAAAGGCAAAAAGTAGCCTTCAAACAATCGTTTTCATAAATTTTATCACCGCAACTATAACTTTCTCCGAAGTACAAGGGAGGATTTGTGGCTCTGGATATCTGGGGGGAAGGTAACAATAGACCCTCTTGCCTTATCGATAATGATACAACGTAAGATTGCCTTGTGAAGGTAGAAAAGCAATTTGAACAATTCAAGTAAGAAATACCCCCCTCGCACCCCCCGATGGCATTCAAAATAAGCTCAAATACACAATCGTCATGTGACAGACATATGAGCACTATATTACATCGTATAAAAATTACAGACAAAAAAAGAAAAACGTGACAAAATTATAGAAAATAATAAACTCGACATACGCCACGAGTTGCATCCTTTTCGTCTTGTTCATCTTCATAATCTTCAGGATCTTGGCGAAATCTGTAGCGGCGTGGCCGCCATGAGCGAGGAAGCAACGACCACATGAACTCTTTGTAGTCAAAAAGAAGATTTGGATCAACTTCATATGATTTCCCAGGACCTAGAAGAGAAAATATACAAATGTTGGGCATTCTATTATCAGTAAATATGTTCATATTAATACAAGCAAGCAATTACACAGTCTTTAGAAAGAATCTGGTTCACGACAACATTAAAAGAAATATTTGATATATTAATGAAAAAGCAAAGCATTTTTACTTGCAAAATAATTTACTCACCAAGTATCCAGCTGGAAATTACACCAGCAACAAATGTGAAAGATATTCCGATTGCAGCGTACCACAAATATGATATGCTATAGAAGTCTTCCACAGGTACACTACAGATTGAAGAATAATTAGAATACTTCAGAGAAAAAGCTTTAACGGGAAAAATATTTTGTCAATAAATGTAAATTATGTTGTGCTAACATTCCCGTAAAAGCAAAATCGATATTACGCATATCTATTTTGGGAAATCCGAGCTTCACATAAAAGCTGGATAAAGTTTATAAAAAATTTCTCAAAGCTACTTGAACTCCTCATAGAACATAATAAACCGAGTCTTATTTTCCCACCATCTACGTCATTACAAGCCTTGACCCAGCGCCCAATGTGCACAATTGTTGTTGAAATTTGCATTCTTAGAGGGACGAAGGGGTATTTTGAAATTAAAACGTTCCACAAATAAAATCAAAGGACGCTAAGTCCTTGCAGAATGACTTCAAACTCAACCAAATTCCACAAGAAAATACTAAACGCTTCTGAGCTTTTTCAACCACTTACTTGTGCGGCTTAAAATCATTGTAATATATTCCTGAAAAATTCCCAGACGTTGATGCATTGAAAGATTTGCACTCTCGGATTGACCAAGGAGCCTTGTGTTTATTTGGGGGGTAGACAGTCGCCCCTATTGCGAGCCATAATGTTGTACCCATGCCGACAAAAACCCCACAATATGCACCCTATCGAAAAAAGGAAATAATATGAGTATGGAAGTATGCATGTAATAATAATAGCATTAATAAGACTAAACCCAAGAAAATCAATATCAAACATGAACTATACGACTGAACTTAAATAACTTGCAAATTCAAGCAATAGTAGGTATACCTTCCAGGTGGCAGATGGAACTAACATTCCAAGTGCAAATATTCCCAAGCAAGGTCCTCCAACAATGCCAAAAATACTGTAGGCAAGCTAAAAAAAGGCAATAAAGCGGCGTGCAGTTGTCCAAAACATCTAAATACACCGTCGGTAGCATTAGGAGAACATCATATTCTATGGGATTATCAAAGTGCCGCCATGCCTTTATAATTGGCTAAAGCTATAGATACGAATGTGCTGATTCCGAATGGTTACTTTTTAAAATATGAGGCGATTTTTGAGACAAGGAAGACAAGATCTAGCGTACTATGACATCATAGCAGAGTCCCCGATTAATTCCGTATTGGAGCAACAAGTTTGACACTGATTTATTCCCAAATAATGACCGTTTTGTAGGGTAAAAAAAGACCTTTTGGTCGTCTTTTAACCCTAATAATTAGAAACTGGGCGTCGGTTACCCAGTCTGGAAATTTTAAACGATTTTAATGGGTCAAATACGGGAAATCTAAATACAAAATTTGAATAGGAAATATTCGAGTTTGTTTAGGTGGAATTTGTTTTGATGAGAAGGACGCTAGTAAAAACTAAAGCAAATTAATCCTATGTTTCCAAAATGTCTTTGGGGTAAACATTGATGAAACAGAAATCTTCCTGATAAACAAAGGATTTTGAAACTTGGTGGTAAGTCCAAGGGGTCTACATTATGTATTGTGATGAATTGCAATTTACTTTTAAATGCATTAAATGCAGATTTAAACCTATGGAAATATTAGTCGGCTATACCACAGAACAGAGTCAATCGATCAACGACAGGCCTTCACGGGCTTTCCTTCATCGTTATTCACTATCATCATTAGTATGTTTGCCTTGACTAGCTAGCATGCACAATTGCATCGTTTTCGTATTTGTAACCTACATAGCATTATTGCAGTGATTTTCACCTGGAAGAACGGGGTCCCCGCGATGATGTCATAACAGATAGAGCCCAGTCCCCCAGGGGTCCCTATGATGATGTCATAATAGATAAAGGCCAGTTTCCAGACTCCCCAGACAAGATACCTGTAACCGGTAACTACGTGTCAAACTTAAAAAACTCAAACTTGTGGAGCATGAAAAAGTAATATGGAAAAGCATGTCTCAAAATTATGGTCCATGTTCAATACCGTGGGAACAGCGTCAAGTATTATAGGAGGATGATATGTATTCTGCATGAGAATATCAAGTGCTGTTACATCGACTAGTGTGCAAACAGGCATGGCGGCTATGGTGGAAGCACGATGTCAGTTTTACCTGCAAAACCATGGTTCCAACAAAGGATACAAGGAATGCACCTCCAATAATTAACAAACCAAACGAGCAGGCTGCAACAAAAACAAATAACAGTAATAATAACAAGTTATCTTGCACTTGCATGGGAAATGAAAATTTGTGAGATATGATAAATGGCAAGTTGCGAATTTTTAGTTGCGAATTACCAGTTGTCTACCGTAATATTTTCTGCTGATTACCCCTAATTACCCGAAGATTACTTTTTATTGAATAAAACTTTCGTGCAATTCGCTTCAACAATCTTGTGTTCCACTCCGACCCGTTGTCTTAGGGCTAGACCCAACAAATTAGGTGCGTAATTAAATAGCGAGAAGTTTTAAGGCGCTGCGCTGATATCCAACACTCTTTCCGGCCCTATGAAATTGATTACATGACAAAAAACCGCGTTTCTGACTCTCTTGACAGGGCCATCCCTCCTGCGAGTAAGGGCCTGATTATATGAGAGTTTTCAGCCCGTTTGTAACTTTAGCCGGGCTGAAATTTCAGCTCGGTGTTACGGTTAAAGCGTTGTGGAAACAAGGTTGCGATTACATGATAAAGTTTCAGCCCGCTTTGCCGAGCTGAAATCTCAGCCCGCTTTTATAAAACGGGCTGGGATTTTCATCTCGGCCAAACGGGCTGAAAATTTTCATGTAATCGCAAATCGAAATATTTAGCCGGGCTGAAATTACGAGAGAACAAAAGAAAACATGGCGGTGAGTGCAAATGATTGCGATTCTAATTCTACATCACAGGATTTTCAAACTAAACACAGCGGGAGCGAGCCACCATATAATCGCTCAAAATCTCAGCCCGGGTAAAGTTACAAACGGGCTGAAAACTCTCATATAATCAGGCCCTAAGCGAGATCTCGGGTGCCAGGGCTGGCCCGGTCTGCATGGAATCGCAATCACAAATCTTGATGTGTTTATTATGAACACCGAGATATTGGCACAATTTATCTATCTCGGGTAGGAGGGCCAGCCCTCTCCATGTAATAGGGCCTTATATGCCCCCATAGCAAGACCTCTTTGGTTGACAAAGGCGGCTATCACAATCACTTTTGACAATCATGATGTAAAAAGTCCCTTGGAGCACGGAGTGGAGATGTGGGTGCTGAACGGAAGTCTTTTCCAAAAGCATTTAAAAAGCCACATATACTTGCAACTTGAGCTTCTATTAGGCGTAACTAGGTATAAGTGTAATACTTTGAGCTCAACAGCATAAATATATATGCTAAAATACGAACTCGCAATTTGCAGAACATAATCCATTAAAATTTGCTCAACCAAGGGCCTGTTCATAGAAGTGGGCTAGCTTGTTTTGCCGAGATCTCGTAGCCTGTGTACAGACTCAACTGGTTTGTGTTTTTGAAAAGTTGAGGTGAATGGAAATTCTGAGGTCTCTCTCCAGTAGAGTCCGTGCATCTGTGACAGAAAACGTATCTCGCCTAACCGGGTTGGCCCGTTTTGCCGGGCTAGCCACATGAACAGACCCAAAGTTTCGAGATACCCGGACTAATTCACCCTACAGTAAAACGAGGGACGATGGAAATCCGTTTGAGTTTTTCGAGACAAGCCAGTTGGAGATAGCGAGGTTCGGCTGTATACAGATAGACTTACCAATGATCTTTGAGATTTTTGTGGCGCGATCTTCCGAAAGATTTGGATGTACTTTTTTCACAATATCTTCTAATGTAACAGCAGCGATTGAGTTGAGGCCAGAAGAAGCTGTGCTGTAAACACAAAAAAATCGTTTTTAGTTTTCAAGTAGCTAAATGGTTTACTTTTGAGAAGCGCTCATATTCTGAAATTCAAAAAAGGTCACGATATAATACCTTAAAGCGCCACTGAAGAGACATGATGTAAACAGGCCAGGAAGTCCTTTCAAGTGACCAAGTTTGTCAATGATGAAATATGGTAGAACCTAAGACATTGATAACGTGGGAATAAAATAATGAAATAAATATAAATAAAAGTGACGCTAGCTGCATTAAACGCCCTGCATACACGTGTCTCAATAATTACTGGGTTGTAATTAAGACGCGTGCTGCAAGAAAAATCAATTCGTAATATGCAGCTTTGGATGAAACATTTAATAATGTATTTATAAAGAAAATGCATTAGCTACAATAACAATCTTACTTGATCATTGCTGGATATTTTTTTCACTGTTAATAAGTCACATCCTGAGTAGACACCGTATATGACAAGACCGTCCAAAACACATAAAGCGACAACGAAAATCAAGCCAAGTATATTAAAGTACAGTGCCCTGGAAAAAAGAGTTCAATGTAATCACAAGCTGTTAACTTGAAGAATAGAACACTACAGAAAAACTGTTAAGGTAGTCGGGGATCGGCAGCAGTGGCGTAGATAGAAATTTTTAGCGGGGGGGCAAAGACCAAAATTTTCCGACAAAAAGGTGTGTCTTTTGGGCGTGTCCACAAGGGCACGCCCGAATTTAGGAAATTGTTCGATGAGACGTTTCTGAATATACACAGAGTTTAAACATGAAAGATGACAGTTCTTGAGAAAAACAAGAATCAGGAAATGAAATGTTTTTGTGATTATCATTTTCAAAACGTTACAACAGAACAAAAACCAAAATATAAACATCGAAAACAAATGATGAATAGTTTAATTGACAAGTTTTCTTGTTTTTGCTTTAAGAAAGGGTTCTTGCATTTTTCTTAATGGCAAGTTTGCCACTGTTTCGCGATTGATGGAGATCCACGCCATGTTTGAAAGACAAGACCCTGTTCTTTCATGGTACTTCAGAGACATGTCGTGACTCTCAGCAGCTGAAAGATCGTTCGTCATGAGCTGACGATACTGGAAGAGTCAAGGCCATTTCTAGCAATTTGAAAATGTTTTCAAACTGTCCTTTAAGATCATTTTCGAAAACTTTCCGACAAACTCTTAAATTTTCCGACAAAATGGCTCGGAAGCTCTGGTGGGGGGGCGGTCGCCCCCCCCCATGCCCCCCCTGTATCTACGCCACTGATCGGCAGAATAAGTAAAGCCTGGCTTCCATAAAGTCTTTTCTTGTCATTCCTGACTACAAAAGACAAGGGAAGACTGAATGGAAACATCTAAAGACTAGAAAATACTAGAAAAGACCAGAACAGACTAAAAAATATTAGAAAATAGTACAAAAGACACAGATCCGTGTCTTTCTTGGTCTTTGAGATAATTTTGGTTCAGAGACAACAAATTTACAAAGGCCAGAAAAGACAAACAAAACAAATGGAAACAGATGAAAGATACAGAAAGTCCAGAAAAGGCAAGAAAACACTATATGGAAATTAGGTTTAGGCGGCTTAAGCAACACCACCAAGAGTGGTTGACAATACTATTATTGATGTGTTATTCGTGATTGTCGTTCGATAGCACACGCTTCTTTATAAGAAACCTATGGCCTAGTTCTTAAAAGTTCTTATGTTTGGAGCTCAATTGACGAAATTGTATACAACTGGAAACATTTGAAACTATAGCTCCACCGAAGAATTGATGTGAATGACGTACCTTTGCGCAGATTTGAGTGAACTGGCTGACAAAAATCGCTGAACTGCAGTTTGGCTAACTGTCCATACAGGCATTGCAGTGAAAGCTCCGCCAATAGCCAGGGTCCAAAATGTGTTACGGACTCTCGGGTCAGGATTGAAGCTGAAAAATGATTCACGATTCATACAATAACATCAAAATAGTGTCTCAGCGTACACATACAAATTTTCTGATATGATTATACAACCTAGCCATCAATTTGGGTTGTTTGAATCAAATTAAGTGAACCGTTATATATATTTTTATAATTTTATTCTTACTTAATCGCATCTGTTACAAACAACTCAAATGTAAAATAGCATATTTTCTATTGCTGTCTAAAATATTCCAATTTAAACTTTAAGACTGTCGCAAATATTAATGTCTTTATCATTAGTTTGAAACTGAGCAAGGTGCTTCATTGTATACACCTTGTGCAGTCTCTTATTGTGTCTTCTTATTATGTACAACAAATTCGAATCATAATGATCCCAAACACTTTTTGTGTCAAACGGTAACAATTGGCTTCTGCAAAAGAAAACATCATATTCCAGCGGAGTTTGATTCTCAAGACACAATCCTTAGACAAGGTCGATAAAATATCAGTGAAATCGGTCATCACAGCAAAGGTTAGGCCGTCCGTCGATAGACAACAGCCCAAAGTCAAATACTATTTCAGAGACTGCGTGCAACTCAGGTATGTCCCGCGCCTTGTTACAATCTTCCGTTTGTGGAATATCCAAGTATTCAGCTGATTTTAAGCACTAGTTTCAAAAGGAGGCTACAGGGAAATAATGGCTCAGGTGTAGACACAAGCTGCTTAAGTAACACCGCGCTGCGGGCCAAGCCTTCAATATGAGTTTTTATGATTTTTTTACATTTTTTCGTGATACGTTTCAGACCTGCCATTTTCCAGGTTCTTTTGTTTACAAGGCTGCTCCTTACGCCTGGTGAAGTGAAACTGGGCGTTCTCCGGCCGGAATTTGGTTGGCAAATCGGAAACATCAACCTTGAATGTATATTGCTACTGAAGCAATCCGGGCCCGTAGAGTGACCGCCCAATTCTTGAAATAAAATTAGCGACAAAATATATATCGATCGATAAAAACTTACTCAAACACTTTAAGTCTCTCCCCTTTCCCGGCGATATCAAAGATATTTTTAAAGCCGTGAAGCTCATCAGCGCCAACAATAAGAACAACAATAAGCCCAAGAACCATTACACCAGCTTGGAAAACATCCGTCCAGATTACAGCTTTCATGCCACCCTGCAAATATAAGACAAGCCCAGGTTTCAGGAAATCACAATATATCAAATAATAATCAATAAACAACATATCATAAAGTATGTCATAACTATATTATTCAGTTTGAACGACAATAGCAACTACTCAAATTTAATTAAACAAGTTCAGAAAGAGAATCTAGGATTCTATCTGATAAATTTCACTTACCAGAGTCGTATAAAAATTGCAAACAAGCCCAGTAGTTATAATCGTTGCAGTAAGTGGTACACCAGCAACTGTAAAATAACCAATACATATACAAGTCAATGTACATCATCAAAATTACGCTCAATAAGAAAAAGCTACGCAATGGCGCTTAATTTCAAAATAAAATTGAAAGTAAACAAACTTGGCCAATTATTATCCACCTTTCGAGCATAAAAAAGATTGTTATTGATATTGATATTGTTAAGATATTGTCTTCATTGAACAACTATATATAAATTGACGTAATGTTCTTCTTTGCATTATTTTCCTCCGAGGACAAACTATCTGGAATGTTTTGAATGCTGAATCTATCAGTAAAATAATGTTGACCAGCTTTGACATTCAAAGATATTCTTGCTTGCAGTTTATTTATCTCAACAAGGTGCAATGCTCATTCAAGCCCATTCTGTGTTGATAATCTTACATAAAATAAGTTTCTTCACTTAAAACATACTTCAAGAAGAAACTTAGAAACTTACACCAAATAAACTCAATTCAATCAATGCAAACAAAATGCTGGGAAGGGCCAACAGTGAAAATTTTGCCCGTGGGAGACGCAAAAATCCCATAGCAACCAAAACTATTTGGTTGCCAAGGAACAGAATAATTGGGTACTTGCCGAAAAAGATATTTTTGAGCTATTTCGAGTACTAAAGTAAAAAGTGCACAACATAAAATTGAGTAGTTTCCTAACATTCTGGAAGGAAAAATGAAATGGTTGGAAGAATCTTTCGCTCAAAGAACGTGGATAGCAACCTTAATAAATCTTCATATTGGAAACTGCCTCGCTTGCCTGACTTTTTCACCTCTTTATGAATCGGTACAGATATTTGTCTTGATAAAGGCGTTTACCCGGTATCGTGCAAATATTTTTCTATCGGGACAAGTATTTGTACGGATAGGCTTATCTCGTCAAACGCATATCCGTACAAAAAACTGGGCGGGAAACGTGTCTGTTACCGTGTAAACATAGTCATAAGAGAAAACTCTTTGGACTATGGTGTAAACAGGAATTTAAAGTTTACCAAAAAATAGCGAATATAGCTTTCAAAACTTTTTCAGATCTGACATCAGCAAACGAGTTTTTATTGATATGAAAAAAATAGCTGTTCATTATTGTCTATAAGACTATAAATTTGAATGGGCTGGTTCTGAATCTGTTTTCATTTTTTCGACCTGATAATACTCGACCAGTTTTAAAGGTGTATCAACAAATGGCAGTTCTAAAGGTGACTCGACACTTTCTTACTTATGTGGAACCACGGGATTTATTGAATTGGGGACTAAATAAAAAAGCCGTAGGGGCACTTTAACAAGCCCACAGAGATACAAGAAGTATGATAGGTAGTTTACTAACCTGCCTCAAGAGCCAAGCTAGGAGCATATAATACAACTGACAAGTAAAGAATCTGGAACGAAATAAGAAAAAATTGATGCATTGCTCATAGTTGGCATGGCATGGGTGAGGTATATAGAGAAACAGAAGGAGTGATCCCGAGAGAAAGTAAGCTTTGTTGGAAATAAATTACATGTAATTTCATTGCTTGAAAATTAATTGTCCTTACGAAGAATTCTGTAGTTCTAGCGTGTCACATTGTACCCCCCAGAGCAATCAACTTATTCCTAGCAGGGTTTCTGGTTAGTGGTTGTAATGCTCTAGAAAGTTCTCAACAAATACTTACATACTGTAACATGAATAGAAAGCACCCAAGCGATCTTACTCCGGCTGAGAAACGCAATTCCAAATACTGAAAAGAAAACCAAGCACACTTAGAAAGCTATAAAAATGGAACTTGTTCTTCAATGTAAATCAATTTAGTTGGGCTGGCTCTTAATGGTTTTGAATAAAGGCAATTATATCACGATGTGCATATCATATCAAGTCTAAAATGCCAAATAAAAACTGAATCAAAATGCTATTAGTAATAGCCGGCTCCGACCTCACAGCCACAGCCCAGCCCTAGCCCCGTATATACCTATATACTCTTATATAAGAGTTATTACTTGCAACAACTGGAAACAATAAATCGAATCGATTGGTAAAAAGAGTGAAGGAAAAGCTGAACTGTATTTGAAACCATGTCAACTATGTTGGGGGATGTGAGCATTAATGAAACTTTAAAGAAACTGAATAATTTCTTGTTTTTAAGTATATTGAAATGCATCTTGACAATAAAATTCGTTGTTTTTTCTATATTCAAATAAACGCCCCGTTTGTTTAGGGGGCGCTTATTCAAGCAGGGGCGCTTATTACAAAGGTTGCCCTTATCCCGGGGGGGGGGGGCGCTTATTCGGCAGGGGCGGTTATTTGGCAGGGGGCGCTAATTTCGTCATTTACGGTAGTTAGTTTCAGTATATCAAGTAGTTTTCTATTCCATATTTTAAAGATTCACCCCATTCCGTCACATTCCAAATTCCATGTTTTAAAGACAACTCTAAAATCTGGATAATTGTTTCGGCGAGTCCACTTCTACTCGCGTCACACGAATAAGATTCCAAGGAAGCCATAAGTTGTCGATATAAACTAAAGGCCAGGTCACTGGGCAATTTTTCCTGTAATGTTATGTTGCATTAATAGAATGCTCAAATCGTGGTTCTATTTTGCTGCAATATTCCCCAGTGTAAAATGTCGCTGCAATTTTACTTGCAAATAAATACAATGAGACAATGACGCGTATTTCGATAAGATTTCTAAGCAAACGTTGCTGAATTGGACAGATATCATCTGGAGTGGAACAGGAATAATCGGTCCATTAAATACAGGAGACGACATTTTCAAACACAGGTCCAAATAGAACTAAGAATAGCTGGCCTATGCTTGTCAGGCCCCGTTCACACGATGCCGGATTCATATCGTTTCGGATCGCTTTTCATATCGGATAGCCTTTCTGTTCACACGACACCATGCCAATCCGAAACGTTTCGGATCGCTTTTCCGGAGTCAAATCACTCCGCTCTGAAGGTGAAACGTTTCGGATCGCTTTTCATATCGGATAGCTTTTGGGCTCGTGTGAACGCATGAATCCGATACGCTTTGTGCTCCAGAACCTCTATTTGAAGCATTGGCGCCAACTATTCGACACTCTCAAGAGTGAGTGATGCTTAGTTGTCACGTGGCAATTGTTTTAACAATAGGCATTGATGTGGGCCTGTGGGGTCCCTTTATCTGTTTCATTCATCTGGCGGGTTGGGGGTATTTTTGCATGCTGAGAATATTATTTTGATTTTTTGCATGCGAATATATTCCAGGTCCCCTCGAAAGAGTATATTTTTTAAATTCTTCGGAATTTTGCTGCAAAAATTGCCCAGTGTAACCGGGCCTAAACTCAAGAAGAGGATTTACAGAGGATTTACAGAACAAGTCAAATATAGTGTCCTATTTCCATAGGCGCCGACTACGTGGGGGCTTGGGGGCTCAAGCCCCCTGGAAATTTCAATGTGGGGGCTCAGCCCCCTTGGGAATTTTGTTTGAGATCTGAAAAAACACGCTTATTTTATCGAAGAAACACTAATCAAAGAATTGAACTGATGATACTGTAGACCATGATGTTATATATGTTTTATTGCAATGTTTTATTTTTTTGCTGCTGCGTAGCGGAACGAAGTGAAGCGGCTGCGCAGCAGAATATAATCGAGTCCTTCTCGAGAAAAAATCTTGTTTGTGTGTTTGTCGGTGAGCACGAAATCCCACCCATTGCAGTGAGGTGATGCGAGCCTCCTGTGCAACGCCCTCGTGTTCTTGCCATCGGTTATCGGATTGTAAGATTGACGATCATGAAAACTTATCGGAATTCGAAAGAGTTTCGTCTCACATCTCATGTTTCCTTTCCGTAATCTGTTGTAATGGCTGAATTTCGAACTTTGAAAGTAAAATCAAAACGTTCCAAGAATTTACTTTAGTTCTAAGTCAAACTATTCGTAATTTCATAACTATGATTTCATTGAGGACCACATGTATTGCATGCTGGAGACAGTATTTATTTGTTCAATGTATAAACAGTATTTCAATTGCCAGTCACAGAAACTTAGGCCAAAAAATATTAGTCTCAGAATGAATCGTCGGATCGACTTCCTTTGTATAAGGAAGTACTTACTTTTATAACAAAGTAGTATCGAATCGTCAATGTTTTCTTCAAGTTCAGTGCTGGATTTCTGAAAACATGAAAGCTGAAAACTATGAAACTTAAAATTGGAGGGAGAAATTGCCGTGATAAAAATTGATTATGAATAATAATCAGTTTGCCCTGAATGTAAAATAAACAATTTACGTACAAAACATGATCATCCCATCCCACAATTGAATTTTCGATGGTTCCACTGGTGTGGTGGTACACTTTTAAAACTTGAAAAGAGAATATCTACCCAGATTAGTGTAATTCTAATAAATAAATTCTAAATAATGTATTTTTTATTGATCTTGTGCAACTTAATGAATAATATTCATATGCAATAGGTCCGTTGAAATTCACCAGTTAGGTCGAAACTTCTGCTGCCACTGAATTTTGTCATAATTTTTGCTGCATCAACGACTACACTCCTTTTTTTATAACAACACACTTTATAAGAACACTGAGGCTCGATTTCTCAAAAAAATAAGAACAAGTTTAGAACATGCTCAGCCTCGGATGAGAAATTAAAAAAGAAACAAAAAGTGATTTTTGAATTTTTTCACTTCAACAAAACAAAACCATGCAATTCCTAAACAAAAGTTATTCATAAGACAACGTGTTCTGGTCTAATATCACTGCAAAAATAAAATAAGAACACTTTTGAGAACATTCGAGCCTCAAATTATGAAAAAATTAAGAACATCGAGCCTCGGCAAAAATTATCTTTTTTACACATCAGATTTTTACACATCAACAATCAGCATGAAATTGTGATCAAAGGATTGTGTGAAGGCAGGAAGTTTTTTACTTTTACTTTTGTCAAACACAGTCAAATTGATTATCATAACTTTCAATTCAGGAGACATGATTTTTAGACAAAGAGTCAATTTTTGCACGTGCGCGTGCCATCAATTCTAGGATTCCAGGTCGTTGTAGGTCTGCACATTCATCCAAATTGGGACTATTTGTATTTGTTGGCCTAAATTCGTGTGAAAAGTATCGTTTCTCAGGAATGCTAACAGGCGTTCTTTGAGAATGTACATTCGAAGTTTCTTGACCCACCACTTCACATTTTAAACCGGCTTTCAGGCTAGCTGCTACCTCTGCAAGTTTATTCTTTGTGTCAAGCCATTTCTTATTCAATGTCAAGCATTGCTTACAAATGTATTGAGTTTCTATTAGCAAATCAACATTTTCATTTCCTGTAAAGACTGTTCGAAGGTATTCGTCAATGTCTTTCTTCCTATCGAACTTTCCAAAAATCAAATTAAAATCGTGTTTATTGCGAATTTCTTCACAAAGCAAAGAACCCAGTGTCATCCAAGGTATCTGCACCTTTCTACAACAAACTAGTGTTGGGAATCCACGGCACACTTAAACCGATAGGCCCAAAAATATGAAGATTAGGAGACTGTATAACTGTATAATAATTAACATCAATAACAAAACCATAAAACGTTTAACTATAACTACAATCAATAACTACAATCAATAACTACAATCAATAAATGGCCAATTAAATTACTAAAATGTTCAAAAGAAGCATTACTTACGAACTTTGACGAGGCTGTTGCGTCCGATTCCCAGAATGATTTTTTGCTAACTAACTATAAAATGCATTACAAATGATTATATTAAATTTAAAACAATACTAAATCAACTGTCAGCTCAGCGCCTAATTGTCTAGTTGGCATACCCTTGCCAAGAGGTTGTAAGTCGGATTTAAGTCCTTAGTATCAATATTCCCTCTTAGCAAGGGCATGCAACATGCGTCAATGATTGATTCATTTCAGCACACACTCCCCTCGTCAATTAAGGTCTTCTTGATTGACCTCCTCAATTGTGCTGATTATGGCCTTTGCATTCTTTGCTGCCATCCTTGAGCTTCTTCTCAACGCAGGTTCAACTGGCTCTCGGTGCTTTTGATGCACTTCTGCTACCAGCTCTAAAGGATAAACTTGCTGCACTGCTCTTTCCATTCTTCTCTTGTTGCCATTGACGATGACTTCCAATGCTACTCCTCGTGCAACTGTATCATCCTTTCCTGTCAATAACTTCAGTACTCTTCCCTTCTTCCACATGCCTCTGTGCACTCCTTTCTTTTCTATCTGCACAATGTCTCCGGGTTTCAATCTGTAATCAGTTCCTTGGGAATTGGATCGTTGCTTGTGAAACTCTCTTAAACCAAGAAGATATTCCTTTTGCCAACGGTCCCAGATGCTGTTGAGCCTTGCTTCAATGTGTTTAAACCGCACTCTGCCATCTTCTTGATCCTCGAACATTTCATCTGGAATATCAGGCATCTGCACCAGTCTGTGTCCAAAGATCAGATGGTTTGGTGTCATGCTTTCTTCTTCTAACTCCTCTCCTTGGTAGCATAAAGGGCGGTTATTAAGAATGGCCTGAACCTTCTTTAAAACCACTTCCATCTCTCTGAAGCGTAGCATGGCCTTGCCCAGACATCTTCGTAAAATCCCTTTCGTCAGCCCCACCATCTTTTCAAACCATCCTCCCCACCAAGGTGCCAACGCCAAATTGAATTTCCAGGTTATGTAGTTGTCTGCCAGATATGCTTGCACTTCAGGGTGCTCATACAGCTGATGCAAGTCTACTGCCGTCGCCCTGAATGTGCTGCCGTTGTCACTGATGATAAGGTTTGGCACTCCCCATGCTGCAATGAATCGTTCTAATGCCAATTTGAAGGTGGAGACAGCCATGTCCTCAACTAGCTCCAAATTCACCGCTCTTGTAGTTGCACATGTGAATAAAGCAATGTATGCCTTAGAGGTCTTTCCTTTCTCCGTTTTGACATAGAGTGGTCCGGCAAAGTCCACTCCAGTGTGCTGGAAAGGCCTGGTTCGGACCACTCTAGTGTCCGGTAATGGTGCCATTGCTGGGGCCTTTAGATGGCTTCCTGAAAGCAATCTGCATTGTTGACACCCTTTTATCACGGACTTCACCAACTGTCGACCTCTTGGAATCCAATACTGAGCTCTGACTTCAGCCAACGTTCTGTTCACTTTTTCATGTCCAATTCTCTGGTGACATTCTTGCACAATCAACTCTGTAACCTTGTGCCGTGTGGGGAGGAGGATTGGGTGCTTCTGGTCAAAGGTCAGACTTGTGTTTTCAACCGACCTCCGCATCTGATGAAGCCGTCCGTGTGCAGATACGCACCCAAGTCTCTAGTTCTTGCTTCGTAGTCTGCATCTCCCTTCATGTCTTTCTGCAAGGCCTTGACAATCCACTCTCTAGTCTCCCTCACTTCCTCAATGCTCAGCACGTGTGACGTCACCCTACTATCCTTTGCCCTTCTGCAGTTGTCAATGAATCGCTTCATTCTGGCAAGGCAACCAAGAAGTCTTCTGAGGCTACTGAATCTTCTCAGGTCGATTGCTTCTGTTAGCTTGATACTCCCCTCGTTTACAACTGTGAGTGTGGGAGATCTTTCTTCGGTGTTGGCCTCTTCGTCTGGTTGGAAATTGGCTGGTTGCTTTGGCCAGTGCTCCTTTTCTCTCTTCAAGAATGTCGGCCCTTCCCACCACAATGGAGAATGCTGCAGTCTGCTGGCAGTCACACCACGTGTTCCCATGTCACTAGGGTTTATTTCAGTGGGGCAATGATACCATGTTGCTTCAGGAATCGTTTCATGGATCTCTTTCACTCTGTTATTTACGAAGGGTTTCCATGCCCCATTATTTGCAATCCAATATAGAGCAGTCAAGCTATCGAGCCACATATTGATCTTGTCTAGCTTCCAACCGTCCAACGCCTTTATCACTGATCTTGCCAATCTTGCACCAGTAACAGCAGATAGAAGTTCTAACCTCGGAATTGTAATCGTCTTCAGTGGGGCTAGTCTGCACTTTGCTGTCAGTAATCTGCTGGTTATTTCTTCACCGCACTTGGACACAATATATGCTGCTGCACAATAGCCCAATTTGCTCGCATCACAGAATACGTGCAGGACCATTTCATTTGCTGTGGATTCTGTCGCTGCAGACAATACTCTTCTAGGAACAGCCAAGTGCTTCATTTCTTGTATGCCTTGCAGCCAGCTGTGAAATTGCGCTTGCTCTTCTGCTGGCAGTTCTTCATTCCAGTCCAGTCCTCTTGCACAAATCGATTGGAAAATCAATCTTGCCTTCAAAATCACCGGACCTGCTAGTCCCAGAGGATCAAAAACTGACGACAAGCAACTGAGCAAACTTCTTCTTGTCACCGGTGTTGGTGGCTTTGTTAGATTCAAATCCACTAACAATATGTCGCAGCTGGGCTGCCATGTGACTCCCAGAACCTTTCGTTGTTCCTCTGTTGCTTCTTCATTGATCTTTTCTCGCACAATTGCGTCGTTGGAGAACCATTTTCGCAAGCAGAAGCCTCCTTCTTCAAATATTTGCACCAGTATTTGCTTTCGAGATATTAGCTCCTCCGCATTGTCACCACCAGAGATATAATCATCCACATACAAGCTTTGGTTCACATCTTGGACCAATTCTTCGTTTTCTTCCTTATACTTTGACAAGTGATGTCTGACTGTAGCGGACAGGATAAACGGACTCGGTCCAGCGCCAAAAATGGCTCTTGTAAATCTGAATTCTTCGATTTCAAAGTCGTTTTCCGTTGCATTCTTTACCCAGAGAAATCTCATGGCGTCTCGATCTTCTGGCTCGATCTCTATTTGTAAGAATGCTTGCTTTATGTCAGCCATGAGGATGATTGCGTGCATTCTAAAGTTCAGCAATATTGAAAACAGCAACGGATTCAGTGAAGGACCAGTATGCAAGCACTCATTCAATGATTTTGCACCCTTTGTCACCTTTGCAGACGCGTCATATACCACTCTCGCTTTTGTTGTTGCTGCTTCTTCACGTACGACAGCTTGATGTGGGATGTACGTCACTCTTTGTCCTGTTGCATTTTCCGGAACACGTTCTATTATGCCTTCTTCGAGTTGCTGTTGGATGATTGCATCATATTCTTTCAGAATGTCCGGGGTCTTCTTCAACTTCTTTAGTTGGTTGTTCAACCTTCCTTCTGCTAGACCTCGGTTCATTGGAACTTTAAACTTCCCTTCACGCCAGGGCAGCGGAACAGAATATCTCTTTCCTGTGAATCTGATATCTTCTTCAAACGCCATGTGCACAGGGTCTTCTTCTTTTATTCCAATGTCTCGAGATCCCACAGTCTTGAGACATCCTTGCTGATTGAAGCATTTCGTTCTCTTACCAGGTGGACCGGCTCCTCTTCTTCCTTGACTGCGCCTAGTCCGGTTGGTCCCATCAATGTCCAGCCCAACGCAGTGTGTACTGCTACAGGCTCTCCCGATCGTCCTTTGTGCATCTGCCCTGTCAATATTTCAGCCAGATGTTGGCTGCCCAGCAGCATATCAACTTCCAAGTTGCACTCCTTCGTTACGTCTGTAAAGTATACGTCTTTCAAATGAGCATATCTCTCTTTTAATTTCAGTGGAGCAGGATTTCCAACGGTTGTCACTGCAGGTATTGTCTTTACTTCCACGGGAATGCTGCAATTGCCATCTAGACTGCTCAGCTGCAATTCATGAATCTCTGTCTTCAATTCTTGAAGGCTTCCATTCAAACCTTCTAGCGTTTGACTCATCTTACTGACTGTTTACTTTCTAGTCTTTTTATCAGCTTCTCCGTTGCAAAACTTCTAGCACTTCCACTGTCCAACAGTACTCTGCACTTCGTTGTTCCTTCTCCGCTGCCGTGTGTACTCGTGCAATCAAGGTCTGGTAGGCTATTGCTGCTGTTGGATTCATTGTCTTTGAGTTCAGTACTCCTGTAGTTCTCTAATTCCGTTACACAATGTTTCGTGGTGCTTTGACTTCGCGCATTTGCTGCAAGTCTCTGCTTTATTGCATTTGGATAGCACATGTCCACGTTTTAGACATCCATAACACCTTTTGTACTTCTTTATTACTGCTTCTCTTTCTTTAACCGTTGTATACTTGCTGCAGTCTGACGCTTTGTGCTCACCAAGACAGAATTCGCAAGTTTCTTTCTTCTGATGCTGGACAGAGGTTAAGGTTGCTCCTGTGGCCTGCCAGGTTCTGGTTTCTGCTTGGCTTGGAATAGAAGGTCTTTCCAGCGGCTTTTTTGGGTGTGGTTGACTTGTGGAGGATTTAGTAGCAACTCCGCATTTCTCCATTACACGCACGCATCTTCTTAGACCTTCTATCAATTGCATCATTGTCAGGTCATCATCCTCATCTTGGTTTTCCGTCAACCTCATTCTGATTTCAAATGGAAGCTTGCCAAGCACCTTTGGCACCATTGTCATAGAGTATTCCATCTGACTGACTCCAATAGCAGTTAATGCTTTCACGTGGCATTCTACTTCTTCGTGAAACCGCTTGAGCCTGTATAGCTCGTAGCTGTTGCTGATTGCCGGTAGTCTTTCAATGCCATCAAGGTGTGCCTTGCGTAGTGTACTTCTGTGGCCATATCTGTCCTTCAATAGACGAATTGCAGCTTCATATTGGTCTCCCCTCAGTTGGATATCTGAAATCGTCACAAAGGCAGGTCCCCTTAAGCAGTTTTTCAGATATTGTAATTTCTGATGGTCCGGCAATGAAGGATTGGCATGAACACCATGTTCAAAACATTCCCAAAATTCGTGCCATTTCATGACGTCACCATCAAATGGCTTCAATTCCATTTTTGGCAAACGGATTCCGGTGTAGTGATTGTCTCTTCTTGCAGCTGATGGGCCCATCGCTTTCTGGCTTCCTTGAAAGGTTCCTCAGTTTTGATTTTATTCTTACTACTTGTTTCTCGTGTGTTTCCATAGTGTTTAACCTTTCTCAATCGACACACCCATCTCCTTTTGTCTTATCTCTACCTTCCGGCTGCTTTCCTCAAGTCTTTTCAATGCACGTGTTAATGCTTCACATTTATCCGCAACATCTTCGACATCATCAGTATTTTCGTCTACCGAGACTAACAATCTTGCTATTAACTGCCATGCTATGGCTCTGTCTTCTTCGGCTTTTTGCAACTTAATCGCTGCTCTAGGCAATCGGAATTGACTTGGTTGCATATGGATTGGTTGAAGCTGAGGAGGCGATTGCGCGTGATTGATGGACATAGGTAATATCTGGTTTCCTGCAGCTACAGGCGTCACTGGAAGGTTGAATGCTTCACCTGTCTGACGCGGGTAAGATCGGATCTGTTCGAATGATCTGATGGCTCCACTGTGTGCTTCACCTGTCTGAAGCGGGTTGGATCGGATCTGTTCGACGGATCTGACGGTTCCACTGTATGCTTCACCTGTCTGAAGCGGGTAGGATCTCATCTGTTCGGACGATCTGACGGCTCCACTGTGTGCTTCACCTGTCTGAAGCGGGTTGGATCGGATCTGTTCGACGGATCTGACGGTTCCACTGTATGCTTCACCTGTCTGAAGCGGGTTGGATCGGATCTGTTCGACGGATCTGACGGTTCCACTGTGTGCTTCACCTGTCTGAAGCGGGTAGGATCGGATCTGTTCGACGGATCTGACGGTTCCACTGTATGCTTCACCTGTCTGAAGCGGGTTGGATCGGATCTGTTCGACGGATCTGACGGTTCCACTGTGTGCTTCACCTGTCTGAAGCGGGTAGGATCTCATCTGTTCGGACGATCTGACGGCTCCACTGTGTGCTTCACCTGTCTGAAGCGGGTTGGATCGGATCTGTTCGATGGATCTGACGGCTCCACTGTATGCTTCACCTGTCTGAAGCGGGTAGGATCTCATCTGTTCGACGATCTGACGGCTCCACTGTGTGCTTCACCTGTCTGAAGCGGGTTGGATCGGATCTGTTCGACGGATCTGACGGTTCCACTGTATGCTTCACCTGTCTGAAGCGGGTTGGATCGGATCTGTTCGACGGATCTGACGGTTCCACTGTGTGCTTCACCTGTCTGAAGCGGGTAGGATCGGATCTGTTCGACGGATCTGACGGTTCCACTGTATGCTTCACCTGTCTGAAGCGGGTTGGATGGATCTGTTCGACGGATCTGACGGTTCCACTGTGTGCTTCACTGTCTGAAGCGGGTAGGATCGGATCTGTTCGACGGATCTGACGGTTCCACTGTGTGCTTCACCTGTCTGAAGCGGGTTGGATCGGATGTCACGACCATCTGAACAAATCGATTGACTACTGCTGTGTTTGTCTTGCCGCTCAACCAGTATCGATAACATCTCAGCATCATCAAACTCGTCTCTTTTGAATTCCGGCACTGAATACGGGCTTTCCCCTCGTCGCGACATGTTTAAAATTATTCTTAAGAACTAGCTGTTTCTGACTCAAAGTTATGTAATTAAATCTCAAAGATTACTTCTATTCGATAAGCTATAGCCTGTAATCCGGCTCGGTGGACCACATTAAGTGTTGGGAATCCACGGCACACTTAAACCGATAGGCCCAAAAATATGAAGATTAGGAGACTGTATAACTGTATAATAATTAACATCAATAACAAAACCATAAAACGTTTAACTATAACTACGATCAATAACTACAATCAATAACTACAATCAATAAATGGCCAATTAAATTACTAAAATGTTCAAAAGAAGCATTACTTACGAACTTTGACGAGGCTGTTGCGTCCGATTCCCAGAATGATTTTTTGCTAACTAACTATAAAATGCATTACAAATGATTATATTAAATTTAAAACAATACTAAATCAACTGTCAGCTCAGCGCCTAATTGTCTAGTTGGCATACCCTTGCCAAGAGGTTGTAAGTCGGATTTAAGTCCTTAGTATCAATATTCCCTCTTAGCAAGGGCATGCAACATGCGTCAATGATTGATTCATTTCAGCACACTAGATCTAGGAACAAGGCAATTGAAATCCCACACACCTAGGTCTCACTCATCTTTTAATCTTAAAAATCAGTTTAATCTACATACCGTTGTATGTTAACTTTTCATAATTCTTTATTGTTCTTGTTTTCTTTCTTTTTTGCCGCCAAACTTGTGAAAGTAGCGCGTTATGGCATATATTATTATTATTTTTATTATAAAAGGTACATAAGTTCTCCGCCATTATCTAAAGGCGGGTTTACACGATCGTTTTTTGCCAACATTTTTTTTGATATTGGACTGCGAAGCTGAAGAAGGATCGTGTAAATGGCCAAAATTGTTGGCTGGGCATGCTGTTTTTAATCCGCTTATCTGTTGTTAATCACCCATCGTTGTAAATTTTATTTTGATTCAAGGTCAAAATAAAATCGCTCCATCATTTTTTTCAAAGACGCCGACAATGCCTGACGTCATGTTTGACTCGGAGGGTTTCGAGAATCACAAAGTTGGGGTGAAATAAGAAACACTAGACCTTTAATTTGCTTTTTCATCAACAGAACAAACAGGAATACTATATTTATAGGTAAAATATAACAGTTTATACGCAAAAGGTTTTTAAACGAAAAATCAACAAGTGAATATATACATATAGCAACACAATTCAAACTGAAGAGCATATCTATGAGAAATTTATACTATAAACACTTCCATTGCCATGGAACCTGTCCAGGCCCAAAAACTGTTCTGCAACGTTGTTATCGAACGAGGATGGAGACAAGCGAAATCGAATACATGCCTTCAGCCTTTACCTCCAGATCCAAAGGCAACAATACCAAGGCCTCTGTAAAAAGTGTTCGACAGACATTTGCAGACCATTTTTTGGGCCTGGACAGGTTCCATGGCAATGGAAGTGTTTATAGTATAAATTTCTCGTAGATATGTTCTTCAATTGTTGTTCTTGTGTTGCTATATTCACTTGTTATTTTCTCGTTTAAAAACCTTTTGCGTATAAACTGTTATATTTTACCTAAAAATATAGTATTCCCGTTTGTTCTGTTGATGAAAAAGCAATTAAAGGTCTAGTGTTTCTTATTTCACCCCAACTTTGTGATTTCGAATCCTTCGAGTCAAGCATGACGTCAGGCATTGTCGGCGTCTTTGAAAAAAAATGATGGAGCGATTTTATTTTGACCTTGAATCAAAATAAATTTACAACGATGGTGATTAACAACAGATAAGCGGATTAAAAACAGCATGCCCAGCCAACAATTTTGGCCATTTACACGATCCTTCTTCAGCTTCGCAGTCCAATATCAAAAAAAATGTTGGCAAAAAACGATCGTGTAAACCCGCCTTAAGTGAAGTGAGGCGTGAGGCGAGGGAGAGAACAAAGGAAAACACTTCAGCCAATCAAAACAGGTTCCCAAAACCTGGGAACCACACGTGACCCAGAACAAGTTTTCGTGTTCGTTTAGCAGACTCTACTGGACCAATAACAGACAAAAATTCAACTCAATACGCTCTTTAACCGGAAATGAATTTTCATTGGCTAACGCGATTTTTCTTAGCGACGTGGTAGCAACGGATCTGGCCATGGATCTTCACAGTGAAAAGCCTATGGAGTTGCGCCCAACTCATGTTTTAAAAGTGGGTTTTATCGCGTTATTTTGGCAAAATATTGAAAAAAATATGATTTTCTTGCGGGTTCGTATATGATATTTCGAATTTGTCAAGTTTTTTTGTCTATTTTTGTTTCTCGGCTGTATTTTGCGGTGTGTCAAAATGTGCCCTATATATACAAAATTTAGGCCCGTCCGCTAGTCAATTGGTCAGTAACTCAATTTTTGGGGTTATGTTTCATTTCGATTGAGCAAATTATAAATTGTAGAAAACACTAATCATAAATAATAATCATTTTGAGGGAAATGGTGCGGGTTTGTGCTGTCTTGGTTAATTTTCAAACGCCCCTTGTGGAAGCTAATGTTTTACAGACTAGGTACATCAAATCAATCAATATGCAGTTCTGAGTTGTTCTGTGTCCATATAACAAAAGGGCCCATTCAAGACTGACTGATAGCAGTGCAGCTGGCATTAAAAACTAGCAATTTTATTCTCTATCTAAGTTTACATTTTTTGCAAGTTAGAAACTATCCTCTTTAACTTAGACCTTCAGTTAAGCCTGAGCAATCTTCTCGAATGTGCTACTTCAATAGGGTCATTTGATCTCCAAGGTCCCTCTTACTTTTATTAGAGGGTGTTTCAGTGATTCCATCCGGGTGCACCTTATTAGTATACTTGGAAAAAAGTCCAAGCCAGTTGGTTGAATGTTATTTCCTGTGACTTTCATATATTACTCAAGCAAGTGTTTTATACATTTGAACCTTATATTATTCCATCTTTCATCCCCAATGGGATCAAGTACAAGCTGAACTGACATCAGCCCCTATTGAATGGACCCCTTTTGTAATATGGACAGCAAAACAGCTCAAAACTATTGATGTAGCAAAAGAGAATTTACTTGGGAAAATGCCATCTATTTATTTGCAAAAATTCTAAAATTGGTGAGATTATGCCATCCTACTATCAAAAAAGGTCAAAATCAATTAAAGAAAAATATAACATTCACGAATGCGCAATTCATATTCATGTCTGCACTCCTCATACAAGTGAAACATAACATTTCATTTCGTACATTAGCTGCGTTTGAAAACTAACGGGTGTTTGAAAACTAACCGAGAAAGCACGAACCCGCACTATTTATGATTAGTATTTTCTAGAATTCTGCATTTCCTCGATTGAAATGAAGTATATACCCCTAATAATTGAGTTTACTGACTGGCGGACGAGCCTAAATTTGGTATGTTTTGACAAAGCGCAAAATAAAACCCAGAAGTGAAAAATGTTTGAAAAAACTTGACAAATTTGAAATATCATATACGAACCCGCAAGAAAAACATATTTTGTTCAATATTTTACCAAAATAACGCGATAAAACCCACTTTTAAAACATGAGTTAGGCGCAGCTCCATAGGCTTTTCACTGTGAAGATCCATGGCCAGATCCGTTGCTACCACGTCGCTAAGAAAAATCGCGTTAGCCAATGAAAATTCATTTCCGGTTAAAGAGCGTATAAAAGTCAACTGAATATCCTAGGAGAAAAAAAATGACACAGTCGAGTCTGCGAGCAGGCTACAAACTGAGCGTACACCTTCTCTTGATAAAGAGTAATTTGCTGAAATCTATTATTGCTGAAATTCCAAAATCCAGCTATGAAACGTAAATGTCAATAAGAAATGTCAAATACAAATGACAACATTTAATCACATCAAATATAGAGAAACGACCTGTTACCAATATAGATATCTAGCCTTGGCTTCCAAGCACGCTAAACACCCCCTCTTCATATTTTTTTGAAGCACTCATTTCAAAACATATCGTTTTAATCAAATGTTAGATGCCTTAGTCCTGGTTACGTCACAGCAGCACTCATTTTAACAATGTTAACAGCTAGTTATTATACATAATACAAATGGATATTGTACGTTATTAAAAGTGACAGAGAATTGTTCTACCTTTTTAATTTTCCATTTTTTTTCTCAATTTTGAGCCCCCCCTGGGAAAAGTAAAAGTCGGCGCCTATGCCTATTTCATATTTAAAAACTCGTTATTTCGTTCCAATTCACTCTCCTATTCCTCTCACTCCATGTTTTACATATATAGCCAAATTGATATTGATAGCCAGCCAAACTCAACTGATTCAAATCAAAATCACGATCATTTTTTGACTCGCGACGCGCATGCGCAAGCGAGTATATGTTGGTGAGTGGGGAAAATGTTGTGTTCTGTGTCTGTGTTTGTGTCTGTGTCTGTGTCTGTGTCTGTGTCTGTGTAGACTTCCTACTTGCCCATATAAGGTATGTGCCTCAGATTCAAACGTTCACTTTTGATTTGAAGTGAGGCAACCAAGTATGATATCACTTTGCAAGTTTTTCATTGGATAAAATGTAAACTTGTTGAAATAACAAACAACATGACGCACCATACTAGATGCTGGCACGCTGTGGCGGGGGACCACGAGCACGATCACGCACGGAGACGGGGAGCATTTTTGACTCGTTGGAAGCATCAGGTGAAAAGAAGAAAGTTTTCTAGCTGTATGCTTATGCAACTAATACAACAATTATAGTATTTCATTTTTGTTTTGGAAAATGATAGTTTTTTAACTTGATGAAACAAGATCGAAAACTGGAGTCAAAATGTTTGCGTGAGTGGTCTCAAAACAAAGGTTTTTTGAATTTGCTGCGCCAACACTAAATTCGTCTCTCTCCATAAGTCTCGCAAGACGAAACTCTTCTGAAGACCTGGATTGGACCGTAACAACTGAAGACAAAACAGTACAATGAACAAAACTCATATGATTCCATAGAATTAATGTTTAACAGTTGCCAATAATTTATTAAATAACAAATGAACTAACCAATTATCAACATAAGTTTTATTTTCAAAACGGGCATCCAGCTCTTTCAGAGATATCTAGGTAGGCCTTCACAACCCGATTCTTTATCATCACTGCCGTACCCAGCTCTGGGTCTTCTTGCAAGAGGTTCTCCTTCGTGCGAGTTTCAGCTATACGAACTGACTACTGAATAGTCTTCGTCTTCTTCGCTATCCTCAGGAAGACTTCGTCCTTCGTTGTCAGAGGAATTTGTTTTGAGCTACTATTTTCGCAATCCGACATGACATTTTGAAAAGATTTTAGCCAGACACTGTTTCAACACAGGCCGGGCAGCTCTTGTTCAGAGAACAATAGTTGAAGAACAATAGCTCGGTTCAATCTGACGTCACACTGAATCAAAATTTTGAAAGTTTTATTTTTTTCAAAATTTGTTAACATTTCTGTTTTAATTTAAAGCAACGAGAATTGACTCATAATGTGAGGAAAATATAGCGCAGACCTGGCTGTGTTTGAGCTTGGAAAAAATATACTTAAACTCGTCAGAAAACACTCAAAATAGGTTCATAGTGATACTCAGATCTTTTTCTCTCCATCTCCGTAAAAAAATCGTTTCCTTCTCATTTCAGGCTGCATAAGCCCTTTAATTTAATATTACTTTCTTCACTTTCTGGATAATACAGTGAAATATAAAAGCCATCTGTCGCGAGTCACCTCAAGGTTCCTTTGATAGTTTTCACGAAAAACAGCCTAACATTCCAAATTACTGCCATTAAAGTGGTACTAACCATTGTATTCAAAAAAAATTAATTCAAGCTTGCGGTCGAGATCCGGGGTTTTTACGGTCTGCAAATGGTTTTTTAACTGATACAGTGCTTGAAATACATATGATATCTCTTTCCTATCACACGTTTAAATGTTGCAACACAATTACGGCGTGTTTGCATTGCAACGATTTGTTTGTCTCTCGTCCCTTGCTGCTCACTCTTTGTTTTCAATTTCAATGTTGAAGAGACAAAGAAGAAAGACTACTGACTGAGTTAAAGAAGTGCATTCTTTGCCAAAGAAAGGAATTCAATGTCTGGCTAAAACCATCACCAGCCACTATTGTCAAAAAAAGAAACCCGTGCTATATTTTAGGACACCGTCCAATAATTAGTATAAACAAACTCCTGATACTCCGCCAGTATCAAGAGTTGGCTGAGTCAACTCGTTGACTTGAAAATACTTCTGAAATGATAACCAAATGATTTTACGTCCATGCATCGACATGAGTGTTTACACCAAGATGAACATGGATAAACATAAAAATGTAAATCATAGGGAAAATATCGACAAACCACTTACCTCATTGGCACTGACGACATTCAACTTGTAAAAGATGGGTGCATAAATCACGGCAGCAGTTGTACACAAGATAAAATAGGAAAGGATGAGAACGCAGTATTGAATTCCATAAGTATAAATCTCAGACGGAACACCGAGTAGTGTAATTGCTGACAAATATGAGGCCAGTAAGGACACAAAAATTGGAAATACGTGCATGCTTTTCCCAGCCATGAGATATTCTTTAGTCGATGACTGCTTCCCTCCATATGCATGGTAAATTCCAATTGCACTAGATACCAGCAGCATGCAAGCAAAAACCACGTAGTCCGCTACACTGAACACATTCTCTGTCATCTTGAATTGCAAGAAACTGACAGATACGACAAAAGAAAGGTTTTATCGATGGGTCGCCTCACTCGAATCGAAGAGCTCCACTCCCTGCCTTTCAGCAAACTCTCTCTGCTCTGCGTTTGTGTCTGTTGTTTTGTTTTGCTTGCCTTGCGTCAAGCGTAGCGTTGCTGCTGTGTTCTCTTCCGGCTGGCTGGAGGAGGTGAACTATTTAATGTTTGTTGAGTGGTTAATTTGAGCTCTTTGCTGCGTCACTTGTTGAGATTTCTCTCACTACGGCGCCGATGTGAGGTGGCTGGAACCGATAACCCCATGACCTTCAGACGCACTATCATACGACCAAGGGCCACACGACTCTGCTATAAAAACTGCCCAAACTTCATTATTTTTCACTCTACAGTGTACTGTTCTATTGAAGTGAAAGGCACTGTTTTATAAACATATGAACAGAAATAAATGCTCTTTATGTGACAAAAAAAAGAACAAGTAACATATGGTCGCTACAATTACAATTCATAGAGGCTTTTTGGACAGGGAAGTTCTCGTTACAAATAAAATCTAACAAATTGCCCAACCAGCAGAGTTTCTCTCCATATTTTCATGTTTTGGCTTATGTACAGCAATCAAAAAAAGGGATATGATCTTTTTGCATTTCCTGGTAAACCTATTCGAACTGATCATAAAACCGTTTGTAGAACGAAAATTGATCCAGTAGAACTCTTTTTACAAGCCCGTTGTTCCTCAAAAACGTCGATTTCAACTGCGACAGCCATGACGTGATAACCATGACACATTTTAGTTTTTGTTTTGAAGAGTATCGCAGCTTTTTACTACATGCACTGCTCAATAGCTCGACAAATAGCTCATAAATCAAAAATCGCTTCCCAAGGTATAAATATCCAAGTATTTTCACAAATTCTTGATTGGATTTTCGTCTAGACGTAGATACACATTCGACGCAGATTCGACGCAGATTCATTTCAAATGCCTATAAAAGACTGTGTTCACAAAGCAACTTGAAAGTTTCACTAACATGGGCATCTCATAAATTTTGTACCGTATTTCCTCGATTAAACGCCCCCCTCGTTTAAAAGCCCCCTCGAATAAACGCCCCCTTCTTTTTCTGGACCCAATGACAGAGGCTGTGATCTTGTACTTTCTAATAAACGCCCCCTCGAATAATGGCCCCCATCGATTAGGCGCCCCCCCAAAAAAGTGCCGAGAAATACGGTAAGTGGAGGATATAAATACTTGGGAGTGACACTTCATCCCTATGAATATGTAACCATCTACAAAAGACCCTAAAGAGCAATCGAGCATTTTATGATACCAACATGAAACTTTGCTATTTTTGATATGAAAGCTATTTTTAGACCAAAGTACTCGGACCCAGTCCTTAATGAGAAAACTATCGATATTTACATTAGTAAGCATGTTAGCTTCCTAAAAACTGCAGATTCGTGATCAGCGTCGTCAATTTAGTTCATTTAAAAAATCTTTTAAAGTCATCTCTACTAGTGTGTAGTAACAAAATAATATGAGTCATCACATACGGCAACACACATAGTTTTATATAGTAAAATAATTATTTTACAGTAATATTTCGACCCGTATTTGTCGAGGTCGTTATCAAACTAATAAAATATCAAAATGCATTCGTTATGTTAAGGTTAATTTTAAGAATCTGACGTTCGCTTGATCTGACGAAAAAGTGGCTTCCAAGTGTTTGTATACTGGGGTTCCAAAAGTATTGGCAGGTCAAGACAGTTACACAAATAATTCTTATATTTTTCAAAGTTTTAAAGCATTCTCTTTTAAATGAGAGAGAATTTGCGTGGCTTTGATTGAAAGAAATTATAATTATTGGCGTTTTAATTACTCCACATCGATAAATTTTCGTAAACATTTTTTAAGGGACCTCTTCGCAGTTTTCTTTAAATATTATTATAAAACAATATGATATAGTTTAAATTATGTTTTCACTTGAAAATTTATGAAATTCTCAGTATATTTCTGCTAAAGAAATTCGCTATTGAAACCCGTTTGGTATTTATATATTTTTATGTAAATTTTCTTGCTTAGGCCTCGGGCCACTTTTAGACGCCATTTTTATCAGGCGTTGCAATACTTTTGGAACCCCCTGAGAGCCCATTGTCTCGATTTAAAACCTTCAATTTATTATTAGATTCTGCCTCAACTCGTAATTTATTTATTTTGTTTATTTATTTATTTATTTATATGAAATAAATAAATTACGAGTTGAGGCAGAATCTAATAATAAATTGAAGGTTTTAAATCGAGACAATGGGCTCTCAGTATATACAAACACTTGGAAGCCACTTTTTCGTCAGATCAAGCGAACGTCAGATTCTTAAAATTAACCTTAACATAACGAATGTATTTTGATATTTTATTACACTCTTTTCTTTTTATAAGAATACTTAATTTTTTGCTGAGCCTCGATATTCTTGATTTTTTTCTATTTTGAGCCTCTGAATATTCTTAAATTAATTCTTAGCGCTGCAGAAAATACAGATATGGCAGTACACTGCTATTATTATCATCAATGCCAAAAACGCGTAACTATTACAATTGCTAACAGAATAAGTCCTGCAGCCCTTATTTCCTGTAGCACAGGTTTTTTCGACACTTTAATCGAAATTTGGATGAGTATATTTAAAACCATTGCCCGTGAAAGGCACACGAGTTCAAAATTAAAAAACGCCTGCTAAAAATAATAGTTCCACAAGATCCTGAGCCTGACAATATTCTTAAAATTGTCTTAAATTTCACGAATTTTGAGCCTCATTATTCTTATAAAGTTTATTCTTATAAAAAGAAAAGAGGTTTGATAATGACCTCGACAAATACGGGTCGAAATATTACTGTAAAATAATTATTTTACTATATAAAACTATGTGTGTTGCCGTATGTGATGACTCATATTATTTCATTTAAAAAAACATTTTAGTTATAGGCCTTCTACAAAAATTTGCTATGACGTCATATTTTGGATGACGTCATAGTATTTTTAAAAGTCGCAAAAACTGAAAATTAAATGCAAATTTTCAGAACCTGATTCCAACAAAATTGCAATTGGTTAAGATATAATGAGGTCAGAACTCCAAATTACGATTAACACAAGACAAATGATTAGTGTATACATAACAGGACTTATCCGCATTGTCCATTGCAAAGACAGAGCTCTGTACATTCCAAATCAAATTGTCTGCATTTGCATCGATTGGAGCACTGACTCTTGCAACCGCATTTTATCAATTCTTGGCAAGCTTTCGATGGATTGGGTATCTTCATCCAGAGAGGTAGTACTGAATCTTCATTCTGAAACCAACCCCAATCATCAACATCTGGCAGGTTCTGCATGGGCAACAATGACTGCCCCCAGACGTTTCTACAACAAGAAAATGAAACGTTTTTACAATAACTAAGTTAGGTGATTCTTGTTGGTTTTCAGTTCATGTTTTAAGTGAAAGCAGTTCTCTTTATATGTTGCTTTAGGGAATTACTTGTAAGAGGTAAACTTTCGCTAGGACATTCTTTTTTGGTGATCTTCGATACTCATTAATCTCTTTAATCGGGCTTGATCTGTTGTACATCAGTATAACGAACCGCTCAATCAATCTGATTGTTGTCGTGCTCATTTGGTTCGGCCGTCTCGCAATTTGAAAGCCTGAAAAAGAAAAAAGGATAATAAATGCCTTAGGTTCATGTGATGCATTGTAAACATCAAATGAGGAGCATATTTGCAAAAGAATATATAGCAGAACGTAAATTTTTTAAACGCTTTCTTGACGAAGGTCTCCGTTATCTCTGGAAAAATTTTCCATGTAGACCCTCGGGCTGCCACTCCTTTTTCTGTACCTATGACATCACTGGTACAGTTGAGAAAAAAAATTTTTGCAGCATCGTGATCGGCACCCTGGAAAACCCCCTAATACCCCTAAAAAGCACCTCAATATCTATTGTACTTCGATTTTCATACCAGACAATAGGGGACAAAAGTCCCTGGGACACCTGAAAATTGCATCCTATAAAGCTGTGCTTCTGCACACTTTGTTCTCTGTGAGCAGAATGCGGCCCCCCACTCCCCCCAAAACAATGTTGTCTTTTGCACCAGTCCTTTCTCGTCGTCGGGCCAAAAGAATTTCGGCGATATTGAAAAACACCTCCTCTACAGACAACAATGTTAGGGGGGAGGGGGATGAAATATGCGTGTAAAACTTGCTAAAATCCTGGGTGTCCCAGGACTTTTGTCCCCTATTGAAGCAATCTTTTTGCCTTTTCCGCTGAATGCTGAAACATTATCACAGCCAGTAAATGAATACCAGAATGGCACTCCGCTACATGCATCAGGTCCTAATTTGTGACATATTCATGTATCGGCAACCACCTTCTTAATTTACATCCAGTGACATCGACAAAAGAGGATTGGCACCTTGCAATCATGAGGAAGCTGATACAAGAATGCAAGAACACGCTGCTCACTGCGGTCACAGGAAAGTTACCTTGCGCACCGTGGATACCGATGTAGTTGTGCTGTCCTTGTGCTTCTTTTTGTTTCAAGGCAAATTAAATGACGTCACTGTCAAAATTGTCCCACGAGTTTCACAACCCCAACTGTGTTTTGCTCTTCTCATCTTTACCTTCCACTTCCTTCTTTGTTTCCTTCATCGTCCTCTTTACTTGAAGTATTTTTTTCTAGGACCACTTGGGACATTGTCTTGCTGTTATCGATCTGAAGAAAAAATGCAGAGGATAAGTGTTTTCCTTATCAAAAGTATCTTGATCTAAGTTACTTTTGCAAATATTTATTTTAATATTACCCCAATTCTGTTATTTTTTCTCTTGTATCCTCTTCCACCAGCCCTGGAAGAGCATTTTATGGAATTTTCTTCTGTCAAGACAATCATGCTGTCATTCTCGTAGATTTTTGCTTCTCTTAACCTCTTCACTTTTTCCTTTTTCCTTTTAAACTTTGGTTTTGCTTTAACGTTGGCCAATGTCCATGTCATTTCTTTATGTGGGGGGTATTTGTGACATACTCTTAGGTGCCTAATTGCCGTCCCCCCCCGCTAATTAATTTTTGAAAATTTTTCCAACCCCCCCGCTCTTATTAGGACCCCCCCGCTTATTAAATTTTTTAACTTCGCGTGAGTGACGCGTATTGAAAATTCATATCAGAGTATTCAAAATCACAAAATAAATAGATACAAGTCTTGCATAGACAAAATAAGATAAAAATTGAGTCATAAAAATCAACAAAAATCCAACCCCCCGCTAATTAGGACCCCCCGGCAATTAATTTTCAACAAAAAATCCAACCCCCCCGCTAATTGGGACCCCCCCGGCAATTAGGCACCTGAGAGTATAGTGTGCCGTGTCTTCTCTAAAATCACCGAGACTAATTTCATCGTCATCTGCAATCAGAAGTTCTATTCTTCGACGCTTTTCAAATTCTTTTCTTTTGACAGTCTCATCTTTATCTTTGTCTACCTCGTCTGTATTTGTATCTATTGGAAGAATGTAACAAATCTCACAAGTTCGTGTTGTCTTTTTTTGTGAGTTTAATATGGAATACAAATGTGTGGCCAGGATGAGTATGAAGATATCCCATTACCTGAACAAAAATCTTCTTGTTCACTCTCTCCTTTCGATTCAGAGTCATGTGCTCTACTACTAGCATCTTTCTCGTCATTATCACCTTTTCAATACGGTTTTCAAATTCTTTTCTTTTGACAGTCTCATCTTTATCTTTGTCTACCTCGTCTGTATTTGTATCTATTGGAGAAATATAAAAAATCTTACAAATTCGTGTTGTCTCGTTTTTGTGAGTTTAATATGGAATACAAATTTGTGGGCAAGATGAGTATGAAGATATTTCATTACCTGAACAAAAATGTTCTTGTTTACTCTCTCCTTTCGATTCGCAACATGGTCTGTGTCAGTCGTGTTTCTAATTCGCTCTTCTCTCCAAGAATCTCTTCAATTTTTAACTGATCACTTTCTGGATTTCCAGTCGGGATTTCTTCATTCTTCAAGGCTTCACTTTGCTGACTAACCTCGTGAAATTTTACTTTTTCTGCATAAAGGTCCATTTCAGCCATCAACTTTTGCATGCTTATTTTCTCTTCTTTCAGCCTATCTTTTACGACGGTTCGGTATTCCTGAAACACTCTAGAACACTCCAGCATTTCATTTTTCTTTGTAGGAACTTCATGAGGCATCGTGGGTGTTTCAACCTCACAATTAGACGCCTTGGTGTCTCTCTGCTCCGTAGAACAATTTTCTATTGCTTTTTGATCTGGCATTTGAGCGCGTTTTCTGTCATTGTCCTCTGATCTTGGTATCTTCACCTTTAAGAGGAAATTATTCTGAAACTCGAGCTCGGTGATTCTGATTTGAAACCTTCGAATTTCATCATCCTTGCGAATGCATAATTTTCATACCAGTGTTGTTGTTTGTTGCGAAACCTCCATGCTTGTTGGTGCTGATGTGGGGTCATTCAGTTTCATCTCTGTTTGACTTTCAAAATCTTGTCGATCTGGTCGTATTGTGGTCACATTCTGGCAAAAGTCTTCATCCTTTGCAATATTTGCTTTCTCGATGCTTTTTGCCACAATGATTCCTTGCAACTTTTCATTCTCTTTTAATACTTCCTTCAATCTTTTCTTCATTGTTTTATCAATTTCTTATTCTCTTCATCTTGTATTTTCAGACTTGCTACCTCATTTAACAAGCTGTTTCTTTCTTCTTCTTTTTTCTTCAACAAGTCTTCTTGCTCTGTTTTGCATTGACCGGTCTCCTCTTTTTTCCTATTGTTTTATAAATTTCTGCATTGCTCTTATCTATTATGACGCAGCTCACTCTATGCTTCAGCATTGTTATCTTTTTATCTGCTTTGCTTTTTTTCTCTTTTAAGCCAGCAATTTTAACATTATATTTCTCCAACAATTTTTGATATCTCTGGGAGTAGCCCTTTAAGATAAGATTAGGTAATCTAACATTGTACTTAATCCCAATATGGAATTACTTTCATTTTTAACAATGCATATGCTATTTAAAACAGAACCCTTATTGATAACAGTGCCTTTAGGCATTGAAACGGCTTTAACATGTATAAATATTTCCATTATTATTATTACTTTATTATTTACAAGACCTTTAGCAATGGTCTTCATTCATGTATGCTGATTGACGATCTTGTTTGCATCTTCATATTTTCACTGCACATCTGATGTCGTACGCTATTGCCATTCCTTTTCTTTGTGCCATGGATCTTCAGACGTTGTCTGATTATACAGACTACAAATTAAGAAGCTGCCGTATGTAGTTGACAAAAAGGAGCTTTGTCTTTTCATAAATTAAATGATTGGAAGAGGTATAAAACTGTTACTTCGCAGTTTGAGTTGGGAATGTAAAATTACAAGATTCTATTCCGCTTCAGCAGTCCACATTTTAAGCGAAAATCTACACAGTTTGGTTTGGATTCCAGAGTGATTCATTTTATTTCTTTTGATGGTCTATGTTTGGTGTCAGAATGCAAGCAAAAACATTGATTGGTGTATTTGTGAGTTCTTATTTAATAATGTTTTATAAAAGTAATATAAATCTCCTGTTACTACATCTACAAAATGCAATGCATAAATGGACATAAAACCGCCAATTAAGATAAATGATGTGTTTAAACTAATGTCATAATTAAATGATTAAGATAGTAAGGTATAGAAATATAAAATTTAAACAGATTAATAAAATTGCTGGGAAAACTCCTTTTACTTGGTTCTTCTATTGGACCGTTAGTTCTATTTCGGAACTATAGCTACCTGAAAATGCACTGAAAGGTAAAGAAGAATTTCTCCTCTTCCGGTAATAATGTCTTGCAAAAGCGCCAATGACCAAAGTAATTAAAATAATGCCAAGTACAACAGGAACAACAATTGCAGCAACATTTTCTGAAAAATAAGAAGATAATTTTTATTTCTGCAATAATTTTACATGTTTCTGTTAACACTGTCAAGATGAGAATAAACTATTTTGTCTATAGGCCCATAAAACTGCGAAAAACGTTTATCTACCGCAGGTCTTTGCTAAAATGTGTGATTCATTTCAGCCTTGATGAATACTCTATATCAAGCAATAAATACTACTGTCAGCGAAAACATACTTGACTTTTTTGTGCATTTTTCTCCATCCTTAATATAATCTTCTTTACACTTGCACGAAAATTTTCCACTTGTGCCAGGTATGCAAACAGCATTAGTGTCACAGTTATGTGCACCAGCTTCGCAGAGGTTGGTTACTGTTCATAAAAATAAATTATTGAAACCCACAAGAAAAATTTCAGCTAAATAGCTCTTAATGATGTCGTTATAATAAAAAGGACAGTATCTTTCAGTTTGTACAACATACCTCGTGTAACCCGATCATCGAGCCTTTAGTTGATATTAATGTTAATTAGCTGTTAGCTACTTCTCTTACTGTAGTTAGCATAAAGAGGATTTGAATAGCGCATATTGCAAATACTTGAAATGAAAGATACCGCTATGGATAACTGCTAACGATAACAGTATGGAGCTCAAATATGCTAGTATTCGAAAACTCTCACCTTCTACTTGCAAGTAGCTGGCAGATTTATCGGGATTTAAAACCGACAATCTAGGATCTTCAATTGAATTTTGCGCTATCAGCAGTACTCTTTCCTTTGTGATATTTGGTGCGTTTTGAGTGAGTATTATATTGTAATCGATGACGATACTTCCTTGACTGATTTTCACAACAAGAAGAGCAACACATCCATTAATCTGAGGACATATAATTGGCTGAAGTACGCTTTCCATCTCAGAAGCTTTGGTCTTGAAGTCTGCAGAATCTTGATTTTTGTAGCTATCTTTGTATGGCTGATTGAACTTCATTCCTTTCACTTTGAAAATCTCTCCATCAGGCGAAGAGCATTTGTTATTTTCCAAAAAAAAGCCAGACTTTTTGCATCGGCAAACTGGGATCGTATTTGGCAAATTTATGCACGTAGAACCATCATTGCATGTATTGCTTTTACAGCCATCTGCGCAAAAATAGAACACTATACATTACATTCGTAGCCGATGAAATTTGATATATATTTTATTTTATACCTATATACAAGGTGGGCAAAAAACTCTAAAAAATATTTTTTAGGAAAGGCATCTAAAGAACAACTTTTGCAAATTTTTACCATACAATATTCAACTCAAAATACATCTTGTGTAAAATTATTTTGTATTTAGCTGTCTTATCATATTTGTGTAGCTGCAACTTTAACATTTCTAGTTGCGACACCTGCTGTTATGACATTTTAGTCTCAAAATTGACTGCTTTAGAAGAACAATATATGTTCAGAAGAAAATAATATGTCCAAAGCATGACAAGAAAGTAAACATTTCATCCAAAATTTGCAAACTGGGAAAGGTTGGAGAAAAAAGAAAATCATTACTGAATTTCCTAACAAAAACTGTTTTATTTGACTGACAATAACATACATCATACTGCGCCATTGCGTTAAGCTATTGAAAGGGCAGGGCATGGGGTTTGTCGTCAAAAGGAAAAGTAGTGAAAATAGTTGATACTTGGCCAGGACAACTGCTAAAATGTATTCATCTGGGGGAGGACAGTTTGAACACCTTATTTAATCACTATTTCGTTTTTGTTATATCTAACTTTTCTCGTTTTGCTTTTCAACGTTGTCAACTTTCAGACAAAAAACAGTAGGTTTCGCGATTATAAATTTCAAAATTTATTAAACCCTATCTTTTATTCCATGGTAATTTTTGACGCACTGCACTGGTACTGGGTTTTAGAATTCTAGAACTTTAGAACTGGAGTTTTTAAGTACTCAGATGTTCTTATTTGTTCTATTGTTTAGAACAATAAAACAAATAAGAACATCTGAGCCTCGGAAAAAATTTACTGGTTCTTATAAAAAGAGTGTATTTCAGAAAAAAGTCAGGCACAAAGAGAATCGGGGTGAGGCCAATATTACGTACATGCCGGAAGGCATGAAATTCAGTTTATCGTGTTCATTACCAAATCTCAGATCAAAATTTAAGGTTTTGCATTTCTCCAGTAAAAACTAGGTCGTAACTTAGAAATTAACCTATGTCACGCACTAGATCGGGATCTGGAAATTTGTTGGTATCTCATCTGTCAAGAAATGAGCGAGTTTTTTCACAAAAAGGAGGGTCACTTGCTCGTGCTTTACAAACAAAGGCTTGTTGATGACAACGTATCACTCCGTATTGAATCTTTAGTGGATGTGGGATGGATGAATCCATTCGATTGAAGAAGTGCAAAATCTGTTTCAACGACGTATCGATAGGACTGGTATTCTTGAAAATTTGTGAGTTTTTCTTTATCAACTTTTGAGACTTAACTGGATCGGACCAGCTCAAAATTTGCCATTGGCAAATCTCTGGGCCTGATAAAAAACTATATAATCCAGTCCTTGAGCGTAAATCGTTAATCAAAATCCAAACAAATCATGTCTTTCCAAATCAGAAGTGACTCTTTCAATGCAACTCAATTGCCACTTAATAAGAAAAAACCTCTTTTCAAATCAAAAGTGATCGTTTAAATTGGAGACACAAAAGAAACACAGCACACAGAAACCAGCTTTTTTCCTCTCACCAACATCTACTTGCTTGTGCATGAGTGTCTGCGCCAAATATGACATATTACAATGCAGTATTATTTTTATAAATTCGGATTTAAACTTTATAGGTAATTCTTAAAATATGTCCGTACTATAATTTCGTTTTATATCATGACCATAATTGATGCTATACATACCATAACATATTTTGCCATTCCAAGAAAAACCATCGTTACAGCGACAGTACAGAGATTTCCTTGAATCATAACATCCTGCATTGACTGGACAGGATTGACTGAAGCTTTGGCAGGCAATGCTACCTGGTAAATACGATAAAGCTGATTTAATTATCAATTTACTCTTTATTTTAATGATTTGGGCTGTCGTTTTTGGAAGAAGACACCTTTCCTTTATTTAAATATACTGCTTTTTTAACTTGAATTCTTTACGCAAAAGACACTGCGTATTGTTTGAAATGGCTGAAAAATACAAAACATTAAACTAATTTCAATACATACCTGAGGATATTTTCTTTGCTATTTCTTTCATAAAAGCGAACAGATGTAATTTTGAGAATGCTGGTCTTGACATCTGAAAAGCAGTCACGAAATCCCCCAACTTATGATAATTCATGAAATTCAGTGTTTGCGGCAATATTCTAAGTTTATCCAGCAGAAACTGAATTTGTGTGACTGATATTTGATTTATGCTCAAGAACTCTTTGAATGAGATCTTCATTATGTCGTCCTTGTGTCGTCCATTTTCTTGTAAATATTCATTCATTGCTGTAAACAAAGTGACGAGCAAAGGTCCAAGACTTAAGAGCTGTTTCCCATAACTTTGTGGAGTCATAAAGGTAGTTTCCATGGAAATTCCTGTCAAGATCTTTGCATCATGTATCAACACTCTGTCCAGAAGACTCTCTTGCTCTTTTGAACAGTTCAAAGCAGCAGATGTAGTTGCATTAAAATAGGAACTAAAGAGCTTGCCAATACTAAGTGTATCAAGATCCATGATGCCAAATATAGACTTGATATCAGCTATGCTTAGGGTACGAGAGATGTAAATTAGCGACTTTCTCAATGCCTTTAAGGTGGCCTGGGTAGATTGCTTTGATATAACTGCATCAAAGAGGTCACTGAATGATAAAGTATGTAGCTGTTTGACATTCAGCTTCATGACGAATAATGACAACGATCTTGAACTTAACTCTAAGAGATTATTATTTGTTATAAGTGCAATGTTTGACTCGTTTATCTTTAGCTTTGAGACAATTTTTTTCGTCTCAAAGCCAAGAATTTTTACAAAAATTGATGCCAGATTTCCATTTTGGAGCTGGTTATATGAGATTTTATTTCGGTAGGCAGCAACAACGATAGGCATCTCAAAGAAATCTAGAAGACAATTAGAATAAAAAATTAGTAAAAAATAACATCAATGTTAATCCATGTTTGAAAATAAATCGCAGCTGCGAATTCGGCAATTAGATATTTAACAACATTAATTCAATATACATTAATCCCCAAGATTTCCGAGGGTTTAGTTTCGGACTTTTAATTTTCGGACAGAAAATTTCGGACCCAAAATTCTGATTTCGGGTAATTTCGGAGAAAAATTTCGAACAAAATGTAAAGAGACTCAAAGGACTTTCGGATAATATCTTTGAGGTTCATAACACAGCATATCAAAGATATCTTCAACAAAACACGAAACACTAATGATTAAATCGAAGAAAGTCCTGACAATGAAACTGGGGAATTCTCAGATGAATCATTTCCAAACACAAAAGGAAATGAATTAGAGAACTTAGAGGAAGCTGGGCTGCTAATCATGCTTGATGATGATCATACTGATGACCATACTGATGATCATATCATATCTACTCTAATATTCGTACTGGATGCCTAAACGAAACTTTAGCTCTTTTATAAAGTTTCGGTTTGACTACACTTAACATGCATTTTTAAGTGATAGCTAACAAAGGCAAGTATTTTCACACTTTCTTGCTATTTCTGATTCGTGTCTACTTACTTATACAGAGTATTGCAATCACTTTCTAAATTGAGGAAACATACTTCGCCACTTTTACATATAGTTTATTGGCAGTGAATTTTCGAAAGGGTAAAATTTTCGGATACTAAAAACTACGGACAATTAAATTTTCGGATTGTGAATTTGTCCGAAAATTAAACCGTCCGACATTTTTGGGGATTAATGTAAACAAGTCGGTGAATGTTGACTGCTTTCATAATATTTTAATAAAGAAAAGTCCTTACTTGGGTTTAACTCGAGGCAAAGGGTTTTTTCTCTTAAATATAATTCAAACCCATCAAAATTGAATGCCGATGGCAATTCCCTTTCTCAATTGAGATTACACAAATATAGGAAAATAATGTTAACGATTACTGTACGTTCCAAGAAAGAAACGGGGTGATACACAAAGCAAAACAGTAAGCAACATCACAAAAATAATCGGTTGAAGGATTTAATTTGTAAAACCAAGACTAAACACTTACCTTTTATGTTTATAATTGAAGAAAAGCACCTCCATACTGTCAGGGATGAAATTGTGTTAATGTCAACTTTCAAGACTTTGGAACCAATGAGCTTTTGAAAGGTTTTATTTCTAATGTAACCAAAGAAATCTTTAGAGACAAAAATTGTTTTCAAAAGAGTATCCAACTCAACTTCATCAATTTGTGCTCCCACAATTATGTCTGAAAATGATGAATTGAGAACACGCGTCTTGGCCTTTGATAAAACTTCACTAACATTTGAAAAGACGTATGGATTTATCCGTAATCCGGGTGATATGGTGTGTTGAAGCGTTCCAAGAGTAGAAGAAAATAGATCCATAGACTTGTTCTTGTATGTAGAATACAGCAGAATGTCTGCTATAGAAACAAGCGGTAGCTTCACGGCCACATGTCCCTTCAACTCGAAAAGCACTGAAACTTCAGATAACGACAGACCAGCCAACGAGTAACAAAGAGATGGAATAGTATGCTTCAACAATTCTTTCTCATCCAGATCATAGGTTGAGCGAAGGAGACCTAGCGTCATGTTAAACGCGATAAATTTGAAGTCGCGAAGAAAATCTTGTTTGGCTTCGGTGACATTTTTATGTACAAGAAAAGCGTTTGCCAGAGAGGAAAACGACATGGAATGAAACTGTTTTAGTTCAAAGCTAACACCAAAGGTTGATTTTACAACAATCTTCAGTTGTGGGAGTGTTAACTGCTGTGCCTGGAGAAAGTCACTGTCTTTCATCATATAAATTTTTTTAATGACTGTTTTTGGCATTCCTGTGATTCTGTAAGCCAGATCAAACAGTTTTTGTGTTGATACTTCTGCAATCGTTATTCCTTTGTTGTATGCGGCGAACACTATAGGTTGCGATGCTATCCTTAGAGCAGAGCCCATGGATTGGTTAAATGCTGAATGGATGGAAGAAACAGTCAGATTCATAAATGAAGAGAGCGACTTACTCATCGTTGTAGCCATTTCCGAAAATGTAATCTTTTCCACGAAAATTTGTCCTGAGGTCTGCGCTAGCCGTGCAAAAGGCCCATGTCTATGGAGTACTTGATTGGTTTTAAAAATAGTCCTAAGCTGACCACTTTCGATTCCAGTCATGTACATGGCAAGGCTTGATATCGTGTTCTTCCCTATCCAGGTATCGTTCAAAGAATAAATGCTGTTAAGTTGTTGCAAAGTTATGTTTCGAAGGAGATATTCAACATCTCGGATAAAGTCACGTCTCCCCTCTGTGATGTTTTTATGCACAAGGAATGCGTTAGCCAATGATGAAAATGACATGCTATAGAAGTGTTTTATTTGAAAGTCGACATTGAAGTTCGTTTTCACCATTAATTTTATGAGAGGCAGCGTTGATTGTTGTGCTTGTAGATACTCACTGTCCGTCATCAAATAAATTTTTTTAATGACTGTTTTTGGCATTCCTGTGATTCTGTAAGCCAGATCAAGCAATTTTCCTATTGATACTTCTGCAATCGTTATTCCTTTGTTGTAAGCGGCGAACACTATAGGTTGCGATGCTATCCTTAGAGCAGAGCCCATGGATTGGTTAAATGCTGAATGGATGGAAGAAACAGTCAGATTCATAAATGAAGAGAGCGACTTACTCATCGTTGTAGCCATTTCCGAAAATGTAATCTTTTCCACGAAAATTTGTCCTGAGGTCTGCGCTAGCCGTGCAAAAGGCCCATGTCTATGGAGTACTTGATTGGTTTTAAAAATAGTCCTAAGCTGACCACTTTCGATTCCAGTCATGTACATGGCAAGGCTCGTCATCGTGTTCTTCCCTATCCAGGTATCGTTTAAAGAATAAATGCTCTTAAGTTGTTGCAAAGTTATGTTTCGAAGGAGATATTCAACATCACGGATAAAGTCACGTCTCCCCTCTGTGATGTTTTTATGCACAAGGAATGCGTTAGCCAATGATGAAAATGACATGCTATAGAAGTGTTTTATTTGAAAGTCGACATTGAAGTTCGTTTTCACCATTAATTTTATGAGAGGCAGCGTTGATTGTTGTGCTTGTAGATACTCACTGTCCGTCATCATATAAATTTTTTTAATGACTGTTTTTGGCATTCCTGTGATTCTGTAAGCCAGATCAAGCAATTTTCCTATTGATACTTCTGCAATCGTTATTCCTTTGTTGTAAGCGGCGAACACTATAGGTTGCGATGCTATCCTTAGAGCAGAGCCCATGGATTGGTTAAATGCTGAATGGATGGAAGAAACAGTCAGATTCATAAATGAAGAGAGCGACTTACTCATCGTTGTAGCCATTTCCGAAAATGTAATCTTTTCCACGAAAATTTGTCCTGAGGTCTGCGCTAGCCGTGCAAAAGGCCCAAGTCTATGGAGTACTTGATTGGTTTTAAAAATAGTCCTGAGCTGACCACCATCAATTCCAGTCATGTACATGGCAAGGCTTGATATCGTGTTCCGCCCTATCCAGGTATCGTTCAAAGAATAAATGCTCTTAAGTTGTTGCAAAGTTATGTTTCGAAGGAGATATTCAACATCTCGGATAAAGTCACGTCTCCCCTCTGTGATGTTTTTATGCACAAGGAATGCGTTAGCCAATGATGAAAATGACATGCTATAGAAGTGTTTTATTTGAAAGTCGACATTGAAGTTCGTTTTCACCATTAATTTTATGAGAGGCAGCGTTGATTGTTGTGCTTGGAGATACTCACTGTCCGTCATCATATAAATTTTTTTAATGACCGTTTTTGGCATTCCTGTGATTCTGTAAGCCAGATCAAGCAATTTTCCTATTGATACTTCTGCAATCGTTATTCCTTTGTTGTAAGCGGCGAACACTATAGGTTGCGATGCTATCCTTAGAGCAGAGCCCATGGATTGGTTAAATGCTGAATGGATGGAAGAAACAGTCAGATTCATAAATGAAGAGAGCGACTTACTCATCGTTGTAGCCATTTCCGAAAATGTAACCTTTTCCACGAAAATTTGTCCTGAGGTCTGTGCTAGCCGTGCAAAAGGCCCATGTCTATGGAGTACTTGATTGGTTTTAAAAATAGTCCTAAGCTGACCACTTTCGATTCCAGTCATGTACATGGCAAGGCTTGATATCGTGTTCTGCCCTATCCAGGTATCGTTCAAGAAATAAATGCTCTTAATTTGTTGCAAAGTTATGTTTCGAAGGAGATATTCAACATCTCGGATAAAGTCACGTCTTCCCTCTGTGATGTTTTTATGCACAAGGAATGCGTTAGCCAATGATGAAAATGACATGCTATAGAAGTGTTTTATTTGAAAGTCGACATTGAAGTTCGTTTTCACCATTAATTTTATGAGAGGCAGCGTTGATTGTTGTGCTTGGAGATACTCACTGTCCGTCATCATATAAATTTTTTTAATGACCGTTTTTGGCATTCCTGTGATTCTGTAAGCCAGATCAAGCAATTTTCCTATTGATACTTCTGCAATCGTTATTCCTTTGTTGTAAGCGGCGAACACTATAGGTTGCGATGCTATCCTTAGAGCAGAGCCCATGGATTGGTTAAATGCTGAATGGATGGAAGAAACAGTCAGATTCATAAATGAAGAGAGCGACTTACTCATCGTTGTAGCCATTTCCGAAAATGTAATCTTTTCCACGAAAATTTGTCCTGAGGTCTGTGCTAGCCGTGCAAAAGGCCCATGTCTATGGAGTACTTGATTGGTTTTAAAAATAGTCCTGAGCTGACCACCATCAATTCCAGTCATGTACATGGCAAGGCTTGATATCGTGTTCCGCCCTATCCAGGTATCGTTCAAAGAATAAATGCTCTTAAGTTGTTGCAAAGTTATGTTTCGAAGGAGATATTCAACATCTCGGATAAAGTCACGTCTCCCCTCTGTGATGTTTTTATGCACAAGGAATGCGTTAGCCAATGATGAAAATGACATGCTATAGAAGTGTTTTATTTGAAAGTCGACATTGAAGTTCGTTTTCACCATTAATTTTATGAGAGGCAGCGTTGATTGTTGTGCTTGGAGATACTCACTGTCCGTCATCATATAAATTTTTTTAATGACTGTTTTTGGCATTCCTGTGATTCTGTAAGCCAGATCAAGCAATTTTCCTATTGATACTTCTGCAATCGTTATTCCTTTGTTGTAAGCGGCGAACACTATAGGTTGCGATGCTATCCTTAGAGCAGAGCCCATGGATTGGTTAAATGCTGAATGGATGGAAGAAACAGTCAGATTCATAAATGAAGAGAGCGACTTACTCGTCGTTGTAGCCATTTCCGAAAATGTAACCTTTTCCACGAAAATTTGTCCTGAGGTCTGTGCTAGCCGTGCAAAAGGCCCATGTCTATGGAGTACTTGATTGGTTTTAAAAATAGTCCTAAGCTGACCACTTTCGATTCCAGTCATGTACATGGCAAGGCTTGATATCGTGTTCTGCCCTATCCAGGTATCGTTCAAGAAATAAATGCTCTTAATTTGTTGCAAAGTTATGTTTCGAAGGAGATATTCAACATCTCGGATAAAGTCACGTCTTCCCTCTGTGATGTTTTTATGCACAAGGAATGCGTTAGCCAATGATGAAAATGACATGCTATAGAAGTGTTTTATTTGAAAGTCGACATTGAAGTTCGTTTTCACCATTAATTTTATGAGAGGCAGCGTTGATTGTTGTGCTTGGAGATACTCACTGTCCGTCATCATATAAATTTTTTTAATGACCGTTTTTGGCATTCCTGTGATTCTGTAAGCCAGATCAAACAGTTTTTGTGTTGATACTTCTGCAATCGTTATTCCTTTGTTGTAAGCGGCGAACACTATAGGTTGCGATGCTATCCTTAGAGCAGAGCCCATGGATTGGTTAAATGCTGAATGGATGGAAGAAACAGTCAGATTCATAAATGAAGAGAGCAACTTACTCATCGTTGTAGCCATTTCCGAAAATGTAACCTTTTCCACGAAAATTTGTCCTGAGGTCTGTGCTAGCCGTGCAAAAGGCCCATGTCTATGGAGTACTTGATTGGTTTTAAAAATAGTCCTAAGCTGACCACTTTCGATTCCAGTCATGTACATGGCAAGGCTTGATATCGTGTTCTGCCCTATCCAGGTATCGTTCAAGAAATAAATGCTCTTAATTTGTTGCAAAGTTATGTTTCGAAGGAGATATTCAACATCTCGGATAAAGTCACGTCTCCCCTCTGTGATGTTTTTATGCACAAGGAATGCGTTAGCCAGTGATGAAAATGACATGCTATAGAAGTGTTTTATTTGAAAGTCGACATTGAAGTTCGTTTTCACCATTAATTTGAGGAGAGGGAGCGTTGATTGTTGTGCTTGGAGATACTCACTGTCCGTCATCATATAAATTTTTTTGATTATTGTTTTTGGCATTCCAGTAAGTCTGGATGCAAGATTGAGCAAATTTTGATGCAATATTTCCGTGATCGTTATTCCCATTGTGTATGCGACTACCACTATTGGATTCTGTGCAATCTTTTGACCCTTTGTTAATGCTCGGTTATATGACTCAAATACTGCGAGCAAAGTTTTGTTTAGAATCAGCTGTATTGTTGAATTTTGAGATTGTGCCATTTCATTCAGTGTAAGATCGTGAAATATGTATATTTTCCCTGTAGTTTTCATTTCAGCCTTTAATTTTCTGGTTACATTGTTGATGAGCTCTGGAGATGGCAGCTGTAGTAGATTGATAAATCTTGTTTCTCCGATCTCTTGTTGAGAAATATTTCTACTTCTCGTGATATTCAATATTGTGTGATTTAGTGTCGCTAAAAGATAAATATGGTTTTTAAATATGTAAGACTGCAATTTATTGTATCTTATTCAGAATTTACTACTTTTCTTTTGTTATGCTTGCTAACCTCAATATGTTTTTGCCGCCATTATTATTACACAGGTCATAAGTGGGTAATGTAGGTCTTATTTCAACATTTTCAGATTTGACCTGTAACTGTTGGGTGTTGAAAACGTTATACAGTATACAGCTCCATCTGACTCTTTACAATAATTGCGAATATAAGTTTTGTTTCGAAGGCCTATTGCAAATAATGAGAATGACAAATCAATGTTTGTTTCAAAGTGAACAATCAACCTGGGCTGATAATTTGGATGCCTTTGGGTTTTGTCGTGGTGTTGTCACATGGCAACATATAAATCTAGGCGAAATTCAGACACCGTACATTATGAGCTCACTCATCAAACAAGAAAAACGCAGATTAAACGTTGAAAGAAGTGAGAGTATTAACAATGCAATTTAAATTTGTGCCAAATTCGCTCCAATAGAGGTTATAGTCATTTGATTCTAACATTGCCCTTCTGGGTAATGAAAACTGGCAAACTGTTTGCTTACTGCAAGTTCAACGCAACAGGCAACACCGGAACACCGCAACACCGGTGCCAGTTGTGTGCATTTCAAGGTGAGAGACTTAAAACTGACTAAATATCTGAATATAATCAAGATAAAGATGCCCTAAAGTCAGCCAGCTATAATATGACCTCAAAACTTCAAGCCTGATACAAGCCAACCCAAAACCAAGTTCTATTGCACTACGAATTTCACCAACTTAAGCAGCTCTCTTGTGAAAATATTGATTCTTTCATCAATAGAGTGCAAATCCATGCTAATAAATGTGCCTTCAAGTGTCAAAATGCTCACTTCACTGAAAAGGATGTAACACATGATTCCTTCATTAGGGACCAGATAATCATAGGAACAAACATGCCTACTTTACTTGAAACTGACCTTGAAAAAGAACATAACCTTCCAGCTTTGATAAGCCAAACAAGGAAAATGGAAGCACCTGGGGAAGCAACAAAGCTAATAGATAGTGAAATGTCAGCAACCTCTTTTGCGGTCAGTACTACTGAAAGTGATGCTTTCACGCATTCTGAAGCATACAAGACTGGCAAACAAAGAGGAAAGTATTCCCAAAAATTCAAAGAAGGCAAAGTCAAGCTGGACACCTCTACACCAAATTCGAATAAAATCCTCTGTTGTGCTAGTTGACAGAAACTCCTGTGACAGAGGCAATAGTTGTGCAGCCGAAAATGCTCTTTACAAGGCATGTGGAAAAAAGGACACTTTTCATATGTATGTCTTTCAACAAACAAAGGTATATCAGCCCTAGCCCGTGTAAATAAAACACTTCGAAAACACATTCACAGCCATGGGCGGTCTGGCCCAGGTGGCGAAGTGGCGATCGCCACCCGGGCCTTCTGATTTTTAACGTAAACTAAAACTACGGGCCCTTTTTGAAGACTTGGACTACCCTATACCGGGCCCCTTTGGCTTGCCAGCCACCCTGCAATTGTGATGCCAGACCGCCCCTGTTCACAGCATTACTGACTCTCCAAGGCGAACAAAAAGATTCATCAGTAGCTCTCAGGTTGAGGCTATCAAGATCTTCAAGTAATCCTACAAATCTTCTTTCCTGTGCATTAGCTGAATCACTGGGGATCATCTCTTTTAATAGCACTCCCAAGTAACCTAAATGTGATTTCAACACAGGATCAGGACCTCCATGATCTTAGAGAAAAAATCACACCTGGCATAAAAACATTTTGTCAAATTACTCTGCTGTTTTCGATGGTCTGGGAAAACTCAAGGCAGTCCCTGTCGTTCTTCACCTACAACGAGATCAAAAGTCTATCATCCAGGCTCCACGACACATACCATTCCATTTACAGCAAGAATTTGAAAAAATAGTCGCATACGTTAGCCGCGCGTTATCCGACGTAGAACGTCGTTATTCCCAAACGGAGAAAGAAGCCTTGGCAATTGTCTGGGCTATGGAAAAGCTGTACTTATATCTATCTGGAGGACATTTCACTTTGCTAACAGATTGCAAACCGATCGAGATGATCTTACACAATCCTATTTCAAAACCGCCCGCTAGAATCGCGCGTTGGTATCTACGAGTACAAGATTTTGATTTCACCGTGAAACACATCAACGGAAATGAAAATCCGTCCAATTTTCTTTCGCGACATGTCAGTGAGCCTAATGCAAACAACAATCCAATTTTGGAAACTGTCGCTGATGCTTACGTCAATTTCTTGACCGATCACGCTGTTCCTAAAGCGATGACATTGTCTCAAATTCAGAAAGCCACTCAACAAGATCCTACATTGCAATCTCTTGCTGAGATAATCCGTTCCAACAAGTGGAATGATATTTCCAAAATCGAAAATGAAAATGTAAACAAAGAGGAATTGAAATTATTTTCCAAACTTCGAAGTGAATTGACCGTGAACGAAACTTCCACTATTATTTTACGTGATACACGCATTGTTATGCCAGCCTCGCTTCGAAAAGCTTCGATCGAAATTGCTCACGAAGGTCACCAGGGCCTAGTCAAAACAAAGAAATTGCTTCGAACGAAAATATGGTTCCCTCGCATTGATCAAATGGTACAAGAAATAATTGCACGATGTATTCCTTGCCAAGCCACTGGTCCTGACGTTCGTCCTGAACCACTATCAATGAGTGAACTACCCCCTTCACCATGGCACACAGTCCATATAGACTTTTGTGGCCCGTTTCCAACTGGAGAATATGCATTAGTCGTCATCGACGCTTTTTCTCGTTTTCCAGAGGTAGACATAGTCAGCTCTACATCAGCTAAAGTTACTATACCCAAATTAGAGAGAATTTTCGCTACACATGGACTTCCAACCATCATTAAGAGTGACAATGGCCCACCTTTCTCTGGTCATGAATTTTATAAATTTATGAAGGAACTTGGACCGAACCACAAACCTAGTATTCCGTTATCACCACAAGGAAATGGAGAAGTGGAACGCTTCATGAAACCACTTCAAAAAGCTATACGCACTGCCGTTTTAGAAAAGAAAGATTGGAAGAGATCTATCTATAAATTTTTATTGAACTACCGTTCAACACCCCACTCTACAACTGGCAAAACCCCGGCAGAGTTATTATTCAATCGCAACATTCAGAATAAATTACCAGATATTCCAACAAATACTGCGATCATCACAACGATCTGAAAGAAACAGATTCCAAAGCAAAGTCGAACATGAAAGAATATGCTGATCGCAAATTCAGAGCTGTATCATCCGAATTGAGTATCGGAGAGACTGTATTGGTACGTCAGAAAAAACTAAATAAACTCACACCGAAATTCAGTCCTGAACCTTACAAAGTAACATCAAGGAAAGGCGCACGAGTTACAGTATGTCGAAATGGACATTATATCACTCGAAATGTTGTTTATTTTAAGAAAATACCCGAAAACAATCAGTATTTCATGGATTATGATTATGATAATGATGGCGATTTGGATCTTGATTATGATGGAAATGATGGAAATATTCAAAGGCAAGAAGAAGAACATATACCGCAGAGATATCCATTAAGAGAAAGACGTCCTGTTGACAGATATGGAAACAATATTTTTCAGACATAACTTCATTCTTAATTATTAGTATTTAATCATGTTTTGTTGGACGATGAACTCGAGACTATTTTACATCTGGTAAGGGAGGGATGTAAAACCTAAGCCGCTATGCAACACCCATTACAACCCTGCCATCCCACATATCAGATGACGCAAAGGAACACAAAAAGGTCCTGTTCTTACTTCGCCAACCAATCACATCCACGATAACCAAAGAGCGCATTTAAGAAGCCCAAGCAAGCGATATACAACTTGAACGTTTAGGTCACTTTATGGCCATCGGTCGAGCACCAAGCAGTGACCCAACATTATATCAATTCTCAAAAATCTTGCAGGAATTATCCACAGGAGAAAGTAATGTCATTTACAGGGGTGAGCAATTTGTTCTATCACCGTCTCTACATGAAGAATTCATTGCAAAAGCCCATGCAAACTAACATGCAGGGCAAAATGCAGTAAAACGCCGAATCAGGGCCCACTTTTGGTTTCCAAGACAACAGAAATGCAATGAAAGTGCCACTATCCTGTACATCGATCCCAAAGTATCCATGTGATTCTGTTTCATTTGACCTTTTTGGTCCAATGCCTGACAATTCCCACATACTGGTGAGTCGATTGACACAATTTACAAAAGAGTTGACAAAATAAAACTTTGTTAAAAGGCATATTTTCCCATGTTAGAGAATGATTTCACCTCGAAATGAAAATCGAATATTGAATTTCCATGAACTATAAAAATGAACTCAATTTAAAACCTACAAGTTTGATATCATTCGTCTCAATCACCGGTCTTGACGAGGACCGATGTTTTTGCAACGGTGTGTAAAGAGTTTCGTGTAAGAAGGCCTCCAACTGGCGTCCGAACGAAATAGGTTGTGTTTCGGAAACACTCTACGACCTGTCTATGTGGACTCATACTTGTCTTGCCATATCAATGTAATGAAATCTGTATATGACACTGCCTCAGGGTTGGATGTGAATATGGAAAATTTTCAAACTTTCTACATTTTCTATAGAATTCGGCCACTTTCTATAAAGAGTTAGATTGGGCCCACATTTTGTTTCTTTTAATTGTCCTTTTTTCATTTTTTAGAAAAACCGGCGCGCATTTGCCCGTGAGATTTTAGTATGGAATATGGAGTTAGTATGGATTAAGTATTAAAATTTTTCTGTAGTAAAAGTTCTGTTGTGCAAACATATTTTACACTATCATTGCTCTGCACCCCATATTTTCCTGCTATAATCCTTCAGTCTTTGAATGCTGCGTCGACGGAGATAGTTCTGGCCAAATGCCTTGGCTTGAGCCTTGCATTTGCAGACCAGCAGGGCGTGGCTAATGAAGCAAAAGCAGAGTGGAATCTTTTGTGTTATTATATTACTTTCTTCAGTCTCCAAGTGAAATACTTGGATATTCAAGGAAACAGCCTTCATGACTTTTTCTATATAATGATAACATGCATCTTTTTATTGCCAATTGCATACAGGAGCCCTTGAAAATGTTTGTTACTTGTTGATTTTCTTCACAAATAATAAGCACCCCTGCGCCGCGAGACAACGTCTTTCGAACCTTGACCCAGTTTAATTTGTATTCAATAGACGAAAATTTCTACAGTTGATAAAGCTCGGTTCGCACCGTGGTCGGTTAAGGCTTTTCGGTGATGTGGAATTCCCCCCCTGAGCAAAATTAGTCGATTTCCTTTGTCTCCTCCTGCGCAGTCTTCGGTAGAATTTGCACGCAGGCTAATAACTGCGCTGTTAACAGAAAAGGTTGGATTACTACTTGTCTTTAGGAAAAATCTCAGTGCAGTGCATTTTCATTGATGAAAGAGTGTACTACACAGTCTTAACTCGGATGCGAATACAGTTTTTGCTGGGTCTATAGAGATGATGGATATAAGGAGAGGTTGATGTAAATAATGACTTGTTCTGAATGTTTAAATATTTACAACACCTTTAGGCATAAATGGTCCTTAGTCAAGATAAAATCAATAGTAGCAAAGTACTTACAAATGATGAGCTCAATTTCTTTGGATCGAAATTGACTTGCATTTACAGGAGACAGTAGCTGCTTTTCCAGACAAAGGGCAACCATAAAGCAAATTGATATGCTTTGGAAGAGAATCATGTTGATGAATGCAGGGTCCACCTTTCAAAAAACGATCTTGATGCTTTTTCTTGCCAGCAGGTTTGTAATATTGATGTCGCTAAATAACAATAATGCATCGAGATGATGTGATGTTTTGAATTATTGTCTCTAACTAGCTGCTAACATTATTGAAATGCAGGGGCGGTCTGGCAACACAATTGCAGGGTGGCTGGCAAACCAAAGGGGCCCGGTTTAGGGTGGTCTAAGTCTTCGAAAAGGGCCCATAGTTTTAGTTTACGTTAAAAAATCAGAAGGCCCGGGTGGCAATCGCCACTTTGCCACCCGGGCCAGACAAATGTAGTCATTTGTGCTTGAAATTTGTTATTATTGTTATTCAAGCTTCTTAGCTAACAAAGTTAGCTAACAAAGTTAGGAGTTTTAGCCTCTAGTGCTGCCAGGGTATAGACTGGTTTCACTCAGATTCTTTCCACTCATAACAAGTGGCATGTGCTTTATATTTTCTGCTAAGTAAAGTGTACAAAATTAAATTTTTCGAATTCCTCAGAAATTTTTTGCCTATCCGATTATGCCTTGCTTATAAAGTACTTGCTTTGCTTATAAAAAAATTCGTTTACCCTAATCAAGCTCCACACTTCACATAGCATGGTATAGCTAGCTACTCTGGAAAAGTAGTATGTTTAAATCTACAACTTACTTTTACAGTGGGACTCGATGTAAAAATCTATATTGAAAGCCAACAATGGCCGTGGATGTTTTCATCAACTTGAAGGCCTACAATCTTTCTTTTGGTCTGCATATATTGCATAGTTTTTGGCTTAGCTCGACAATATTCTTATCGGAGAGAAAAAGACAGAGGGGAGATAGAGATTGCTGAAAAATCGCCAAAGACATCTTTTTGAATTTGTTTACTTTTCTTTAATCTTGAAGGTATGCCAGTATGTCTAGGCGTCACAATTTCCTCAGAACTTGAAGTAGTTCAGGTTCGAAAAATCAATGAATATTCATAGAATGTAAAATGAAAACAATGCGTATTTCTTTATGAACAATGTCAATAAGTATTTGATAAACCTCAAAATTGTTGATCATGAGAATGCAAAATATTTCAACATTCACAGGGCAAAATAAATTGTACAAAAATGAATTAAATCTTAGCGACTCAAACCAAGTTGTTACCAAATAGACAACGGGTAGAACGAAAAATATGAATGGGCTTGAGTTTTCATGTATACCATTTATTTCGTTGTAAAAGTGTATATTATAATACTCACATTAAAATATTCTTTTTTGTGACTTTTTGCGAGAACTCAGGCAATGGAACGTTCTGCGAAAATTGAATTATATCGTCCGTCCATCATAACAAAGGTTTATTGTTAACGATTAGTTTTTTATTCACGTTGTGCACGAAGCAAGAGACCCTTTGAAAAAGAATTTGAAGGATTTCTTTATCTCAGTGTATGCTTTGTTTAAAGGCTTTGTTTATGAATACAAATCAAATTCAACAGGAGTCAACAAGACAAATGCAAGAACCTCATTTGAAAAAATAGAAAAATTGCTGAACAGGGCTTATTTTCACAATTGAGGATCATCCTGGGTAGACTTGCTCAATGATAATGGAAACTGGCGCTGTGACACATTTATAACGCCCACACACGGCTTCTTTATTTTCTAATTAAAATCGATAAATATAAATATACATTGATAAATAAATTGACTTTCAGTGAGAGATCATATTTATCTTTTTTCTTTAAACTCATTTTAAAGCATCTCCATGTCAAAGTTTGCAAAAGGTCTATGCAATTAATCAACCAGGAAAGCCTGGGGTTAACAAGAAAGGTAAAAACATGAACTATCGATATAAAAGTTAATTAATTGCTGCATAGCAGCATGTGTGGAGCGTAGCAGAGCTATATTCCAGTAAGCGATCGAGATTCTTTGAGTGGGTTGGCTGACGGGCTTTTGGCTGGCTGACAATGCAACTCAATGTTAATAGGTGAGGCAAATGGGTATGATATCCTTTTTGTCATTTGACGCCATGGGTTTGAGGCAAGCATCCAGTAATTACGATTCAAACGATCTCCTTTTAAAGGCCTACTGCAATCAAAATTTACTTCCCCGTGTTTTTGCAAAAAATGAAATTTCAACTTTTCTGATTACTTTTGTGACTGTTTTGTTTCTATTTCATCACGATCAGTATATACTAAATTTGAGCTTGCAACGGGGCACTGCGATATGCTATGACGTCATAACCATGACGTCATGGCATATCGGGATTTATAATGGGAGAATACAGTGAAAACCCGCGTGTAAAAGTAAGAACCTACTTTTTTCCGAGCTTGGCAAAACAGGTTCTTGCATTATGGGGTGGGGTACTTATTAACAGTTCAGGCTAAATAGGTTCTTGATTAGATTCTTAATTTCCATAGAGTAGACATTGTTGTTGATTATCAGAAAATAACATTAAATTTGTTCTGTTCTTCGTTGTAAATATTTATTAGTGTGCCAATGTTGCCAACCAACAATAATTGATCAATGATAGAGAACTGTATACAAAAGTGTATCTTTTTATTAAGTACTGCCATTATGTTAAAGTGTTAATTGTTAAAGTTGTATTAAAAAAAGTTAAATTGTAGGAGATACATGCATGGAGCAATTGAACCAAAACCATGTGGAAATGATACATTTTATAAATTGCAGCAATAATTGTTTCATAATAACAGTTCAAATTTGACATACATTGTGCATTTTGAGTTTCATCTTAACGAATCCATTTTCTAAACTGTCACCTTTTTGGTTTTTGGTCAAAAGTAAATAAATTAAAGAATTAAACCCCACATACAGTATGTATAAGAACTTTTTGGCTAAACATTGATTTATTTATTTTACTATCATTTCTTATAGACAGGGAATTCCTTGTAACAATCTGGCAAAATGCCTAACCTTTGATTTTACTTCGGACTCGGGTAATTGAAGGTCGGGCGATTATTTTTATACTTGGGTACATTTTTGTAAACAATAGAAGTCACGATGTCAGCATTTCCGGTCAGCCATGGACAACGTTAATACGACAACTACATAAAGCATTTACGAAGGAGATGATGACCAAGAAGATGCAATTTCTTCAGAGCAACAAACCAAATCGGAACCTTCTCTTAGTATGCAAGAAGATGAAAGTGACTTTCTGATTTCATCCCGAGTGACAATTAATAAGATGAGTGGCTACCATAGAACATCCAAATTTTTTTCTTTACTTTTAAATTTCGAAGACACTTTTGGTCATTTAGTAGTTAACATGTAACATAACAGGAAATAAGTAGGGCTTTGCATGATACCTAAGATACCTCAAGGAAATCATCAAAAATGCCCAATTTCTCCTTCCAATCTTAAGTTTCATAGTTTTCAGCTTTCGTAGTGTCAGAAATCCAGTACTGAACTTTTCTAGCTCTTGAATAACTTTGATGAGTCGATACTACTTTCTTATAAAGTAAGTACTTCCTTATAAAAAGGTAGTCGATCCGACGATTCATTCATTCTGAGACTAATATTTTTTGGCCTAAGTTTCTGTGACTGGCAAACATTGACTTGAAGTAATGTTTATATACATTGAAACTCTCAAACTCAAACTCAAAATTTTCAGCAGATTACTAGTTACATGTTATGCCATAATATAAAGCTGTTAAAAAATACAATCATTAATTATAAATTGTTAATTACAAAATATTCAGGAAAAAACAACGTTTTACAATATTACTTTAAAGGTAGAAACTTTCGTGGGAAGAAACTTTCGCGAGGCGAAAAAAACGCGAAATTTCTGGAATTAACTTTCGCGTTTTAGGCAAAATCGGATATTTTGCGAGAATAAACTCTCGCGAATTCCAAGTATGAACAGAAACTTTAAAAAGAACCCTTGAAGTAGTTTTTATTCAAAGTGAAACTTTTTCATAAATTTTTCTTAATTTTATAACGTTAACAGAAGAAGAACAATATTGTAATAAGTCAGCTTCGTTTCCATATTCACTCTGCCTTTTCTGTCTTCCCTTTTTCGTTCCATAAAACTACTAACTAATGAATAAATATTTTTCTTTGTTAATCGCCTTTCACCCTGGGATTGCCAGTTTTTCACAATAACGTTTTTGCGAGAATAAACTTCGCGAATTTTCAATTTTGACATTTTTATCAAGAATAAACTTTCGCTAGTTTCATATTTTAGAAAGTTTCGCGCAATAAACTTTCGCGAATTTTGGCCAAGAACGCAAAAATTTCTTCCCGCGAAAGTTTCTACAGTCAACTCTGTCTAATTCGAACTCGTGTAATTCGAACTTTTACTAATTCGAACCAAATTCTGTGGTCCCTTGAAAAATTCCTAACAAACCCTTATAAAAAAACCTCTATAATTCGAACCTTTGTAATTCGAACTTTCTGTAATTCGACCATTTAATTTTGTCCCCTCAAAGAAAAAACCTCTGTAATTCGAACTTTGTGTTAATCTCAGTTAATTACCTGATGACAGAACTTCTTATTTTGCTCTTGTCTCTGGCAAGCCCATTGAAGCTTGCGTCATTGGGCAAACTGACGCAAATTGACTTACTGGGACTTAGTACAGGATGCCAGACAGTGATTTTTACGACCCAGTTTAAGCTTGGCACTTTCTAGAAGTTAGATTCGATCAGTTGAACTTTATCAATGGCACTAATTAAAGTGCCCGAACCTGTCAAGCTCATTGAAGATGCAGAGGAGGTATTAAGGCCAATATAAACGAAATTTCAATTCCTTTCGATGCTGAACTGCCGGTTATTGTTACAAAAAATTGGAGCGTTCTATCTCATGAAAAAGGTTATCACGTGTACCAAAGTGTATGAAGACCTGTATAATTAATAAAGCTTTAGAAGCTAAAAGACAACCAGAGAACCCAACGGATAAATATGCCGTTGGTGTGCTCAAAGATGACAAAGTTGTGGGGCACTTAGACAAAGGCACTAATGAACGCTTTGCAAAACAATTTTCCATGTTGTGACGTAATCCATATATTTTTGTTTTCTATTATAATAATTAATAAACTGTTTTGCTTCTTTAAAATGCCTTTAGTCCATAACAATGGTCATAAAATATAGTTTATGGCCATAAAACGGAGATATGGGGGTAACTAGGGGTAAAATATGGCACTTACATGAAAACTCGTATAATTCGAACTTTCTGTAATTCGAACAAATTTGGATTCCCCCATAGAGTTCGAATTAGACAGAGTTGACTGTACCTTTAAATTTAGCTGATGGACACATGGAAAGAGCTCAGATAGAGCTATAAAAGCCATATGCCCAGTTGACGTGATTTGACAATACTACATGAGTTAAATTTTGATTTGGATATTAACAATAAGAAACAGCAAAGCTTGAAAAATTAAAAAGAAAAAGAAAGAAAAAAGTGATCATAGAAAGAAAAATAGTGATCATAAAATAAGAAAAAACGAAAAAAAAGATCAAATAGAAAGACCAAAATTATGTAAATAAGTAAAACTAGCAAAATTACAAAAAGTAGTATTTCATCTTATTTTTGAAAGATAGGCTTTTGTTGGTTTTTTTCAAATTTAATGGCAGTGAATTCCAAAGCTTGACACCATCAAATGTAAGAAAATTTCTCTTAATCCTTTTTCCGCCCCAAGTGTAGTTGGAAGCGAACTTATCTTTAGCATTTGGCAGTGGAGACAGAATACAAGAAAAACAACACAAGTTATATGTGGGAGTACGCGGAAATGGTTCATGGCAGCAAGCGTCTCATCAGCCCTACGTGGGGGGTCTTATATTCAATATCTGAGCCCCCTTTGTAAAGTGTAATTTGGTGAGTCTATGAAAAGTGAGAGCTAAGGATTGAGCGAGCACTTGCTGCTGGCCACGGCGTAGAAATGAAACCAGTTTATGCGAAAACGGGTCTGAGTAGTTAGCATAGGTGAAACCATGAATAAAACAAACGGCAAACAAGTTTTGAAGAGCATGCCCCGCGCACAGGGGAGTGCCCCGTTGCCGGGCGATGCATAGGTATCATGAGGCAAGGCCTCTCGGACACCTTTGAAAAGCAATCATGTTTTCTTTGACCATATCTTTTAAAATGCATGCCCCGCGCACAGGGGAGTGCCCCGTTGCCAGGCGATGCACAGGTATCATGAGGCAAGGCCTCTCGGACACCTTTGAAAAACAATCATGTTTTCGTTTGACCATATCTTTGAACATGCATGCCTCGCGCACAGGGGAGTGCCCCGTTGCCAGGCGATGCATAGTATCATGAGGCAAGGCCTCTCGGACACCTTTGAAAAGCAATCATGTTTTCTTTTGACCATATCTTTTAAAATGCATGCCTCGCGCACAGGGGAGTGCCCCGTTGCCAGGCGATGCGTAGGTATCATGAGGCAAGGCCTCTCGGACACCTTTGAAAAGCAATCATGTTTTCGTTTGACCATATTTTTGAAAATGCATGCCTCGCGCACAGGGGAGTGCCCCGTTGCCAGGCAATGCATAGGTATCATGAGGCAAGGCCTCTCGGACACCTTTGAAAAGCAATCATGTTTTCTTTTGACCATATCTTTTAAAATGCATGCCTCGCGCACAGGGGAGTGCCCCGTTGCCAGGCGATGCATAGGTATCATGAGGCAAGGCCTCTTGGACACCTTTGAAAAGCAATCATGTTTTCTTTAACCATATCTTTTAAAATGCATGCCCCGCGCACAGGGGAGTGCCCCGTTGCCGGGCGATGCATAGGTATCATGAGGCAAGGCCTCCCGGACACCTTTTAAACGTAAGTCCTATGTTCCTTCGTCAATAGTGTAAAAAGCCTGCTTCGAGCACGGGGGAGCGCCCCGTAGCCAGGCGGCGTGTGTGAGTAAGTCAACGTATTTCTAATGCCGGAACCGATTTAAAATGTGAGTGACGTATGTGGTTGAAGGGATGCTGGAGATCCCCAGTATTATTCAACAATTTCAACAACAAAATCTGACCGGGCCGTATGAGTGAGGCCTGCCACCAGAGGAACCATTTCATATTTTATTGATAATGCAAGATATATATTTATAACATTTTACAGAAAATCGGATAAATTCTCTAAATGCAACTTACTAGTTTTACTCACACAGCTCCGCCATCCATGATTTCTGACAAACTTCCTTTGTGAATGCTTCCAGCTGCTTGGAAATCAGACCGCGCGGAATAAGATGTCGTTTGACTGACCGCGCGGTTTGTAGTACCCTTTTTCAAGGCGCCGCTATAGCGTTACCGTAAGTTCAATTTTTTTGGTTAATAGCTGAAACGACGTGCGGAAAGTTATAGTTTTGTACCCTGGGAAGCGATTGTTTAATAAGGGCCGGTGTTACGCATAGTGCAGATTTGAAAACTTTTCCCGATACTCTCCCATTATAAAAGTCGATTTGTGTCCTGGTTATGACGTCATATCATGTCGCAGTCAGTGCCCCATCTCAAAGCCAAATTTAGTATACTTATCGTGATCGAATAAAAACAAAACAGGCACCAAATTAATCTGTAAAGATTGAAACTTCATTTTATGCAAAAAAAAGGGAAAGTGATTTTTGATTGCAGTAGGCCTTTAACAATCTTAGAGTTGCAACCATTTAACTAGCAGGGTTCCCTAGACGATATCTAATGACTAAATACCAGTCCGTGATACCTCTCCAACTGGAACCTACTATAGGGGAGCAAGCACCCCTATAGTAGGTTATAGTAGGTCGGTCACTGTTCTAGAACTTCGATCAGTTCGTTGTACTCGCTAATCAGCACAGATTTTTGGACAGTTTCTTGAGCTGTAAGTCCATAAGTCCCTCAAACGAGCGAGCAAAAACGAGCGAATCACAGGGACGCAGTGTAGTGAGTCTTGTACGATAAAGTTTGTTTATACACCGGCAAAGTGCTTCTCAGTGCAACATTTGCAATTGTAGAAGCAGTAGGCAACCTCGTCGGCAATTTTTTCCCGAACTGATGCAATCCAAATGGCACTTGTTCGCCTTACCTTCATTTTGTTTTCACTCTTCATTCTCCGGCAGGGACTCCGACAATGGCAACAATCGCGCAGTTCACACGATAAAGGAAGAATCTTACCTTTTTATTTTCTTTGGCGGACTTATATTAAATTCAGGTGTCTCATGAAGGCCTTCTGCATTGTTGATTGTTGTACGATATTCTCATGGACAACGCTGTAACACAACTGACAAACAAGCGTTTTGCACAGCCAGTACTTTTGCAATAGAGAGTTTCCGAAACACGACCTATCTCAAGACGACGCCCGTTGGAGGCCTGGTGCGAGGACAGTCGTCGTTCTCATCAAATTTTGTTTCCGAAAATGCAACCTTTGTTAGGACGACCTATCTTTCGCACCAACATTCAAAAGGTTTCTCGAAATCAACGGAAATTCCCACAATAATGATGTGATGTTAAATTTATACGACAATAATATTTTCGATGTTCATGATCTGTTATTGCTTCATAACCATAGTTTTAATCAACGAAATTTGCATTGTACTCAGTGAGTCATATTGGTAATACGAATGATTTGATTTGACGAAAATACCAAAGTGGAGTTCAGGCTCGAGAAAGAAGAAATTTATACTCTTCTTTGTCTGTTCGAATTTTCAGAAATCTTCGGGGGCAGCAACGGAATTGTTTGTGATGCTGTAAAAGTTCTATGCATTTGCCCGAAAAGATACACATATCCACGATTTGCTAGGCCAGTGACTCAGGAAGCATTCAATGAAATTTCAGTGGAAACAGTTGACAAAATAAAACTGTGTTTAAAAAGCGTATTTTTCCATGTTGAGAGTGATTTCACCTAAAAATGGTAGATCGAATGTTGAACTTCCGTAAACTATAAAAATCAACTCAATTTAAAACTTGCAAGTTTGAAATAATTCGTCTCAATCATCGGTCTTGATGACGACCGATGTTTTTGCAAAAGTGTGTAAGGATTTTCATCAAGACGCCCGATGATATTGGGGGTATAGCCCGGGCCGCGCTCGTGCAAGACCTCCAACGGGCGTCTTACTGACATACCGCAAATCCTCGAATAAGCCCCCACGTTCGAATAAGCCCCCCTCGATTAAGCCCCCACCTAAAAAATTATTTTTGCAAATAAGCCCGCCCCTTGAAGCATAATTGCAGAACAATATCTTATTTCGAGAAAGCCCCCACAGGACAATAGCTACAAAGTATTACTTCCTTTGCTGGAGACAAAAAGCAAAAAGAAACGCGATTTTCGTGATGATAAACAAATTATAATTTTTGTTAGATCTTCACACAGCACTTTGTGAAAAAAGTTTAGCTGATTGAGAAAATTATGTCGTCTTTTTCTGTCAACCTTTGAGGAAAAAGCAAAACTTTGAAATAAGCCCCCCTCGAATAAGCCCTCCCCTCGAATAAGCCCCCACCCAAAAATTCGTTTTTTGCAAATAAGCCCCCGGGGGCTTATTTGAGGATTTACGGTAGTTGCTCAGACTGTCTTCCTCCTTGTTAATACATTTTGCAATCGTTATGGCAAAATATTTATTACTTTCACTATTTTTTGTGGTGACAACAAAGCCCATGCGCAATCAATAGCTTAACGCAATGCAATGGCGCAGTATTGTCAATGTTATTCTCGGGTAAGCAGACAGTTTTGTCTGTAATTTCAGAAATTATTCTGTTTCTTCTCCAACCTTTTTCGTTTGCAAACTCTGGATGAAATGTTTATCTTCTTCTGATAATTTTGGCATATTGCTTTCCTTTGAACAATTTGAAAATGAAAAAAACGTTGTTAATTTTCAGAAATAAATTTCATAACAGCAGGTTTTAGGACAAGAAACATTTAACTCACAACTGCTCAAAATGGGCAAAACATTACGACAAAATTCCTTCTCAATTTGGGCATTCAGTTTCTCTCAGCTTTGGCAGGCGTCCGTAAAGCATAAGCAATCGGACTTTCAATGCCCTCTGCATTGACAGGACAGCACTGTTCTAGCCCTACTTGGTGATGCATCGCATGATAACAACAGTGAATTTTTGGGGTTGTAGTGTATAAGCAGATTTTGTGAAAAAAGATTTTAATTTTTTCGCGGCTTCCAGTTTGACAATATCCGATTTCTACCAAGACTCTCTTCTTCGCAAGCGGTGGAGCGACTCCAAGGCTCCTGCAAGGTTGAGCAGGTTCCTCTGGTTTGGTAGAAGTTAACCAGGTCCATGAATGATTTGAGCTCGGAAACATTGATCAGTGGGGGCATCTCTAAAACTAGTGTCACTTTCGATTGAACTGGAAAACCTCCTTCATTACTTATAAAAGACGCCAAATAGACTGCATTATCAACCACGAATATTCCTTTATCGCATCTCAAGGCGAGCTCCATATTCGCAAAAAAATAATTTTTTTAGTGTCTCTCTCAACTTAGACCTAAGTTAAACGTCGCTCTTTTCATGCGCCGAATCAATACAATTACGTACGGCAGTGGAGCGACTCTGGAGCGGCAGCAAGTTAAACGTCGAGCTTGATTGTCATTCTTAAAGGGGAACTGAAACCATTTTTGAACTTTTTATAATCTGAAAGAGCATATTGAGTTACCCCGAAATTCAGTCAAAAAGTGGCACCCGGAAGGTTTATTTAATCAGCCTCGTTCTGAACGCTGCGACGTCGAATTATGTACGGAAATGATTTGAACGCACTGAACCTTCTAGTGTATTGGGCATCCATATCGACTAAAATGAATGAAAATTTCAAATAACATGATGGTATTAAAATATATACATGTGTGAACAATAATAATCATGTAAAGACATTCCTATGACAAATTGATTGTCTAAAACAAGGTTTCAATCGCGTGAAAAAATAAAAGCATTTAGTAATTTAGTAGTGCTGGAGTAGCTACTATAATCACTAATCGAATAAAGTTAAAAGACACTTACACAGCTTTCGTAGTTGCTTTGAAGTTTGGTACTTAGGGCCTGTCCATATGAGGTGAGCTGGCCCACTGAGGTGGAATAGCCCACCGAGGTGAGATCCCGTTGACACAGTGATTTGTATGTGAAAATATCTTTGCATTCATATGGACGTGAGCTATCCCACTTGAGTGAGATCTCACTGTCGTGGCATTGGGATCTCACCGAGGTGGGATGAAAATCTCCCATATGAACACGATTCAGTGGGCCAGCCCGGTGAGGTGGGATGTAATCGTCAATAGTGCACAAGCGTGAATCTACTCTGCTCTGTTACTGTGATTGTAATGGTAATTTTTTGTTTTTAATTCATGATTTACAATACTGATATGACTGACCATCAAGGCAAGAAATTATAAAATGAAAGAATTATTCAGGATTTATGTTTGCTGCCACCATGCCGTGAAACATTGAATCTCAGAAGCCAAAGATGCAACTATATTGCAAAGGTATGGAAGTCTAGCCTGCAGTCCACGATTGATTTTGATGTCATCACTGCAAATGGATGGTCAGATGAGGGGAATGAAATTTGCATCAACGAGGCTTTTCCTCCAGATGTAGAAGAGATTCTAATGAATACTGAAGAGGAGAGCGAATCAGATGAAGCATTGGATGCGGAAGGTGACTCATATTACGACTCTGATTAGCCTAATTGGCTGAGCAATGTTGTCATTGGTTTCTTCCTAGAAAGACAGGTAAAGTTATTTTGCTGTTTTATCTTAGCTATACTGATACAGTGGAACCTCTATACAGCGGACACCTCCGAACAGATATTTGAGTCTCAAAATTTCACATCTATGGTCATTTCTTTGTAAAAGCAACTTCTTTAGACATCTCTCTACATGGGACAATAACATTGGTCCCTCTTGTGTCCTTTTTATGGAGGTTCTATTGTATTGGTATTTGTGAAACTAAGCACCATGCAGCTGGAGAGAGTTTCACAGTCCTAACCTTCATGTTTTCTAGGAATTCTTTTACCAACGCCCATAACCACACCAACTATGACCACGCCCATGACCACACCCAAACTTCTTTTTCATTAAAATGCACACGCTTATCAAACATTTTTAAATCAGCATAAAATATCATATAGAAGAAGTATACAAAGGCAAACCTCCCCGCATTATCGCAAAGAACGATTTTAGCCCGTTAAGGCCCAAATCCCCGCTCATAATTTCTGTTTGCATCCGGTAACGCCCGTTTACCAAAAGTTTTGGGAACCAGCGTGAAATTCTGCATTAGAAAAGTATATGCAGATAAAGTTCCCCGTTGGGTTGCTCCCTGCGTCGTCTCAGCCGGGTCTACAATAACATCTGTATGAAGAACATAACAGAAAGACAACAAATTATCTCAAAATATATATATAAATAGCCATGATATTAATATGACAGTAACTACAAATATTGAACTAGAGATCTGTAAAGTTTCTTAGGATTTAAAGATCTACCCCTGATCTTTCTAAACTTTTTGAAGAACCAAGCGTAACTTTCTTACAAAATAAAAAAACGTATTTATACTACGAAAAGAATAGATTGGGTAGTTTTAGCATGCATAAGGCGAAAAACCCCTGGTGATCTAAGCTGTGTGGCTGGGGCACCAGGTAATAAGAGCTGTATCAATAATAGTCATACATATGGAATTAGCATGCACCAATTTCTAAAAAATCTATATTAATCTAAAGGTGAACTGCTTTCACCAAGAAAAAAGATTAAATTTTAACTCAACTACTTGTGTGGATCCTGCATTCTGCTCTAAACACTTTGCAGCTTATTGTTACTTGAGAGGGTTCACAGGCAACTTGGGGGGGAGGGGACAGCAAAACAGGAGAGAGCTCCCTTTTGAGACTCTCTGCACACACTTGCGATGGCCACATAAAAACCCCCCTTTAAAGCTAAACTGCCGTTTTGTCGGAAAATTGCTGATCTTGTCGGAAAATAAATACCTCCTTGTTACGTTCAGTTCTAACTAATTTCCCTATCTTATGTTCATAGTCTTGAAGAAACAAAAATGCTTGTTAAATTTTTGTCGGAAAATCTGACTTTCTTGCCCCCTCCCCTATAAAATTTCCTGTCCACGCCATTGCGTCTACTGTGTGTTTGTAACGATCTCGCACTCGCAGCGCAGCAATACAACAGCAGTTAGGTTAGGCCATCGTGGTCTTTCACAACATCTTCTTCACTACTCATATCAGAGCTGTCTGCCAGAGACTCAAACTGATATGGTTTTACATCTCCAACATATACACATGAAAAGTATGCAAAAGTATTATTATCATAATTTATTATCTTACTCTTTCGCCAAACTTCTGAGACCCACATAAGCGCAACGCTGTGTTCTCAAGTGAAGCAAAATGCAGATTGTACATATTTCGACGTTACGACCAACTTTCGCAATCTCAAATTTGGCTGAAAAAAATTGCCCAATTTTGGCATTGTGACGCCGATTTATTCACATTTGAGGGTTTCAAAAAATTGTCAAAAAAACATGATTTCACCTTGTTTCAAACCTTGTTTCAATAAGTTCCAACGATAAATAAAAAAAAATTTCATTTCAGTTCCCCTTTAACGGCATGTAACAATATAATTCTTCCGCTTATGTTGCTTATTTGTGGATTTGAAATGCTTAATAAGATGGTAGGAGAACGTTTGAATTCTTTATCCCTTAACAATTGTTACTGGACTTGACTTAGGAACAACTTGCAAAACCATCTCTTTCCGTTGAGTCATCATCATCATCAGTCCATAGCCTTACGGCCGTTGGTGCACATAGGATTTGATACACTGCCTCCATAAACTCCTATAATGTCCTGTTGTCGTAAGTAGACACACAAAAAAAAGAGACTGTTCTACTCTTTATCACATGAACACTAACTCAAGAATGTTTCTTTATCACGCATGCGCATTACATAACACTTCATGTAACATAAACATTACATCTCCCCTTTGCTTTAGATAAATGTTCAGCTTTCTTAACATAACAAAACAATGATTATATAGCTCAAATATAAAATAGAAGTTCAGAAAAAGTACGAGTAAATATTTTAAGAGTCATAAATATTGTGTCCATATCGTTGCACATTACATCTGTTTCTTTGAGGGTAACGATTAAAGTATACCTCTGGTCGCTGCTGATCTGGCCTATTTAAATCCTGAAAATCCCCAATGTCATCAAAATCATCTGATATGGAATCGTTTCCAATTTTCTTGCAGTGAGATATATTTCTCGTTATTTGATGATTCTGATTTTCAGCGGTGATCATCGTTCCTTTCTTTGCTATCACAGTGTAGGGATTTGGATTGAACTTAGTTGAAAACTTGTTTTGCTTTCTTTGTTTCACAATCACCAAGTCGCCTACACTTATCATAGACTCTTTCGCGAGATTATTTCCATCAGCATTTTGCTTCATTTTTCTTTCGCGTCAGCATCTCGTTCCACCAGTTGTTGGTGAACCTGTGAGTTGCTATCTCTGTTGAGTGTTGGTAACTTTGTGTTGATATCGCGATTAAATAAAAGTGTAGCTGGTGCAAAGCCGGTAGTGCTGTGAGGTGTTGCTCTGTATTTCAATAAGAATTTATTTAATTCCTTCCTCCAATTTTGATTATTGGTGACAGCAGCGCGAATCGGCGAGTAGAAGATTTTTGTAGAGAAACAGGATTGTTTCTGGTGAGGAAAGCAAATGTTTCCTGGTCGATGATGTCCGTACTAGCACCTGTATCTAAAACCATCGGGACAAATTTGTTGAAAATTTTTACCTTAACGATAGGCATTTTTGTCGGTGGTAATTGATTTTGCAACGTAAACAAAAATTCATCGTCACTGTTGTTATAACACTGCTGAGAAGATGACGGTGGAGCGGGCGAAGTATGAACTTGGTTGACGCGTTTACCGCGAGTATTCAAATTCGACTGGGATTGACGTTGTTGTGGACGTGATTGTGAACTACGTGTGCTTCTGCAAACTCTTGCAAAATGATTCATTTTCCCGCAAGAATTGCAATTTTGTCCTTTAGCAGGACATTGGCCTTTGTGCGGTAAGAAATAACCACAATTGCCGCACTTATTTGCCGTGCGAGTGTTTTGACGTGGACGTTGTTGCTGAGGCGGTGCGGAAGAGGACGGATGACCGCGGTTTCTGACGAAGTTGGCTTTCTCGGTGGTGTTTGCAACGGGTGTAGAGGATTTAAGAGATGTTTCCATCCCTGTAGCCTGCGTTTCACTGACTTCCATTACTCGAGCTTTGGCAAGAAGAGTGTCTAAGGTGAGGCGTTCTTCGCGGAGGGCGTAACGACGGAGTCGCGTGGATAAACAATGCTGAATGATTGTTGACTGAATTTCCGCGTTGATATCTGTAAATTCACAATGCTCTGCTAGTTTTCTGAGGCGAGTAGCATACTGGTCAACCGTTTCGCCAGGTTGCTGGATAGCTTGACGAAATTGAAAAATTTCGTAGGTCGTATTCTTCTGCGGTAAAAAATACTCATCTAGCTTCCGTAAAGCTGTGGCATAATCGTCGTCGTCTCCGTTGTCAGGAAGGGTATCAAAAATTTCCTGAGTTTGCTGACCAACTTGGTAAAGCAGCAGTGCCCGTTGTTGTTTCTTATCGGTAATTTTCATAGCCACTACGTAAGTCTCGAAACGGCGGCGCCATGTTTTCCAACGTTGTCCAACGGAACTTGGATCAGTGAACGGGTCAAAAGGCAGGAGCGGAGTTAAATCAAGTCGACCAGCCATCATAAAACAATCGAAGAAACTCAGAAAATATACGTAGATACGACTATCAAAACTGTGTTTAAATCAGATTAATCCTCGTCGCCATTTATAATGTCCTGTTGTCGTAAGTAGACACACAAAAAAGAGAGACTGTTCTACTCTTTATCACATGAACACTAACTCAAGAATGTTTTTTTATCACGCATGCGCATTACATAACACTTCATGTAACATAAACATTACAACTCCTGTCTCTGGCATTCTTCCTAAGATCATCCATCGTACTTCCACTCCATTCCTTCAGGTTGTTGTCCCATTTCTCCATTGGTTTTCCTCTCCCTCTTCTTCCCTCCATCTGACCCTCTATTATCATCCGTGGTAACCTGCCTCTTCTAACCGTGTGACCATAATATTTGAACTTCCTCTCCTTCACAGACTCCATGATATTGTTAGGAACATATTCGCACTGTCTTGCAATTTCTTTTCGGACCCATTGGTTGGTTTTCTTCTCTTTCCAGGTGACGCCAAGTAATCTTCTGTACATCTTCATTTCAAAAGCGTTGATTCTTCTCTCATCCCCCTTGGTGACCGTCCGCTCTCGCTAGCATACAACAACGTTGCTTCTACAATGGCTTTTATTATAATTCCGTTGAGTGTAGCTAACAAATCTTCAGTTTTCATGTCGCGGAAGAGGATTGCACGAGACAATTCAGACTATTGTTTGACTTTTTTATTGTTAGTTTATATTCCTTGTTAAATTTTGCAGTGTCGTGATTGTGCGGAGGAGATTTTGGGGCGTGTGATTTTGGTGAAAGAGTTTTTTAGTTTATATATGATTATTGAAGTAGTTGCTGTACGTTGTTGAGAAAAAATATCAAGAGACCCTTTTGTTATCGTGTTCCTATCTATTCGCGATAAAGTGGCACCCCAGATGGGAGTATTTAACAGTTTTTAGTGGAGTTTTTAACCAGCCAAATCGAGAGCATGACGCATCAAGCAAATCAAGAGATTTTATCAAAGAAAGTCGCAGGGAAGCTGAACCTGTTGGCATTTATCGAAGACGAAACGCGAGGTGAACATAAAAAATTGCAAGGCAATCGAGAGACAACTAAAGATTTATGAATCAAAAATCAAAGAAGTGTACGAGCTTAAAACAAACGTACAAGAGCAGAAATTGACAGAGTTAAGATAGATTCTGTCACCAAATTCTCTTTATTCGATTCGATTTAATTCGATTTAAGCCAAAGGAGAGAGTTCCTCAAGAAGCTTTGCTTCAATTGTAAGGGAAGTAATCACAGAGCTGGGGAATGCAGAGTTAAAAGCGGTTGTCAAGTTTGCAGATCGAGACATCACACGTCAATTTTTGACAGGAAACCAGATCAAGTTTTATTGGCAACCGGAGAACAAGGAGTAATATATCCCCCAGTTATCGTCAGTGTAAATGGCGTAAAATGCAGGGCCTTGTTAGACACAGGAGCTGGCAGCTCGTACATTTCAAACAAGCTGAAGCAAAGCAGACAAATAGACATGATGTTAAGCACAGTGAACAAGCAGATTGAGATATACAATGTGCAAGTAAACAACCTCAAAGGGGACTTCAAGCTAGAAATTGATGCAAGCAAAGCTGATAGAGGGGTTTTGCTTTCTGTAAAGAATCCCAGGTATCAAGATGTTTTGAAGATATACCCTCACTTGCAAGGAATAACGATGGATGATGTCGATCAAAAACCAGAGCTTCCTGTTCACTTAATCTTTGGAGCATCAGAGTATGCAAAGATCAAGACAGATACAAAAGCAAAAGCTGGTAAATCCGGAGAGCCAGTGGGTGAGCATACCAGATTAGGCTGGACACTAATCTGGTATGCTCATGTGTCCTGTATCCGTATGGAGTCGATACGGATACAGGACACATGTTCGTTGCTCAAGGAACATTGGCAGATTATGGCCGCCTTTGTAACCTAGATGTCCTGGGGCTAGAAAATCAACAAGAATGTGAAGAAGATTCAGTTTACAGTGAATTTAAAGAGCAGCTGAAACGACAACCAGAGGGTTACTACGAGACAGGGCTTTTATGGAAGGCAAACTGCCCACCACTGCAAGACAACAAAGCTGGAAGCCTGGCAAGACTGGATAGGTTGACACAAAAGCTTCAGAGAGAACCAGAACTGTTTACACAATACGATGAGATCATCAAGGACCAAGAAACATAGAGAATCATTGAAAGAGTGAAGGATGAACCAAAGGGAAAGTCATTTTATTTACCACACAAACCAGTCGTGAGACAGGCAGCTGAAAGCACCAAAGTAAGAGTGGTTTATGATGCATCTGCAAGGCCAGATAACAACGCACCATCACTAAATGAATGTTTAGAGACGGGACCACCGTTGCAAAACTTTATATGGGATGTGCTGGCAAGGAATAGAGTAAGACCAATTTCACTTGCTGGGGATTTGAAACAAGCCTTCTTGCAAATCAGGATCAGGCAAGAGGATCGTGATGTGTTGCGGTTCCACTGGATTAAAGACAGGGACAGAGAGAACATAGACACGTTTCGTTTTACATGGGTCCTTTTTGGGCTGAATCAATCACCGTTTTTATTAGGTGCAACAATAGAAAAGCACCTGCGCTCAAAAGAAGCAGAATTTCCCACGGAAGTTGAGGAGATACGACACAGTTTATTCGTTGATGACTTATTGTTATATGCAGAGACGAAAACCGGCATGGAAGAGATGAAAGATAAAGTCGTAGAGATTTTGACGGAAGCTGGCTTTACGTTACGCAAATGGCACTCAAACATACCAGAATTAGAGCAAGATGTTTCACAACTGACAGATACAGAGATTTCAGAACAGAGTTTTGCAAAGCAGAAATTAGGAGTGGAAAGAGATGAAACAAAGCTGTTGGGTTTGCCTTGGAAAAAGGCTGAAGATACCCTTGGAGTAGTTTTCCCTGAAAATCAGACAAAGAATGTAACAAAAAGAAGTCTGCTGAAGAATTTGGCATCAATTTGCGATCCTATGGGCATAGTGTCACCAGTGACTCTGAGGGGAAAGCTTCTTTATCGAGATGTTTGTAACGCAAAACAGCCATGGAATCAAGAGCTTCCTATAGAGTTGTTAGACAAATGGATCAAGTGGACAAAGTCATTGTCAGATAAAATAAAAATTCCCAGGAGCGTATCGAAATTCAGAAGAAACATTAATGCAATTGATCTGCATGCATTTGGTGACTCAAGTGGATTTTGAACTGCGGCTTGTGTGTATGCAGTAATCACACAACAGGCAGGAGTTAGTCAAGGGCTTCCTGTTGCAAAATCAAGATTAGCAAAGAAGGGGTTGACAATCCCAAGACTTGAGCTAGTCTCGGGTCACATGGCAGCAAATCTACTATCCAGCATCAGGAGCAGCCTCATAGGGCTACCAGTCAGATCTAGTTATGGATGGCTGGATAGCTCTGTAGCGTTGCACTGGATAAAAGGACAAGGTAATTACAAGCAATTTGTCAGCAACCGTGTGAGGCAAATTCAGGAAAAGGAATTCATAAGATGGAGACATGTGAGCACTGCAGACAACCCGGCAGACATCGGGAGCAGAGGGTGTCCTGGAAACAAAATTCCAACAAAATGGTTCAGTGGCCCAGAGTGGTTGTTAGACGAAGAAAATTGGCCACTTCAGATAGAAACAAAGTCAACGGAGGAATCAGAGGTTGAAGCAAAGCTAAGCGAAGATATTTTCAATGCTTCAATAGAAGTTAGAGATCAATTTGATGAGATTCTAGAGAAACATGCATATTGGAAAGCCACGAGGCTGATGACGTGGATCAACAGATTTGCTACAAATTCCAGAGCAAAGAAAACAGATAGAATCAAAGGTCCACTTACAACAGAAGAAATTCAGAGACAGATTACGTGGTGGATCAAAAGAGTCCAAGAACGCAACGAGAGCACAGACAGATTCAAAAATGAGCAGCAGAGATTAAACCTTCAAAAGAATAATGAAGGAATTTATGAGTGGAGGGGAAGGATTCAAGGAACTTACCCAATTTATTTGCCAGGTGAAGCTTTGTTCAGTGAGAAGCTTGTGGCTGATACCCATGTCAATGCGACGTGGCATGGGGGAGTGAGTCTGACGATGACACATGTGAGACAAGCATACTGGATACCCAGACTAAGACAGATGGTGAAGAGAATACGGAGCAATTGTCATGGATGCAAGAAATTCCACGCCAAAACCTACCATCAACCAACAGCAGGATTGTCACCAAAAGATCGCACTGAAGGATCAAGACCATTTGAAGTGATAGACGTGGACTTTGCGGGTCCCATAACATACAAAGTTAGAGCCAACACAGAAGGAAAAGCATACATTCTGCTACTTGCCTGCAGTTTGACCAGAACAGTGTACATCGAAATAGTTACAGATATGACAGTTGATCAGTTTATGGTTTGCCTCAAAGAGTTCATAGCAAGGAGAGGACGCCTAAGGAAAATTTATTCAGACAATGCCAAAACATTTGTAGCTGCATCAACAAAGATACGAAAGATAATGAAAAATGAAACGATTCATAATTACCTTTCAAGAAACAACATAGCGTGGCAGTTCAGCTTAAGCAAGGCCCCATGGTGGGGGGGGGGGTCAATTTGAGAGGATTATAGGCCTCGTGAAGCAAGCAATGTACAAAGTGTTGGGAAGAGCAAGTCTTAGTCTTCAAGAGTTAAAAGAGATCATGTTGGATGTGGAAATAGCCTTAAACAACAGACCGTTGTGTTATGTGGAAGACGACATCGAGCTACCGGAATTAACTCCAAACATGATGTTGTTGGGACACCAGAATTCACTGATAAACGAAGAAGTTCATGACCTAGAGAGTAAAGATTTGAGGAAAAGAGCCAAGTACTTGGAAAAGTGCACACAGAACCTTTGGAAATGATGGACAAACGAGTATGTTAGAGCGCTGAGAGAGAAACATAACCTGACACACTCAGGAAAAGAGAACACAGTTAATGAGAGAGATGTAGTGTTGATTCATAGAGACGACAAGAATAGAGGCAAGTGGAGTATAGGGGTTATAGAGAGCGTGATCAAAGGGCGAGATGGAGTTGTCAGAGCGGCCAGAGTCAGAACAAGAAAGACGGTTGTAGAAAGAGCTGTACAACTACTGTATCCATTGGAGTTAACATGTGAAAGAGAAGAGCAGAGACACCAGTTAAATCCACAAGCAAAGGAATACAGACCCAAACGTAAGGCTGCACAACTTGCAGAAGAAACAGTCAAAGAAATTATTTGAGATGAGAGTAGAGACTTAAAAGATGATTGACATTTGCTGAACGGGGACACCAAATGGGGGAGTTTGTCGCGGAAGAGGATTGCACGAGACAGTTCAGACTATTGTTTGACTTTTAGTTTTTATTGTTTGTTAAATGTTACAGTGTTGTGATTGTGCGGAGGAGATTTTGGTGAAAGAGTTTTTTAGTTTATATATGATTGTTGAAGTTGTTGCTGTACGTTGTTGAGAAAAAATATCAAGTGAGAAAACCATGAGACCCTTTTGTTATCGTGTTCCTACCTATTCGCGATATTCAGGAGTGGATAATTTTCTAAAGCTGCCACTTGACTGACGGTACATTAATAGTCCATGCAGGTTCTTACAGTTCCATCCTCTTTTACAATAAGTACAAATTAGTAAAGGCCGGATTACACTATCATCTTTAGGTAATTGTTGCTTCAATTTTTTCCGTGATCACGGACAACACGAGAAAATGATAGTGTAACTGCACCTTCAAGTTCCTTGTTGCTGCTTGTTTTTGGGGATTACGCAGTAGGTGTTAATTCATCTTTCTGAAATTTCTTTTGATCGTCGTTCAAATAGTTCCTTCAGAATTTTAATCCCTTCAAACGCACCGACAGATTTCGTGACAATTTCTTGATGTACATGGGTATTTTAATACTGAGCTCACTTGCTGTTGTTCGTGTCGTGTGTTTGTGTCTTATTCTCACCGTCATATTAGTATAGTAAAACTGCGATAAAGCGTGAATTTGTATGAAAATGGACCATTCCGAGGAATACATTTTAAAACAATTTCATGATTTCATGCAAAGCAGGCAGATTGCTGAAGAAGGTGAGGAGGTCGAAACACAAAGAGAAGGAGAGTCAATCAGATCAGCCCAAGATGAGATCGAAGTTATAGAAGCACCAGTCCCAGTTGCGAAGTCGAAAAAGAAGGCAAAGAAAAGAAATTTGATTGGAAGGATGATGTCGTGGAAAAGGTTATTGATGAATGGGAAAGTCAGCCATTGCTATTTAACGTAAACCACCCGCAGTACCACGTCAAGGAAAGAAATTGTATTTTGAAAATTATTTCCAACCTGGAAGATTCAGATGTTACACCTTTGCCATCGTACGAAGAAGTTCAACGGAAGATAAATGCCTTAAGGTCATATTTTGTGGCGGAGAAGAACAAGACCGAGCAATCAAAAGTAAGCGGTAGTGGTGCGAGTGACGTCTACAAAAGTAAGTGGTTGTACTTCGATCGCTTGTCATTTCTGGCTGATAATGTCACACCAAGAGGCACGAATTCTAATGTTGGGAAGAGAACATCTGCAGCACTGACCCAGGATAACCCCAACAGTGAAGCCAATGCATATGATGTAGAGTGTGCCCCGTCTGCAAAGGCATCTAAAAAAATGGAAATCTTAAAGACAAACCAGCTCCTGGATAAAGCTATCAGAGTGCTAAATGAGCCCGCCCCCTTTGAAAAACCAAAGCCTGTTGAATCTTTCACTGCAGACCAGTTGTTTGGTGACATTATATGCAAACAGTTGCAGACAATGCAGGAAGGCCAAATGAAAGACTTATTGAAAATGAACATTCAACGGCTCATTTATGAAGCCAAATACCCTAATGTTGGTTGCAGGCAACAAACAGGGGTGTATAATCACCACCTCGTGAATACTGGGCAATTTAATAGCAGCAGCGACATGCCTGCTCAGCAGGATTCACCCAGGCCACCCAGTAATTGCAGCATGTATCCAAGAAGTAATTCGACGCTTAGTTCAACATCTCAACCATCTTTTCAGATTGAAAGAAGCTTCACACATGAATTAGAAACCGATCCATTGCCAGACTTATAATTTTTTGTTGTTGAATTATTGTAATTACATTTCTTATTTACTTGATGTTAAATTTTTCCACTGCCACGGTACTTGCCCTGGCCCATAAAAGTGATCTGCAAATGTATCTCGCAGCGTTTCGGCTGATTTTGTGCTGTTATTGCCGTGTCTTCTCGCTGGAAGATCCCTTAAAGCTGACGCAGAAGCGGTGCTTCTCCAATCCCCCTCAATGACATCCCCATCTACAATTGCATCAGCAAATCCTAATGGGGTGTATGATTCTGATGATTTGGTGCGCAATAAATTATGAAGCACTAAGGCTGCAAGGACAACAGAAGTTGCGTTATCAGGGTGTAGATTCATTGTTGATGAAAAAACTCGGAATACATTCGTCAGAATTCCGAATGCATTTTCTGAAACGAGTCTGAAGCGCGAAAGTCGGTAATTAAATATTCTTTTCTTGTCCTCAAGTGCTCTATCCGGATATGGCTTCATACAATTCCGGCCAAGCGGGAAAGCGTTGTCAGCAACAAACACGTATGGCACTGGAACATCACTTTCAAATGGTTCCCACGCTGGGTTATTGCTATTCGGCAAGGGTCTAGGTGATGGTAAATTCATGTCTCCATTGCAAAGCATCTGGTGGAGCATCGAGTTACGGTATACACCACCATCACTAATTCTGCCCTGGCATCCTACATCTGCAAAAACAAACTTATAGTCGAAATCAACAAGAGCCAAACAGACGATGCTGAAGAATCCTTTATAGTTATAGAATTCTGCTCCTGAAGACTGTGGATGGTTTATGGAAATATGCTTTCCATCTGCAGCTCCAAATGCATTTGGAAACTGCCACTTTACCTCTGCACCATTGGCCAACTTCAACCATTCGTCTTGTGTGGTTGGAAATTTGAAATATTCCTCCTTCAACACTTGAAAAATTGCGTCACAAACGCGTGGAACGAACAGACTTATTGTAGATTTGTGTATTCTAAATTGATACATCAGGCTTTCAAAGCTTTCCCCAGTTGCTAGGAATCTCAATGTCACAGCTAGTAACGAGGAATTTCATCAGATTTCGGTCACTCTAACCACCATCCCGTTGTGATACAAAAAAGTGAATAATTTTGGAGATCTTGTTTATTCAATGCTTAACTACCTCAAATGTGTCGGTGTTCATCCTCATGAATCTTCGATAGTCTTCCTTGTCAGTGAGTCTTAATTCATTCACCAAGCCTCGATAAATACTACCATCAGTTTTATGGCTCAACCAAGGTTTTACCCACACACTTCTCTTTCTCCGGCAATGCGATTTTTGTAATCGAAGACCACAGACAAGTAGAATAGCTGCAGCAGCGCTTTTTCGTTCTCTTTTATGTTGCTCCATTTTAATACTAAAATTATGCGCGCTCAAATCTTGAATTCAAACGTATTCATGTACATCAAGAATGCACTACTGAACTATGAAAGTAGAGCCTGCAGCTCATTACAAAGCCGTTATTTCCGAAATTAGAATATATTAGAATACAAGACTATAAAACTTGTTCCTAATTTTACACCAAAGAGTATTGATACACATTTGTAAACAAAGCACACCCGCTCTCTTTATTAAAATTCAAAGCTATATATTCAAAACACTGAAGTTTTTTTCTTGGGCTATATCATAAATTCAAAGATAGTTTTGATTCGCAAGTCCCCTACCACTTTGGATCAAGAGCTGAGAATTTCTTCAAAGATATTAATACCAGTACTGAGTTCTGTATCTGTAGTTCTGTAAAAGAGTGTACAACAGTGGTATCGACGGGTTTATCAACCAAAAAGACTATATATTCCAATATTTACAATGTAATAATCTATTCTGAAAGTATAATCTAAAGACCAGTAGTTACACATCCAGTGCATGCTTGTTGCAAAATACATCCAGTTGCAAAATAAGACGAAGGATATGTCTTCGATGATGATATACAACGTGTAACACACAAAATATTTAAAAATCGCCAGTCTTTGTAAGAATAAAATACTTAAATAAGATAAGTGCACAAATTGTAACACAGCAGTGACATAAAAATTAAACATCGCACTCTTTAGCCAAACTTTCCTTCTCGCGATGATGTAGCTGAGACCTGTAAGAGCCAAGCAAACGTTACACTGCTGGTTTGATATGGTGGAAAGAATATACAAATGCTGCAATTTTCAATGGGGGAATTCTGTCATTTATATCATTTTGAATACTGGAATAACGGTTGCAAATGAAAAATAGCAATACCTGTTATATCTCGCTTTTAGGAAGTAACACAAAACAGTCAGCACTATTCCAATTATTAAACCACAACCAGTAAATAATAGTCGATCTCTGGTAAAACCTGAAAAAATGTAGCAGTTGATTTGAAGGATGTACATTGAAGCAATAATATAAGCACTTAACAGCACGTGTTTCTCTTTCTTCAAGTCTGCGTGCAAGAACGTGTTCATACAGAGGAGAGCCAGCCAACTAATAGGGCCGAACATTTTTCCTGATATCTCATCCTAGACCAAATTCATCTCACTTCGCAGGGCCAGCCAGGTGAGCGGGTTAACTCGCATCATTTGAGCACATTCCTAATCCTAAGCAATAGCTATGTTTACAAATGAGTCAGTTTGGCATTCCCTATTATCAGCTAATACCGTATATTTTATCGTATGCCCCTTTCTTTATAAAAAATTTGCTCAAATCCGTTGACAAAATACGTTGAAATTCAACATAAAATTCTTCAATTATTTCACCAAGATTAAGCCTTTTAAAAAGGTTTTCAAAGATTCTTAGATGCACGACAGTTGAGTTTATATGGGAAGACACAACATTGTGTGATGTGATATGTCAGAAAAACAAAAATGTGAAAAAAACATTAATGGCACAGTTTGTGTGAAAAACGGACCTATATCAATTTCATGGCTGGTTAGAGGGTTTACTACTTGGATTAGATAATGGCCTGACTATTAAAAGATAACCCGATCCGCACAGGTGTAAGACCCCCAAAACGCACCATCCTTAAGATAGTCAGTGTTTCAGGACAACAATCTATTTCATGTCAACCTATAACGAATATTTCGATAACAACTTAACTCAAATATCACAAATTTTTACATAATCTGCCCTTTGCACAACTTTTACTTTGTTAATAATGATAATCAATTTTATCAAATTGAATCAATGGTACAGTAGAACCCTGATAACTCGAACCTTCATGGGAGCGATGAAAATGGTTCAAATTAACGAATGTTCAAGTTAGGACTACAAAGTACCAAAAAAGCTTTTAAGGGGAATACGAAATTGTTCGAGATATCCAAGGCTCGAGTTACCAAGGGTTCGAGTTATCGGGACTCTACTGTACTTTGAACTATGCAACCTCCAAAAAAACGAGTACTTGCAAAAATATACAGTTGTTGTTGATTTTATAATTTAGTCACGTGGACCAATATGACAAGGGCTACTTCGAAAAACAGAGCTCGGTTTTCGAAAAGCAGAAACTCAGAAGATTACATTTTATGTAAATATTTTTAAAAAATACCTTCAGCTGTTCCTTTAACTTGGGAGCTGGACCTCCTAATAGAACTGGGGTTTTTCGTCGTAACATCAGCTGATTTTGTTCTCTGATTAGAATCCTGATGATTCTCTTTCTTGTCAAATTGTGATAAAGTCACTGTAAGCCGTTCTGGAATTGACGTGCTCATTAAAGCAGGTTTCAAATTGTTTGTTTTATTTGATAATGACGTCACTGTGCTTTTCGCCAAGGTTGTCGCTGCCTTCTTGGGAGTGGTAGTAATAATTGTGGTGGTTGATGGTGGGGTTGGTGCTGCTGGTTTCTCGCAACACATATTTTTACATCTTCCACACTTCTGATCTGTGTTAATAACAAATAACCAAGGTCACTTCTTCTATAAAATCTAAATATCAACTGCGTACATGCTTGCATGAACTGTTGAATACATGCGTTTTATTTCATTGTAGCAAATTTTCTGATACCTCTGTTTATTCTATTGGAAGACAATCGTGATAACATACTGCACACATCATTATAGTAATGAAAACATAAGGCACCCACCATACCCAGCAAGATAAACTAATTGATGATCCTGGCAATGGAGTTACAATAACTGAAAAATCATGGAAAGCAAATAACAAAACAAACTGACCTGGATGACACACTGTAACTTTCAGTTTCATGTTGTGTGTTTTGCAGCGGCCACCTGATTTGTTTTTCAGCCCTTGCCTCGTCCCATCTGAAGTATCTGATATACGTAAAATTTGACACATTATGTACCATTGCAAACAGTGTACACAAGTCAAATGAAAAGGAAAATATTATTACATATAAAATGATCCCATGAAATGATATTCAATTAGATCAGCTTCACAATTAATAATTTTAACATTGGACCTGCCTGACCAGACTTTGAAACTTACCAATAAAGTAATATGTTTGGTTAGGCAAAAACTGCCATCCATTCCATGTAGCAATGCTAAATATAACCATTTCATATTTAAGTTCATTGATTTGCTCGGATTTGTCACAGTGTAGCAACAAGCTGTTGGGTTTGTCAACAGTGCAGTTTTCATAGCCTTCTTTGCTAACAAGATGAATGTTTTCATACAAGTTAAATCGAGATAAGTGGTCTTCTCTAGAAGATGCTACATCTATTGCCACATGTGGACAAACAAAGTACAGTTCTGTTTTCGGCTCTACATATAAATGAGCAGGATCAGTACATGGACGTCTTGAAAATGAGTTCTGCTGAAACCTGGATGAAAAAAATTCAATATTAGTAAAAAGTAGCAACTTAAACACTTGCTCATTCAATAAACATTTTGACAATAAGCAACTTTATAAAGAGCCTATGACTGGGCAGTAAAAAAACTTATAAAATAACTTATATAATTGAAGACAAAATAATACTCAGTGTTTCATTGAGCAGAGTGATGAAAATGAAACACTAAATATTATGAAAAATGAAAATGAAATATTGTTAAAAAATACAGCAAAAGCGAAAATGAGAAAATTTCCCTTTCAATGTTTCTTTTGTATGTATGCTATTTTGGACACTAATACCCAGCAAAAGATAAGAAATGATTCAGAAAAATTTATACTACATTCGGGATACATTAACATAGTTACAAAAATAATGAAAATAAAATTTGACCAAGAGATAGGTCCCTGATACAAATAGACAAGTAATAGGCAAGTGAAATTCATTTCATTACCCCATGAATACAATAAAAATACACATTGTTTTTTAAGAAACCTAACTTGGGCCCTACTAAAAGTTTCTTCGTTTATCACCAGTTTTTACTGCTAAAAGTTTCTTGAAAGTTTCTTATTTTTAGATAAGCATTGAATATCAAATTTTATGCTTTCACTCACATATTAATTTTATTAAAGTTTATAACACAACAGTGACACAACACAACACTCTGTACTATCTCAAATTATCTAAAAACAGCAAAACCCAGTTCTCATTAATCAATCTAAAAATACTAATTGTTGCAATGCAGGAATTGTTGATGTATTACTTTCCGGTTCAGAAAGTCTTCTTATTTTTCTTCAGAGTTTCTTAAAAATATGGCTTTAGCTCTAAAAGTTTCTTAAATTTTCAGGGCTCTAGTACTATAGGTTTCCTATAAAAAAACGTGTAAATCTGCATTTTCATGCCAATAAATTTGAAACTGTGTTGCACCAATCAAAAATGAAGATCAAATAACATTTCACAGTGCTAAACTGCATACAGGTGACACCTAAGGAAAGGGGACCTTTATTACAGTTTAGCATATAATCCTAAAGCATACATCATGGTGGCAGACAAGAGGAATACAAATTTTCATGATGTTATTTGTGGTAAAAATGCGTACAAAGTTCAAATAATGCAGCCCCTGCAATGTTTCAAAAATGTTTCAAGTCTGAAATTGGTCCTTATAGCCTGAATGCTTAGAATCTGTTGAAAAAATTGAAATTAGGCACTTGGTTAGATTGTTGTCAGAATTTCCCATGCTAAAATTGATATTTGCATGAAATTCCAAAAAGAAATAAGTGTATTTCATACCACTGGCACGTTTTGCAATCTGAATGCCTGAAGCATTCATATGACTATATATGACTATAAAATGAATTAATTAAAATTCTAACTTCCAAAATCATCCCATTCTAAACAGATAACTTTGTTAAAACAAGATATTTTCATGGAAAAATATTTAGATACCTATGTATAAAATTTTCCTTGCAAAATCATGAAAGTTGTTACAACCAACTGAAAAATAAATACTTCATTCATATTTTACTACCAATGCCTTATTACACAGAATAAAACTATCCACAAATCGGTGAGAAACTTGTGGTTACATAGAAACATTGAATGGACTCGACAAATTGAATTCCCAATATCTATACCCACAAGGAGTTTCATGATAAAAACTATCACAGGTGGTTTTATTAAGAAAGAGATCCAAAACTTTGTTAAAAACATACCATATTTCCTTTAATTGGCCCCACCCTCTTTTAACCGCCCCCTCCAATAAGCACCCACCCGATTATCACAAAGTGTGAAATAAGCGCCCCCTCTCTATTAACCGCCCTGGGCGGTTAATAGAATGTTTACATTTTCACTGTTTGGTTCAAATAAGAACGTAGAAACTCGAACTGTTTGGTTCAAATAATAACGTGAAAAGGTGATAGTTTTATGAATAACAATTAATATTATAAGAGACAGGAGATTTATACGACTTCAAAACAGGCCATACTTATTATAGCAACATCAAAAAAAACCATTTTTGCTTTTTTAATTGTTCTCCAACTGTTTTCTTTTCTGGCTCAACACAATCATTTCGCCAAACTTCAACCATATTATAAAATAGAGCATTCCATTAAATATCCCGATTCAGAATAAAATATTAACAGGAAAAATATAATGGATAAATTATTCCTTTTCAGCTCTTTCAGTTTCAAGGGATTCAGAGGTGACGACAAGGAAGTTAATGGCCTAAGCACAGTTCAGACAAGGTCGCTCGCTTGGCGTAAGAAGGCTAAAAAGTCAAAGAAAACTAATAACAAATGCTTAGTTTACTTACAGTAAATTCCTCTGGTTCCAATGAAAAGATGGCACAACCATACGAGCTTCAGAAAATGTAATTAAAGCTATAAAACACAAAATATTCATGGCAAAATCCATTATTTGAAAATAATTCGTTGTTGGTGAACGACGAGAACTTCCGTTTTATTCGTAAGCGTTAAATTGTCGTTGAGCAAGATGTTTTACTCTTTTACATGCTGTTACCCTGATTTCAGCATTCAAGTTAGTCTTTCTCTCCGTAAAGTGAACAGAGTTTAAAAAACGAATTTCTATTTCGATGAAAAATATGAAACGATAACGAAACGGATGTTATCAATGGGCTGTGACCGCATTCTCAGTGTTTGAATTGAATCACAATCAATCTCGGCGTGGGACGTAGTATGCAAATGAGGTATTGTCTTGTCTTGTGTCATTCAACATCAACAACACGTTAACAAAAGAATCAATAACCAATTCAAGCAAGAATAATGGCTCTTACTAAAGTACGGACCGCGAAACGAAACGGGAAACGCAATATGGGGCGGAACGGAACGAAGCGGATTACTAAAATGCGAAACGATTACGTCAACAAGGGCATGGCCAATTACTAAAATAAGGAACGATTACTATAATACGAAATGCGACTATTTTTCCGCTTTTTTCTGCAAAATGTGTGAAACACAGACCAGAACATTACATTTGTTCACATAGTGGCGGAACGCGTGTTATCGTGCATTGCAAGTTTAGATGGGTTGTTTTTGGTTTCAGCCTACATGAAGAAGGATCAGATTCAACTTCAAAGGTTATTTACAGTTTAATGGTAGTGTTGAAATTATTGTTCAGGTATTCGCCTTCATTTACGAATTGGCCCAATACTTATAAACGGAAAAAGCGCCTCCGACAAACAACACCGAAATCATGCCCAATTTCAGATTATGCTAGATTTTACGCCAAATGACGATTGCTGCTCAAAGTATACCAAAGTACAATACTATGCTAGGTCTGATCACTGTTTCGAATTGTGTGGGATACTTTGCGTGAACCTTTTTGGCTTAGGGTGAACATTTTTTTTGTTTCTGTCAGCAAACCATAACAAATACAGCCTTGAAATAAAGAAAATAAACCAATCAGAGACAAATAATCATGCTCAGGGGCGCAAACGAGAGGGGGGGGTGTGGGAGTGTTACACCCACAAAGGTTTTTAAATCCGGTCCCAATTACAGATTTTGGTTATAAAATTGGTCCCAATTCAGCTGTGGACTTGAAGTTTTTCAGATTTGTACCAGTTGTGAAAGGTGCTACTGCACTGTATAAAACCAAGGAACATTGTTCAAACAATGTCCTTGTCCCGCAAAAAGTAAGTCAGTTGCAGTAAAAATCAATCTGGGACTTCTACTTCTGTGGAGGAGTTGAATAACTAAGATATTTCACATCACAACAGACATCCCAGACATCCCCTTCTGAGAACTTTTCAATCAGGACATCACACACGACCTCGCTTTAAATTATGCCTGCATATCATAGTACACGCGGAGGAGCCTTATGACATTGGCATGCGACGTTGACCTTGAGCACACTGAAACGAAATGGGCAATGCTGCCAGTATCTGGTTATATCATAAGACTTTGAAAAATAGCACTCGAATACTCAGTTCACTTACCTACTATTATATTATTTTTATCTACTTACATTTTAATTGTTCAATTCTGTCGCAGGGCCTAATTTAGTGTGGTTTTTCCCACATTTTGTGGTCTTGGAAATCCAAATGTGGTCTTGGAAATTAAATAGGGTGGATGGGGTTTTGGGGGTTCGGCAGGATCGTGGCCGCAATGCCACATTCCGCAGACGTTGAACGGTTGATCAGCACTTGCAACAAATTTTTATCTAATACCATTCCTATGACTACTTTATATTACTGTGCAGAGAGAGAATTTTCAGAATCCTAAGCCGTTTTCAGACCTTAGGAATGGCAAAATCTCATGAGCTGCCGGGGGCTCCGCCCCCTGGACCCCTGCCAGGGTGCTGTCCTGGAACCGCTGGGGGCTTACAATAGCGCCCCCAGACCTCCAGCTGTTGCTGCCCACGGTACGCAAGTTATCAAGCGTATGGCTGCACAAATTTTTCCAGGAAACCTGATAGCATTCATGCAAGTGGGGTCTTTGAATATATTCATAAATTAGGGCCTTGTAGTTACGCTTTTATTAAATTGTGACGGTTTGGAAAGTGCTAATTTTTATCGAAATATCGGTCCTTTTTGGGAAAAAATCGGTCCTTTAGTCACACACCCCCATAAGAAAAATTTTGCATTTGCGTCCCTGCCCATGCTGTTGCCAAACCCTTGCCGCAAATGCGATAAATTGTGTGTCTACCGATTTTCACGTATTCACACTTTCAGAATTTGAGGGATAACGAGAAAAGCAAAGCTACTGGATCGTGGCCAACAGCTAAGAATGGTTATGGCTACTAGAAAAGTAATGAAAACTATAAATCTCTGTGTGATAATGACTTTCAGGCTGCTGAACCTACAAATTTTGCTTGTGGGACATTTGCAATGCATTGAAAAGAGACAGCCGTGCGGGGACTAATTAGCATTTGAGAATTGATATTGAGAAATACAATTGACATTGAAACTGCATGACAAGGACACATTTTGCTGGCCAGAGGTCAAAAACGAACCTGAACTGACGAGCCTTTGATTTTGCATGACAGAAATCTACTTAGGTTTTGTTCAAAATTTCCCCGCAGATGTTCTAGCTCAGCAGCACCTACTTACAACATGGGATTCCTGGTCTAAAGCTATAATCCTACCAGCAAAATGTGAAGGAAACAGCAAGCGAAAAAAGAGCCCAGTAGGAAGCGGCGTTAAATGAAATATATCATAGGTGTACAGTGTTGCGGGATATCAGGAGGGAGGTGATAAAACAACCCCAGTTGCCATGGATGGCAAGCGAATAGAAAATAGGCCATCCTAAGTTGGTTACGCTTAGAACACTTACAGTAATAAGCAAGGTGAAATCACACGCAGATATGTTGACTAGATGAACAGCAAAGTAAGCTGAGCCCAGTTCAATGATGAGCTCAGCTTACTTTGACCCAGCTATACAATATTAAGAAACGACCTCACCGGGATAACTTGCATATGTGGCTCTGAGAGGTAGCTATGGAAGACATCGGCCAGTCGGGCGTCATATTGTGTTGTGATAAACAGTGAACGACTAATTTTTGATTTTTGATCAAATTTGAGAACAAAACTCTCTGAGTTCCAACGAAGAATGATTAGAAATGTTATGCTACATACTCCTATATGCCCTAAGGATTTAATCTCTACAAACGTGCCACACCAGGGCATAGAAAACCTTGTGGCGAATCAAGCAATGAAATCCATGAAATCATCTCTCGAAACGTGATCCGATATCAATCATTAGCGGGGATGACCACTCTATAGTCTAGGGTCATTTTTGATTTTCCATACTTAAGGGTCATACTTGTCGTCCTGGGTCCTGGGGTATGGTTTTTATACTATGCCATTTCTTTCAACCTTAACCATTTTTGAATTGCATTTAAAATCATTAAACAATAAAAAAGAGCAGGGAGGGTGGGAAGAATTGAATTGAACGTGTGCGAAGCCCACTTGTAAAATAATGATTAACCCACCTATGGTCGATGCAATTAAATACCTTAAAGGAGATGAGATGAAAGAGAGTCAATTGACAGCGATATTGAAGATGCCAACCCCATGGGTATGTTACTGCAAGATCAGAGATCCTATTCTAATCAACCCGTTAGCACAACTTTGCCTTGTGCAAATGACAAAGAATTGATGATTTCTTTCCGCATTAACTATGATTAAATTCGAAATTTAATCACCATTAATGTCATCTCAAGAATTTGGGCGGTTAGCCTACCGGCCCGGATTGACTATGAATAAGCTTTTACGGTCGGTTGTCCCGATTTGCCGTGCAAATTCTCCGGTCACAGAACACACAGAGTGTAACCCCACCTATCGTAATATTTAATCTCTATCTTGTGGAACTATTGCTTTCCCTAATTAGCTTATATTCTCTTTTGGAGCCAGCAATTCCTCATCCCGACCCTAGAAACAATAAGCCTAGAAAAATGGCAGGTCAGGAAGATAAGCATAATAATAAACATAAAAAATCAAAAATTATAATAAAGGCACCTAGCACGATCCACCGCGAACGATCGGCGGTAACCTTCTAAGGAACATATAGGTATGCCGTAAAAAGTAGCAGGCAAAAGGCCACACTGCCTAAAAGCTTGGCGATCATTGCTGTGATTAAATTCGTGTTTGTGCCAATATTTGAGACACCTTCAGGTATTTCGTTGTGTCCTCTCGTGGGCTTCCCGATTCAAGTATTTCTTGTGTCTTTATACCCTTACCAAGCTGTGTTGTTAGTATTTTTTCGCATGAAGTGCGCATTGAGAGATAAGGCATGCAGCCATGTCGTTGCATGACGCTTTCGCGTTGGAATCAGATATCGTGGTTGCATGTGAGGTATCTGGGGTACCATTGCTTGGGTACTTCTTAACTCGTAGTTGGATAAGCTGTCTGAATTAGAAATCAAGAACAAAAAATGTTCACTCAAAGCGAGAATTCCCGCTGGTAACTGTGTTTGCAACACAATCGAGCGTGGGTATGTGATTCCACATAGCCCTAACGAAGACACGTTTATGCACAAGTGTGACATCGCCCGCAGATACATTGAAGCAACAGTGTAAACGGGCTTCCAATTTATCGCTACCCAGATTAAATTATATGTACGTCAATATAAAGGAGTAATTAATGTTGAAAAGAAATCAAACAAGGCGACGTAATTCAATGCATCTCACAACCAGCAAATGGCCAATAAAGTACTGTATGCGAAAATGTGTGTGAAGCCGAGAGTGGCTGTATATAGAGGTTGGGGTAGCTTTATATAAACTTGATAGGCATCACTAGACCATTGGCTTTGGGCTTAGATCAAATGATCCGGAAAATGAAAACCTAACGAACTTTTCGTTCTCTTTCTGACGTACTACTCTGATGAGTGTCAGACGAAAAGCTTTGGTATTTATTATGTTTCGCTATGTTTCCGATTTTCAAAGCAATTTTGAAGTTCTGTACCGATCAAAGACTGTTTTACAAAAATAATCCATAATTATCTTGCTAAAACAAAACAAACGGCAAAACGTGATAAAGTAGATGAAGTAATAAGCAAACTTATACCACCAACCTTTAGCTGGTTGTTTTATCACGCACACGAAAGGAGAGGGAAGAGGTTGAGTGATGAACAGATAACCACGTAAGGCGTGTGAATACTGGAAAAATCCATTGTCACTGCATCAGTTTTGGGGTCAATTTTCAGCCTTTAGCAATGCCGAAAATAAAAAAAACACACGGGGAGATGTCAAAAAGCTTTGTAATGATGGCGTTGAAATGGTTTAAAAAAAATTGTATTTATCACTGGAAACAAAGGAGAAAACCAGACGTGAAGTTTTTTCTTGATACCGAAGCCGAAGAGGGAAGTTGATTTCGTTCCGGCATGTACATCACACAACCTCGGCCCAGGTCGCATAAGCTTGCGCGAAATTTTCCAGAAATGGCTGAAAATCGCACTTTTGGAGCCGTGAAAAGGTGTTAATGAGCGAATTTCAAAATCTAAAAAGTGCAATACCTGTTTTTACGTGAAAAACTACAGAAAAATGAAATAAAAAAGCATTGTGAGAGTAGCCCTTTAAATGCACAATTGGAAGTCGATTCTGATAAAAAACCGTTTCCTTGAGATAAGATGACGTTCAAGCTGTAAATCACGTTTAACATAAAACAAAGCCAAGAAAGAACATATATAACGGGACTCAACCACATTGTCCATTCCAAAAACAGTGCTCTGTACATTCCAAATCAAATTTTCTGTGTATGTCTCAAATCGTAAAATAACTAAAGGGTTAAATATAATAATGCTTGTAAATAAGAAAAATTGCAAAGGGTAGTCGCAGCAATGCAGACCAATAAGCAACACCAAGGCTTAGTGAATGCGATTGGGCCTATGTGAAAACAGTGAATGTTTCGAAGGAAACATGGAAGTAGACAAAAATGACAAATGACAAAACATTGTTAACAGGAGTTATAAGTGGAAAATGAGGGGCATATATATTATTGTAGTAACAGTGCAGTGTCGTTGTAGAACCAGAAATACATAGTCAAAAAAGACAAAGTTTAAGAGAATGTAAACTTTATTAATGTAGCCAACTTACTGCCTCTGTAGCTTGGCCGGGTAAAGCAGGTATACTCAAGAAAAGACGAGATGTTGCTTGCATGAGATCAATAATTCAACTGAAATACTATTATCATTTTACATAAGTTATAACAACAGTTATACTGACACATCAATCGACAGTGACAACAACAACGGGTATAACATAGACATAAGGCACAGCACGAGATGTTAAATGACACAGGGTCACAGGAAAACAATATAACTAACACGAACATAATTCTAGTTCTAATATATTAACAAAGACATTTTACAATTTCTATTGATGCAATCATAACATTAGACCTCGTTTGCTGCCATAGGATTTTTTTAGGTCGCATTTGGCATGGATTTTAGAAAGTGTGGGGCTAAAGATGCACTAAAGTTAAAATTAACTAAATTTAGCGAAAATGACCTCGCAATGGAATGTGAAATGTAGGTAGTCACATATGACGCACTGCCCCTAAGGAAAATAATATCGCAATCACGACACAACATTCATATATTCCGCTTAGTCCTATACTCTCCACTTATACTTCTTGTACTCCCTGCCAATCAATATACATAACAGATAAGCAATGTGGCTTATTGGTTTGCATTACTGCGACTACCGTTTACGTTTGTTCTTATTTTCAAACATTATTATATTTAACCTTTTATTTATCCTATATGATTTGCGACACACACAGAAAGTTTGATTTGGAATGTACAGATCTATGTTTTTGCAATGAAAAATGTAGTTGAGTCCCGTTCTTGGTTTTGTTTTATGTTACACGCGGTTTAGAGCTTTTGAACCTCATTTTATCTTAAGGAAACAGTATTTTATCAGAATGGACTTCCCAAATTGTGCATTTAATTTTTAGCTTTTGCCATTTTTTAAAATTCTATGACATCATGACAAAAATGACCTCATAGCTAACTTTTATAGAAGCACTATAATGAAAATATTTTGCTGACAGAAGTTAAATTGATGACGCTAATCAAGAATTTGCAGTTTTTAGGAAGCTGTCACCCTTAATAGTGAGCACATTGATAGTTTCCCCATCGAGAACTGGGTCTAATTACTTCTGTCTAAAAATAGAATTTAGGGATAAATTTTGATTGGGGTCTCGACCCTATGCTTTTCAGCGTGTCGAACTCTCCATGTACGTTTCATGTTGGTATCATAAAATTAACGATTGTGACGAAGCCATTAATAGGCTATTAAAAAATGTTATCTCAAAAATTGGACGATTAGGCAGCTGCCCAGGATTGATTGGCCGGTAGATGTCCGTGTTCCCGATTTGCCGTGCGAATTCTGGGCGGTACACCAGGCAGTATTACCAGATGGTCGAACTGCAAATCGTAACAAAGGATGCACTCGACAAAACAATACACCATGAGACGGAGGGAAGGGAGGGAAAATTGAAACCTTGTTGTTGATCCCCAACATTGAAATGATATGAATGCATTGCTTGTTTCTGTGATGTGATATGTCCTAACTGTGGCTCACAGTGTGAATAGCAGACACTTAACGCTCGCCCCTTCTGATGCGCAAAACTGATTTGTTGAAGCTATTATTACCATTATGCCCCCAAACTGGTTACTCAACATTAATCATTAGTAATCATTTCCTTTTTCTTTCGCCGTAGACGCCAATGCTGTGGGCGCACCTAATGTTGCACCGACTTCCGTCACCACTGCCCGTCCTTCACGGCTCTTCTTATAGTCTATCATTTCACATCTTCCGCTCCACTGTTTGAGGTCGCCTTCCCACTGCCTTTTCGGCCTTCCATCTTCCGGTGAGACCTTAGTTCCTTCTTCTCCTTCAACCAGAACCTTTCCCATCATTCGTTTCCTCACCTGATGTCCGTAGTGTTTCAGCTTCCTAATATTAATCCTGCTTAGACCTAAGTTAAACATTGCTCTTCTTTTGCACCAAATCAAGTTCAATCAACTTCGTTAGTGGAGCGACTCTAGAGCGGCAGCAAGTTAGACGTGGCACTTAATTGTCGGCGACAATTAAGTGCCACGTCTAATCTGCTGCCGTCTAACGTCCACGTCTAACGTTTAAGAGCGACAGTTTGTCGCTCTTAAACGCCTATTATAATCCACAATAACTTTCCCGTTTTTTCGCAAAAAATGAAATTTCAATCTTTCCTGATTACTTTGATGCTAGTTTTGTTTTTATTCAATCACGATATATACTAAATTTGGCTTTGAAATGGGGCCACTTCCCAAGGTACAAAACTATATCTGCGCGTCGTTTCAGCTACAATCAAATCTCGCTATCTCGAACAGACTCGAATTTCCCCTCATTCTCTTATTGGGTAAATTTATTTCGGATGTCTCGAGATCCTGCTATGTCAAAAAAAATTTCATATCCTGTGGGGGTTCAAGATAACGAGAGTCGACGTTAGAAGCAAACACGATGGCCGGGGTTATGTTGTTGGAGGACCAGGTAAAGTAAGCTGCTACAGCAGTTCATTTATAATTGGAATTTTGAGCCAACCGTTTCAAAAACAAATTTGGAATGAAATGAAACAGATAAGGAGACTGAAGGGGTGTGTTTTGTTGACACACATACGCCAGACAAAAAACAGAATGCTACGGAAACACAAGTTTCATTTTTGTCAATTTGGAACATCGTTCAATTTTTTCCATTGTATGTTAAAGTGCCTCTACACCTTATTTTTTATTAACTAAAACTATAGATTCGAATGCACTGATTCTGAATCCGTTCTTTGATATGACAAATATTTTTTGATATGCGAGGCAAAAGGTGCCACTTTTTCGTTGTTAACTATTAGAACTGGGATCTACTTACTTTGACATCATAATAGGAACCCCGTTTTTTCCCGTACTGAAGCAACAAATATGACGTCGATTTTCTCTCATACGATAGACTCGATATTTGTATTTTGACTTTGATGATTAGAAGCCAGCATAGGAGTACCATAGGGTGACTGCCTCAGTACCATCCTTTTCATAATATATCTGGCAATAGCTCTGGAACCACTCAGGCACATCACCACACCAAAACACACCATAGAACACAGCTACATGAAGTATAACACAATTCTTTTCATGAAGGACCAAAATTATGCTGATGACAGTGGCTTGGCCAGAGATGTGTAAGACCTGTAAATACCTGTGGAGTCTCATGGACACCAAAAATGACATCAAAAGGAGAAAGGTAATGGCTCTAGAAACATACAGAGATCTCAAGCTCATCTTTGAGAGTAAGAGAGCATCTTTGGAAGCGAAGATCAGAGTACTGCAAGGTCCTGTGGAGAGCTGGAGAGCATCTTCCTCTATAACAGTGAGCTATGGACCACAACAAAACATCATGAAAACACCACAGATGTCTTCCAGCGATACTTACTGCGGTAAATCCTGGACATAAAGTGGCTGCAGAGTGCAGAAGATCTCAAACGATAATCTATATGGGAAAACTGGAATGGAAAAATGGAGCAGAAAGTTAAAGAAGAGAAGGCCGAATTGGTACGGCATTTACAGAGACTCCCAGAAAGTACTCCAGCAAGGAAAGCACTCAGAGATGCAGAAAGACAAAGGGTATTTTAAAATTTAGTTTTCAGAATTGAAAGGAAAGTGTCCATAAATTTAAAATTTCTTAGTTGGATAATAACTCTAAGACTGACAGTAATTGCAGTGCTGAGAAATGCGAAAGTGGGAGGAAAGGATTGATTGTATTGTAGAGTAAGCTACACTGATGATAGTGATGCCGATGAAACCGTGATTGATTTGATTGTATTTGGCTGAGGACTTTTTCACCGAAGCTGTGAAAGAGGTGTGAGCGAGAAAAGAAATGTTGAAAGAGAACTTTCTGGACATTTAACTGGATTTCAACTATGGGGCCGTTCATTAATTACGTCACGCTAGGGGTGGGTCGTTCTTCAGGTTTTTCGTGAAGCGTGACGGTAAATGAGGGGGGGGGGTTGGGTAGTACTAATTTCAAGTCCTTGGCGTCACGGTGTAAAAAAAATTTGAAATAAAGTTTTATTTGAATTTGTCAATAAAGACGTTGTTTTCCGTTTTTATGTCATGTAAAGAGTGCTAGAGTGTTTTGAAAATGTTTCAAAACATTCGGATTTCGATTTCAAATGCTTCAGAATATTCGAGTTTCGAATTCAAATGTTTCAAAAACTTAAGTTTCGAAGTACAGTAATTTGGATGTCGAAAATACTTTTTCGTTTTGTTTTGCTTTGAACATTTGAATGTCGTGCAGTTTTCGGCAGTGAAAAGGCCAAAATGAATTGTTGTGTGCGAGGGTCTTTCAAGAGATTGAATGGCACTCAATTGATTTTACGACGAGTCAGATATTCCAGAGGTTGTTCCCAAAAGTGGAACCCCCGTCCTTAATGATATGGATCCAATCTGGGCAAGTGATTGATCAACTTTTATCTAAACCGAAGAAGCGATTGACTTGATATTTACATTTTGTTAATTTGTTAAATATTCAAAAGAAAACTTGCATTACTCTAATTTTTCATGTGCTGCATATGTACTGGAATTTTGCTAAGAGAGGGGTGTGTCTCTGCCTAGAGTGACGTCACGCAAGGGGATCTCTCATGAAACCGTGACGGAGCGTGACGAGGGGGGATGGGTGGTTCTAAAACCCAAATTTAGCGTGACGTAATTATTTAACGGCCCCTATTATCTTTCTGTTGTGTATCCGATGAAGTTAAAGAGTATCAAAATCCAATACGTTACATAATTATAGGCATGTCCGTGTCTCAACCGTTGTGATTGAAGAAATTTGAAACGATTCGATCATTAGGTACAGCAAATACCAAACTTTACTCTGTAACTCCTCTGCTACTCCTTTGTACTCTGTGTCGAGCTATAAAATGCACTGTAATATTTTAGGTGCTTTTTTACACGTTCCTCTGTCCAAAATAATATCTTTCAAGTAGTCATATAATGAAGGATTTCATACTTTGCAGAACACTACAACCAAATCAATAATAACTGATTAAAATGAAACCGATGAAAACACTGTAACAACCAGGCGTTCCAGCGAGACGTAATGTACATGTAATTCATTTTCATAAGGCGAAGCTGACAACAACTTAGCTGCATCAATCAGATATCTCTTAAGAAGCCTCTGAGCCTAAAGTGTAAAATTATTGCCAAAATATACTATTCAACTTGACTCCAATTTCATCTACACCTCTTTCATCAATGATGAATTATGACAACTTTAATGGTTTTATTCATTATATTTTGCAGCTTAAATTCGTGTATCATGTCTTTTAATACATTGGCTTGGCATATGCCTTTCATATGCTCATATTTACATATGCATATCATTACCAATTAGTACTGGTGTGATTGAATGTGGATTTGCTGCATTGCAATTTTCTTCCAAGAAGTCGTTATCTGGCATCTCTTCTAGAGGATCTATATCAGGTATCTTTGATGTTAAATAAATGCAAACGCGATTCATTTTTGTGCGAGTTATATATCTTTTAAGGGTGAATGGTAGCTTTTTCCAACCACGAAAACATCTGTCAGGTCCTCTTGCTTGTAATTTGCGATGCCAAATTCTATGCATTCAGCTGGCCCGAACATAGCTACTACCTCCGTTTAAAAAAAAGGCTCTTTCAGTAATTCAAAAAAAGCAATTGTTAATGTGAACTTTCATTGTTTTAGAACAGCGGACTTTAGACCGTGTAGTTGTTGTTTGTGCGCCCTGTGCACAAACAACAACTTTGTGTATTTTGGTGTCATTATAATAGGTTGTATTGTAGCTATTCCCGAATCGCATAAATTCCTTTGTTGTTAAGCATACAGCCAAGCCTCGTGTTAGCCCCTCCCAGCCCCCTGTATCTACGCCACTGATTCTAACATACCAAAAGCTCTTAAAATACTTATCTCATATTCCAAAGGCAACATTTAAGATCTAAACCCAAATTAAAAATTCAGTAAATCCCCACATATAAGAACCTCCTTTTTGTAGGTCAGGCTGAGCTAGGCTCTTATTTGAAAGGTACTTAGATTAATTTCAGGGTATAAATGTTCTTATTGGAAGGATCCTTATTAAAATACTTTTGAGTCGTCACCAAGAGACGTATTGAACCCTGTCAATTTCATTTTCGCAACAAAGATATAGCAGCATGACCAAAAGCTTAGAATCAACACAAATGTTTGACATTAGATTTGAGTGGGGGTTTTGATTAACAAACGGTTTGATTAAGCCATTAAAAACTTTTCTTAATAACCGTGAAACACAATGCCATTTTGCAACCAGCCCAAATGTGTCCTGCTCACCTGTGGCTGGTGCAATGAAGATTTGGGACAGAAGTATAAAAAAGTATGTTTTTATCTTTGTAATAAGAACTTATTATTTTATCTCACTGAAACGGGTTCTTAATTACAAGGTGCATAATTAAGAAAAAAGAGCCTGCAGCTTCTTATTTTTGTAAGGTGTTATATGCGGGGATTTACTGTATGTGCAAATTTGACAGAAAAGCAGAATTTTCATTGGTTTGGAGACATTGCAAGTGTAGCGTGGCTGGGTAAAGCAGGTATAACTCAAGAGAACACAAGATGTTGCTTGCTCGAGATCAATCATTAAACTAAAATACTATTATAAATTCGCATAAGTTAAAACAATCATAATATGACACATCAATCAATAGTGACAGCAACAACGGATATAATATAGACAAACGACACGGTCACAAGTACATCACAGGAAAACAATATAACTAACACGAACATGATTCTACTTCTAATATATTAACACAGACATGATACAATTTATACTTACGCAAGCATAATATTACATCTTCCCCTCCCTTACAAGTTGAAAAACGAAAAAGTATGCATGCATTAATGTGCCACAACATTTCCAAAGCGAATGGGGGGATTAACGACCTGTCGGAGAAAAGGGGGTCGGTTGGGCCTGGCAGCACCACCTCCAATATCCCTTTGGTTCCCAGCTGCTGGATCGATCTCCGCCTCTACAGTTTCAGAAAGGGTAATGCCTGGGGTTTCTGGCCCTGGATGGACTGGGATACCTGGACTTAAGGGTAAGACACAGGGCTTCAAGAGATTATGATGCGCAACAAGAGATTTTCCCATGGACGATGTTAACCGGTAATTAACCCCATCTCTTGACTGTATTCTGTAAGGACCAGTCCATCGTTTACCAAATTTCCAATGCTTGGGGCGCCAAAGCCAGACCGTCTGTCCCGACTCAAAGGGCTGCCAGTTTCTCTTACTCTTGTTGTCGTACTGGGAAGCTTGCTTAGCTCTAGCATTGACTAAATTACGCTGTGCAAGTTGATTCGAGTGACTAAGAGCTTTCCTCAATGACTGGCTATAATTTGACTGGCTGGTAGGATTTCGTAGGGGAACACCCAACTCAACTTCGATAGGCATTCGAGCTGGGCGTCCAAATACCATCTCATAGGGAGAAATACCTGTTGACTCGTGAACACTTGTGTTATACGCAAAGACTGCTTGGGCTAGCCAATCATCCCAATCGACATTATGTTCTGAAACAAAGCTAGATATGATACTTTGAAGGGTACGATTTTGTCTCTCTACAAGTCCATCACATTGAGGATGGTAGGCAGTGGTACGGGTCTTTTTGATGCCCATCAAACCATATATTTCATGCATTAGTATGCTATCAAAATTGCGACCCTGGTCGGAATGGAGAACTGTAGGTGGGCCAAAACGAGAAAAAACATGAGACACAAGAATATTAGCTACAGTCGACGCTTTCTGATCGGGAGTAGGGAATGCTTCACACCATTTGGTGAAGTGGTCCATGAGCACAAGTATATGTTTGTTGCCGCGTGATGTTTCTTTAATAGGCCCCATATAGTCCATAGCCCAAAAAACAAATGGCTCGCTAATCTGAATTGGTTGTAAAGGGGCCTTGGTGTTGTGTGGATTCTGCTTAATTTGGCTACATTCAGGACAGCTTTGAATAAATGATTTAATTGATGCATGCATTTGAGGCCAAAAGAACCGCTCTTTAGCCCTGTAGATAGTGCGAGTAATACCCATGTGACCACCAGAAGGGCCACTGTGTAGACTATGGAGGACACCATTTACTAAGTTTTGGGGCACAACAACAACATTATTGGGAAAAGAGCTATCAGGGTCTATTGATTTCATTAATAAGCCACGATCCACAAAAAGTTGGTCCCAACAGGACCAATATGACGACAAGTGTTGATGTTTCGACCACACAAATGATGGGGGACGAGGGAAGCCCTGTTCTTTCATTTCAATGACCTTCAAAATATTGGGGTCTTGGTGTTGAGCTGTGTACAAATCTGTGTCTGGGATAAGACCAACAAAGCAGTTGACAGGGGTGTTCGTGGAATGGCTGGGTGGTTCAGAGAGAGAAGGGGGACATCTATGATTTAAGCGAGAGAGAGCGTCTGCATTTTGGTTTGAGGCCCCGGGACGGTGTGAAACAACAAAATCAAATTCTTGGAGGGTCATAATCCATCTAGCGATTCTACCTTTAGCTTGGATAGAATGTAGCCACTTCAAAGCTCTATTATCAGTAACGAGTTGAAACTGACGGTCCAAAAGATATACACGAAAATGTTCAGTTGCAAACACAACAGCCAATGCTTCTTTCTCCATTGCCGTGTAATTTTGTTCTCGGCTTGTGAGAGTTCGACTGGCATATGATATGACCCTTTCATGGCCTGAGTCATCAAGCTGGGTTAAGACAGCACCAAGCCCAACATCTGATGCGTCAGTTTGTAAGATAAAGGTTTTGTTCAAGCAAGGGTAGGCTAAAATAGGTGCTGAGCAGAGGCAGGTTTTGAGGTATTCAAATGCTTTTTGGGTAATATCTGTCCATAAAAATCGAGTAGCTTTTTTAGTGAGGGCCATGAGGGGAGAGGCAATGGTGGCAAATTCCGGTATAAACCGCCTGTAGTAGCCTGCAAGTCCCAGAAAGGATCGTAGCTCCTCCAGGGTAGAAGGGGCTGGGATGTCTTGAATTGCCTTAACCTTTTTGGGGTCAGTATGGATGCCGTCTTTCGAAATAGTATGCCCTAAATAAGCAACCTCGTGTGAGCCAAATGAACACTTGGAAGCTTTAACACGGAGATTTTGCTCTCGAAAACGTTGCAAAACAGATTTCAAACGATCACAATGCTGGTTGATATCTTTGGAAAAAACAATTGCATCATCAAAATAGCACAAGCAAGTTTCGTAGGCGAGACCAGACAGAACAACACTTATGGCCCGTGAAAAGGTAGCCGGGGCAGTGGATAGACCATATGGCATGCGTAAAAATTCATATAGACCAGTAGGTGTCATGAAAGCTGTTTTCTCCCTATCTTCTGGGTCTACACTGACTTGCCAATATCCACTGCGAAGGTCCAAGGTACTAAAGATGTTATACCCATTTAGGGCGTCCAGTAAGTCATCAATTCGAGGCAAGGGAATAGCATCATGCTTAGTTACTAAATTTAATTTCCGATAATCAATACAAAATCGATAAGACCCATCCTTTTTCTTGACAAGGACAATAGGAGAAGACCAGGGGCTTGTGCTCGGTTTGATAACACCTTGGGTAAGCATATCATGAACTTGCTTGTCAACCTCACCTCTGTAGTGATAGGGGAGGCGTCGAGGGTGTTGGCGGATCGGAGGGGAATCACCTGTGTTTATCTTATGAGAAATCACGGTAGTGTGGCCTAAGCCATTGTTAAACACATCTGGATATTCAAGCAAAGTCTGGAACAGCTGATTACGATCATGGCTAGATAAACTAGAGCTAACAGCTGTCTCTAATTCTTGCAATGTGCAAGGGTCCATGCTTGGCTGGCAAACAACACTAGCACAAATATTATCAACAGATGATCTCAGTCTAGCTGGAAGAGATTCAACAACTGGAAGAAATTTGGCAACCTTCTGACCAGAATGTAATTCGACTGGAGACCCCGAGGAGTTCAAAACACGTACAAAGACCTTACTATGGCTGGATTGATTCAAGGTTGATGCAATGATAAGGGGAGAATCATCTAAACTACACACCATACCTAACTGTTCAGAATACCCTCGAGGTAACTTAGCTTGTAAAATACACTCACTACGACCAGGGATGGAAAAACTATCAACAAGAGTGAGGGTGACTGGCCCTTGGCTGGACGACTGGGCAAAGCCAGAAGGCGGACCTACCGGAGGAGGACTGGACAGGATCGAACAATTAGAGGAAGGTGAACCAGAAGGTGGGGCCCAAGGTATCAAGGGAGTACTGCCATGTGGCCCATTTAAGAAATAGGAATCCCCAGAATAAGCCAAGTGTAATTGAAAGGCAACAATAAAATCCCATCCCAGAATGCATTGGAAGGGTTGTAGCATATTATTACATACAAGAAATTTAAACTTAAATGCAAAATCACAACCAGGAAATGAGAACTGGAAGACCGCTGCACCAGCAGGTTGCAACGGTTGTCCAGTAATAGATAAACAAGTGTTGGAACTACTTCCAAGTAACGGTGGAACAATGTTTTGTTGTGTACAGCTCTGAAAAATGCGTTGGAAAGCATCAAAACTCAAAATAGATTGCATTGACCCTGTGTCAACAAGAGCTGATAACTGTACACCAGTAAAATTACAAGAAACAAGGGGTTGGCAAGGAACTAGGGCACGTGGAGCAACAGAAGTAGTTCCAAAAGCAAAAGTAGTGGGATGCTCATCACTCCAACCTAATAGTGAGGCATCCCCTGAAAGTTTAAAGGAAACTTACGATCTGGTTGTTGACGTAGATCAGAATTTGGCTGAGATAAACCAAAGTTATTCGCACAGTTCTGTGGATGATGGCCCCAGCCATTGCAAAGGGTACATTTCTGTGCTCTCTGACGTTTGTCGCAATTCCGGACGATATGACCAGGTTGACCACAGAAGAAACAGCGAACAGAAGAACCAGGACGACGAGGAGGCATGACAGACGATGGTTGACGAGCAGCTGATGATGAAATTGCAGCGATCAAACTAGCTTGTCCTTCAGCGAGCTTGCTCAGTAGGCCAGTAACATTATCCAGCTGTAATTGTTGTTGTTGTTGATGTTGTGGTTGTTGTTGCTGGTACAGAGGTTTATCCTCCATGGCCAAGGGGCTGGTGGCAACAGCGGCACACGCAGTGGCAGGGCTGGTGGGCAACCGTTGGAGTGAACGAAACCGCTGAGCAAATGACGTCATTGTTGCCAAGGTTGGCGTAGGATCAGATTCCAACAACTTCAATTGTAGCTCTTCTGGCAAACCTTTAAAGAACTGCCGGCGTAGCAAGGCATCAAAAGCCGGTCCAGATAAATCCGGTTCAGCGTTCCGGAGTGATTCTTTCAGGCGCCAAAGGAAGAGTGTGGGATCTTCGGCGGGGCGAAGGCGATGGTCTTCAAACTCTCGATAATACCGCTCACGGTCAGTTGGAGGGCAAAAACACTTGTGCAGGCTGGCGACCAAGCTGTCCAGAGATGTTTTATCCCCATCTGAGAGGGTTTCCTAATATGTGGCGGCCGGACCATCAAGAAAGGCTGGAAGCTTTAGGAGTTGCGCTTCGGTATTCCATTTGTTAGCGGCAGCACATCGCTGAAATTGACGAATCCAGACACCAAAATCCCCAGAAGTAAAAGGAGTTGGTAAAATGCTTGAAGCCATACCTGTGCTCCTGTCACCAATTTGTAGCGTGGCTGGGTAAAGCAGGTATAACTCAAGAGAACACAAGATGTTGCTTGCTCGAGATCAATCATTAAACTAAAATACTATTATAAATTCGCATAAGTTAAAACAATCATAATATGACACATCAATCAATAGTGACAGCAACAACGGATATAATATAGACAAACGACACGGTCACAAGTACATCACAGGAAAACAATATAACTAACACGAACATGATTCTACTTCTAATATATTAACACAGACATGATACAATTTATACTTACGCAAGCATAATATTACACAAGGAGCGGCATGACGATGAAGTTCAAGACTTCAAAATGAACATTACCGGGAATTACATAAATGATGCGATGCTACAACAATTTTCAGAAGCGGTATGGATCAGCGGGACGACACGGGAAAAACTTGTCAACAACAAATTGGAGTGGAATTACGTCAGCCTCCCTCGAGCACGGCTATAACCACAATGTTGTTCGAACTGAATAATCGTTTGAAACTAGTGATTAGTCGAATTCGACAAAGTAACAGTTAACAGTCATTGTATTAGGCATTTTATATTCACTTCACACAGGAGTAAATACGTGCAAATAATAAAGTAGAATAGATATTATAACAATTTTAAATACGTATAAAAAGCTGAAAAAGGCATCTAAAAGGCATTTTATATTTAGTTTCATTATGAATAGGGCCTGGTAGGGTCAAATCTTGAAGATCTGTATTTTATTCTATGAAAGTTCGTCAAAGGAATCAATTGCGTTATCGATACGTTTCGTGTTCTTTATATAAAGGAACTTAAAGGAACTCTTTCTTCAAATTTGCATAGTTTGAGCTTGTGTAATTCGAATTCTAGCTCGTCGTCGTTATTCCATAGCCAATAAGTTTGTCCGTTGGCGTCTTCTTGCATGTTCGTACGTTGCTTCAACACCATCATCTATCATCTATCCACGTCTTTACATTGTCTATCCACCTTGTTTTCCGTCTTCCCACTCGATTCTTGCCAGGCATCTCTCCTTCCACCGCACACAACACCAGACTGTTCGGTCTTCTCTTCCAATGACACAGCTCTGATACTTTTCGTTCCTTTAATACTTCCCGTTCCGTTCCGTTAATTCTAGCTAATTCAAAAGAGATTCTTAGTCCTCTTTAAGGACACTAAAAAAGCAATTCTTATAAAAGAAACCGTACAAATTTGAACAGCTTGTGTTAAGAACTTGAGTGACACGTACACGTGACATATTCGTTACCAGACTCCTTCAAACTTGGTTAGTTATTCATTCATTCATTCGTTCATTCTCTACGTATTCATTTGTTCATTCTCTACGTATTCGTTCGTTTTCTACGTTTTAGCAAGATTTATTCGTTTATATTATGTATATATTTGGATCTGTCGTCTCTTTATTGCTTCGTTCTCCACAGTTTGTAATTCGAGCACTTCCATGCATTCTTTCCCAGGATGCTCAAATCAGACAAAGTTGAGTGTATTAGCATAACATCAATAGGAAAGCTTGGCAGTATCAGTTTAACACCATACATTTAATCAGTAATCATACTATACATTTAACACTGAGCTAAAATGGTCATATTCCACTGAATCTTTATCCAACAAGCCAAGTTTGTAAAATATAAAATGATTAGCATAACTTATATCATTTAGATGAAAATGTTCTCCATCTAAATTTTTTATGAAACTCTTTAAAAGTTTTAGTATCTGTTTGTCACCACTAAATTGATACTGAAGGTGCTCAATCAATACAATTGTATTAAATGTAACACAATTCTGTTGTAATGTCTCAAAAATGTTGCAAAGGATTTTATCTCTTTGAAATATGACGGTGTTGTGTAATCACTCAACCTGGGGACACAAACAGGTATTGGATCTAATCTTGATAGAGAGTCAGCTGGCAATTTTTCAAATGATGACCAACAGGATTTCATTGACTCCATGGCCATTTCTTTGTTTGAGATGCAATAATAAAAAAAAGCCTTGCATGCGTATCCTGAAAAACCATTGTCATTAAGAACACCTGGCATATCTATGGATGAATTTAGCAATACTAGAGCATCATGTAGCAATACAAAACGTTCTTTTGACGATGAAACATTATCACTCAGTTCTAGCATCAGGAATGCTTTATATAATTGAAAATAAACATGTCTGCACTTTCCAAATTGTGAATGTTTCTTAATTGAATATCTGAGTAAACAGTCTATTTCCAACGCAAAGTAAATGTCCAAACAACCTAACAAACACTCCATGTAATTTGAATAAGTGAAACGATTCTTCCAATTGAGAAAGTCTTTATTTTTCTGAACAGTGACCTTCTTTAATATGTCTTTTGCAATAACAGCATAATTATTTGAATAAACGACTTCTCATATTGAATACGTCATTTCAAAGTCATTTCCAAACAGTGTCTTTATATTGCGACATTTCAAAATAATACGGGAACTTTGCAAAGACTTCACCAAAATTTGATATGGCAAAATCTTTGGAATTTGCTTCCGTCGTTCTTTCACCCTCTTCAGCAAAGAAAACATGGAAGATTCTAATAAAAACTGGGTTCTTACATCGCCCATGCTTCTCAAAAGCTTGGCGCGCAATCGTGTTTACAATTTTTGCGCCAAGCTGCTTCTAAATCTAAGCGACACCCTGCGATAAATGGAAACTGCAAGACACTCTGCGACACCACACAATACACCTTTTGCACCGTGCGTATTTTAGAGGTCTGGCACTAGTTTTTGGGTGAAAAATTATTTCACCTTCAGCATCTTTTTCACCCGAAAACTAGTGCCAGACCTCTAAATACGCACGATGCAAAAGGTGTATTGTGTGTGTTTGTAAACGAATTGTGTTGTATTGCATTTTTTTTGAGAGTTGCATAATAATAAGCAACTGTGGCGCTGTTTTTATACCGATAGGCCTCCTTTAACCTAACGAAAGAAAAACTAAGCATACATAAATATAACAAGTTATAGAATTGTCCCTAATGTCGGTGTAATGTTAAAGGGCTTATGCAGCCTAAAATTACATATAGTTTTTTTGCTGAAAAGTATAGAATTCAACATGCTTATCAACACGCCGCAGATAGAATATAAAAATATTTTGTAGCCTTTGAGTTATTCATTGTCAAAATAGGGAATTTGGACAAATTCTGTTGAAGAAATTGACGTCAGAATGATGCGCAATCCGAGACACCTTCGCGCACCACAGCTAACAAAAATAACAAAAGGGCCACACTGAAGAACAACGTCAATACCGTAAATCCTCGAATTTGCAAAAACGAAATTTTAGCCTGATTATTTTTCAATATTAAGCAAGATACGGTGCAGCCAATCAATTATATTATTGGCTTAAGCTTACTGCTATTTGCAATACATTTACTAAACGACTACACTACAATGTCTAGAAACTGGGCTCAATATCCCTGCAAATGGTTATCAGGATGGGGACTTATTCGAGGGGAGGGCTTATTCGAAGGTGGGGGCTTATTCGAGGATTTACGGTATGCAACTTAAAATAGGAAACAAATACTAATAAAGAGTATTAAAAAAGCATTTCATGGTGGATGATGTGTTGTAGGGGAACCCAACAGCGCGAGTTGGACCAACACTAAATTCATCTCTCTCCAGAAGTCTCGAAACTCTTCTAAAGACCTGGATTAGACCGTCGTAACAAAACAGCTGAAAATAAAACAGTACAATGAACAAAACTAATATGATTCCATAAAACTAATGTTTAACAGTTGCCAACAATTTATTAAATAACAAATGAACTAACCAACTATCAACATAAGTTTTATTTTCAAAACGGGCATCCAGCTCTTTCAGAAACATTTTTGGGGAGATGAACCGTAGTAAGTCTCGGGAATTTGGCATGACGTCGTTTTTGCATCATTGGAGCATGCGTAGTAGGGCTTTACAAAGCGCGGAAATTTCAAACTTGCGAAGTACAGAAGTGAAAGTTTAATGGGGCGGCGAGCAGCAGGGGAGCTGCGGTGCAAGATTAAAGTGTTAAAGTACACAAACGGAAAAAGGGATTGTATGAGAACTGCGTATGTATTCATTTCACTACCAAAGTGTTGAGTTGATATTAATGAACTATACCTCGAGTTATCAACAATATTTCGTGGGAAAGAATGAAGCCATCTAGTTGCATTTATGTATTCATGTGAATAATAATATGCATAAAGTGACAAGGTGAAAATGAAATTACGATTTGTAAGAGCTCTCATCCACTATAAAGAATGTGCTCCTCAGAAATAAATTTGACCAAGTACAGAGGATTCTCAAATTTTCATTGATGAGAGTTGAATTTCTTACAAATATTTGGTTAATTAGAAATTTGTAAAGCGGACTGATTTTGTCGGAACTCTAACCATTGTTCTGCCTAGCAAGGGTAGCCCTACAAAGGAGCAGGCAGTGCTCCAGCTAGTAAAGCTCTAATGGGTCGAATAGTTACACAAGCATCTTCACCACGTCAAGATCACAGTCCATGAAAATGTCTATTTACAAACTAAACCAAACAAAACCACCAGGTCAACAAAACAGAATGTGAACAAACATTTATTTGCAAACTGAACCAAACAGAACCAAACAGAACCACCAAGTCAACAAAACAGATTCTTAAGAAACATTTATGTACAACAGTATTTACTGACAAGTCCATGTGATTTCACCCAACTATATTTTGCAAAGACACCCACTCTTCAAATGTGAGAAGGTTTGACACTGCTTCACTATTATCAGCATGGTAAGAAAGGGTACTTTTATGATGTAAAGGTGAAAATCCTCGTGGAGAGAAGAAAACATTTCCTGGCTTGAAGACAAAGGAGTTGACACCTTACTTTTCCTAACAATAGCACTTTGTCTAGGGCTAAATGGGGAAGAAAAAATGCATTCCAGGGCAGGAACACCATCACAACTCATCGAGGCTGATGTCATCGACGGAACACCTTATGTGGTTGTTGTAATTGTTGCACTGCTTATTGATACAGATTGGCAACAAGCAAGTGTTGTCATTGATGGGCAGACAGAGTGGGTATCCAGAGTGCTAAAACATGGAGAGCTAGCTTCTTCTGTTCCATAACCTTCAAATTCCTCTGCATGCTTATTTCTTGTATGTTTCTCTATTCTGGTTGTCGCTAAACCTCTCATGATCATTGGGCACAACTTACAATTGTAGTGGCTCTCCATGTGATTGCATTCTGAGGACTCACAATGTCTGCCTTTTCTTGTGCTTTTACTGTAAAATCTGTAGTAGTCCTGCACCTGAAACCCCGACATGGCGAGTTCCTCTATCCTAAGCTATCTTTTATTAAATTATCGATTATATAAAGAATAATCAATTATTTTTTATTAAATTTGTATCTTTTTTTAAATTTTTATTCCAATTCTTTACTCTTACGAAGTTGTCGATGAAACACGTAGCTAAATTATTGAGTAATTTATCTTGATCGCTCTGTTATGATAATATATGCTATGATATAATATTAGATGCTATGATATAATAATTATTATGATATAATGTAAAGCACTAATTCTATTTCATGTTATGACTTATTTTGATACACTAAATAGGGCGCTGGGCTCGAAAACAGTTTCGGTTCTCTCAGCGTCCTAGACAACTATTTCTTCAAAATTATGCTGTAATTATATATATTTCTCTAATTATCTTTTAATTCACTAAATTTTAAACCTTAATTAATTGTTGCTAAATTATATTAATCTAAGTTTAAGCTAAGGGACTGTCGGTCAAACATAAATATAGACGAGTATCACCCACAGGCCTCCTACAGCGAAGTTGCGCCGTCAAGCCGTTTCCTCGCTATCTAGACCAACGCTCCCCATCTAACTGACCAATTAGAAAGCTATCCAACCGGTCCAATGGAACACTAAACCCTAAAGAAATCCGAAATCCTTTCAGTGCAACAAAAACATAAACCTTGGCCTAAGAACTCGGAGTGAAATTTCCGCGCACGTGCCCTGCTCTGCTTGTCATATGACACATTTGCACTACATTCTGCGCATGCTCCAATGATGCAAGTTTTATTGGCTCAGACTTACTCGATCTGCCATTGTTTAGAACAATACCGGCCAAGATTCATCTCCCCAACAAGATAGGCCTTCACAACCCAATTCTTTATCATCACTTCCGTACCCAGCTCTGGGTCTTCTTGAAAGAGGTTCTCCTTCGTGCGAATTTCGACTATGCGAACTGACTACAGAATAGTCTTCGTTTTCTTCGCTATCCTCAAGAAGACTTCCTCCTTCGTTGTCAGAGGAATTTGTTTTGAACTACTATTTTATTTTTATTTTCTTTTTATTTGCCCTAAGCTTTATTAATCGTAACTAAGTTTAATCATGTAGCCCTGTAATTAAAAGCTTGAATCCATTATAATTGAATTGAATTGAATACGACATTTTGAAAAGATTTTAGACAGACACTGTTTCATTTCAACACACACAAGCCGGGCAGCTCTTCCTAAGAGAACAATAGTTGAAGAACAATAGCTCGGTTCATTCTGACATCACACTGAACCAAAATCTTGAAAGTTTTATTTTTTGCAAAATTTGTTAAAATTTCTGTTTTTAATTGAAAGCAACAAAAATTAACTCATAATGTGAGAAAAATATTGCGCATTTAGCCAGGGGTGAGATAATCGAAATCGGCGTCCCCTAAGTCAAGTTATTAAAAAAACTGTGGCGCGCGGCCAAATTTTCCCATACTGACCCCTATAAAAAATGATTCGCGTGTCATCAAACTGACGTCATAGCTCTTCAACAGAACTGGGTGTGTTTGAGCTTGAAAAAAAAACATACTTACAATTGTCAGAAAACACTCAAAATAGGTTCATAGTAATACTCAGATCTTTTTCTCTCCATTTCCTTAAAAAAATCGATATGCCATTTAAGGCTGCATAAGCCCTTTAATTTCATCCAAATTCGCGCAAACTTGAAACTTTATTGCACAAGACAAGACAAGGACTATTGAGACTTTCTTCCCACAAGACAAGGACAAGAAGATGGCAAGAACTTCAATGGCCATCGAAAGCTAAGATGGATTGCAGATCGTTTGATGATCGTATCATTTCTTATTCTGTCCAACCTTGTTTTTCCCAAACTGAACCCCAGCATCCGCATCTCGGCCACCTCCATCTTCTTTTTCTGCAATTTTGTGACTGCAACTGCTTCCATGCCGTAGAGCATGGCTGGCCGTACCATCGTCTTGAACATCCGCCCTTTAACCTTCATTTGTACTTGTTGATCGCACATCACTCCCGTTATCTTTCTCCATGCTCCCCATCCTGCCTGGATCCTTTTCTCAACCAACCAATACACAACACCTTTGTGAATAAATAAAGGAGAATTTAGAATGATTTATTCTATTCTCATTTTGTGCATAAAAATATTTAATGACTAAATCTCATCCCTGTTTAGTTATAAGACTTTAATTTCGAGATAAAGATAGAAAGAAATCTTTTCCGCCGTTTTGGGGACACTCTATTATTATGTAAATTAAATAACCACGCTGTATTACCAAGTTGCGATGAAAAACTGTTTTGTTGAAATGCTAACCGGATAAATTGATTTAAATGCTAACCTAAAATAGATTTGAGAAAACTAGATAGAAGAGACATTTACCCAAAAGAGACCACTAAAAGTAAGTAATAGACTGTATTTAATCGTTTGTTTTGTTCACTATATTGTTGTAATCGTTATTTTAGTCTAGGCCAGTAGCGCATTAGTTGATTTTTCATTTTCATTTATTTTGTATTGTAGATAAAATTATATCTATTATAAATACGATTTGATTATTGGGATGTCTCTGAAGTGAGTTCTGCCCGAACCAATCCCTGTATCCAGTTTCTGTTAATTCATATAATTGATGACGTCGCAGAAAATCAATCGCATCAACAGAAGTCAATGCCCAAGACATCATTCGAATAGCCCAACCAAACCAAGGACTATTCAAGTTGTAATGTGGTATAAGGCTTTTCTCTTCTACTACCAACGGTTTCTTCCATGAGACGAGCAACAAGTAAAAACATTTTATCCTTTCAGTCTGTCACGTAGCCAAGCTTCTTTTCAGCATACACAACAATAAATCCAATAAAACCAAAAACTGAGGCAACGAGATCTTTCACAAGCATCTCTTTCCCCAACGGTATGCTCTCATGCTTCTCAGTGCTCACATAACCAGGCCAGTCTAAAAATTCCTAATAAAAACTAAAGCACATGCATTTCAACTACTAAATCACGTGATAATATTTCGAAGAACAATTAAACCAAATACGTCAACAGGGGAAGTGAACTTGAATAGAGAAAGGCATTTACGGTCCGTGATTCCGACAAATTCCGTCCACAGAACACGTACTGTGACCCCACGAATCCCGAACGTAAAGACTACAATTTATAATACTCATTCCTTAATTTTAATCTTGATTAATCCTACTTGGCTTAGGAGCTAGCAATTCCTCCCCTCTCTCCAAACAATAACCCTTAGCAAAAGGCAGATCAGGAACAAATGGCTAAGGAAAAGAGTAATATGCAATCAAAAAATCATAATGAAGGCACCCAACTGACGACACCACCGGGCAGCCGCCGGTGACCTCCTAAGGGAAATAATAGCCAAAATGCAGGCTGTAGGCATAAGGCCACACGATACTAAAAGGCCTGGCATTTCACGGCGGTGCTTTAAGCAGTACCTAAGACGAGTTACTAAACACTATACCTTCAGCGAGGTACTAAACGCTGTACCAACAAGGTAATAAACACTGCACCAACAACGAGGTACTAACACGGCACCTTCAACGAGGTACTAGACGCGGTACCTACCACGAGTTAATAAACACTGTACCTACAACAAGGTACTAGCACTGAACCTTCAACGAGGTACTAAAAGCTGTACCTACAACGAGGTACCAAGCACTATACCTACAACGAGGCACTAACTTTACATCTTTTGTTTCGGCGTGCTCTCTCTAGTTAAAAGACTTTCCCAGTCTCTCGAAAGAGCCCAAATCTTTCTTCCCTCGTTAAAAGACGATGAAGTGACATATCCGTACTTATTTTTTCTCCCTGAATCATGCATGGTGAAGTATACTGCATTAAGCAACTCGGGAAATGGGCCTTTTCCACCTGCTCGATTAACTCTTTGGGAGTGAGAGGCCACATTTTTTCTTGTGATTCTCTTTGTGCCAGTTTCCTTCGGATCATCCTCCCATATGATTTCACTAGATCGTCATCACATAGCCCACATCCGTGTATAGCTGCAGCAGCGTATTCGCATGGATTTACGTCCGCTGAATGCACAAGTAAATATCTGCCAATAGGAAGAACGCAATCTTGTCGCCAAATTCCTGAATGAGCCTCATTTTAAGAGTGAAAGAGTAACTTATGACTGGATAATCAAGCTCTTGCTCCTCACTGAGAGGATTTGGATATCTTTTAAAAGCTCGTTGAGAAGATATGCCTTTTTATCTCTGAAAATGTTCGTCTTTACTTTGTGCAAGAATGCTTCCTTGGCATCTTCTTCCTTGTTTTCTAATTTCTTCTCCTTTGAATTTTGATCATTTGTCGGAGAATGAACAAATTTAATGTAGCAGGATTGGTGATAGATAAATGTCATGCGACTGGCCACTCAGAAGTAGTAACTCCATGCGATTGGATGCTGTATAAAGGCGATGTGAGCGGTCACTTAAATATTTCTTCATTCTTTCAAGTAGTTTTTGAGCTGTTGATTCGATTGAGCAACGTCAAAGTCCACCTTCATTGTATGGATTATTTTCAACTTTTCGTTCAGTGTCACACAAAGCAATGAAACTTAGCTTGCAGATATCCAGTGTTGGATCTTGTTCTTTTCTTTACAGGAGAAAGTGAAATATCGCTTTCTTCCGTCATTTCAGCATCGCCTGCCTCTGCCAACATTCTATGCTTCTTTCGAACTCTCTCACAGCTATTACCAAACTCTGCGTTGCAGGTTACTCGAGCCTACTTCGACTTAGCTCTTCCCTTTTCATTCATTCTGCTATGAACTTCGGTAAATCTGTGCTTTCTTTCGTGTATGGGAATATTTATAGTTGACCATTTCACTGAAATCAGAGTATTCCACGCCTTTTGGCCCATCTTAACGCTTTTTCATTGATTCCAAATGAATGATTGCATAAAAGACAACGTGTGTCATTCCCAAAACTGTCCGAACTGAAAAATGGTTACGAGCTTCTTGTATCACATTGACTGTCCTAAAATTTTACCCCTGGAAATGACGTTATCAATAGCCGGAACCCCCGCTTTTTCAATTAATTTTATATTTCTAGGTTTTAGTCCGCTCCGCTCGGTAGTCTACTTCGTCGTAAAACGAAAAAGTGGTGTGAGATCAGTGTGAGAGGCAAAATCGGTTTCGATGCATCCTAAAAATCATCTACCATGATCAACACCGACTCTTTTTTGCGGGAAATTTTGCATGGCCTATTCATCGGGGAGCGGTAATAATATGTCTTCTTTCCAAGCTGTATCTTCGCCCAAAAGTTCTTTTACAACTCCATCTTATGCAATTTCCTACGGCCAGTTGCAAGACCTTATCAGAATCCAGACTTCCATAATTGTTAAGTTGCAGTGCAAGGTGCTTTTTGCTTTTTTCATTATTCTGAACATTTATTTTTCTATGACGAACTGATGATATTATTTTGTACAAATTGAGAGCCCGATTGAAATTTGACACAGAGGGGCCCAAAATAAGGAAAGCAAGATAAGATAGTATTACAATCTCCCCATTTAGGTGGAAAAGCAAGGTGAAAATGTTTCAAAGGAAGAGTATGATGAATTGAGGCTACAGCTAGAGGTATGTGGATGTGGTAACTTCGTCAGGTAATGTATTTTTTTAGCCGCATAAGGGACTGATCACTCAACCTGCAAACAGCATATTCAGGCCTCTCAATTGCCATCTTATAGAGTAGAGTAGATCTATTTAACAGTTCCTGTTTCATTTTGCAGTTTCAGTTTCATGTTTAAACTTGTTCGCAATATTAGTGATCTGTACCTTACCTCATCACAATACTGGAATCTATGAACTTTCCACGCCACAGATCTACACCGAAGGCGCTTTCAAGATACGCCGGTAGGCGAGCGGAGTTTAACTTGTTTTTGACAAGCTATAACAATAAATGCTTGTACCGTGTGCCAAAGACTGAATCTTTTTAAAAATATGCTGGCGTGGAACAAATTCAAGATTTCTCCACGCCACAGATCTGTGGCGTGAAGGGCTTGGATTCCAGACTGGTCATCAGTGTGATGCCCATTATGGGCTTTACTGATTAACAAGCTAGATGTAGATGTAGATATGTACCTACATATACCTATCCAGTGAAATCCTTTTTCAGTGGACTTAAAAAGTTGACAGCACAAGAGACATACACATTTTAGAAGTTTCTTCCCTGTCAAAGAAAATGTGAAATATTGTATGCTTGTTAAAAATTAACCCTTGGGATTTTTTATAACCTTTATTTTCATGATGTTTTTCTGAGACAAAAACTTAGTACCTACTAGAGTCTGAAAAATTGTGAAACTGGTGAAAAATTAAGAAACCTTTAGTACTATGCTAAGCTAGGTTTCTTATAAAAATGTGTGTTTTCTTCTTTCAGTATTGAGCCTCCAATTCTTGCAGCTTCAGTTCTCTTGACTCCACATTTGATGGCAACAGAGAATCATTGTTCTCAGCTTGCCTCCTAATATTAAATTTAAATGTCTAAATAAGATCACCTATCAATTTCCCATCACACTAAACTTAGAAAATAAGATGCTTTAAGCTTATCTGTAATGCAGTTATGCTTGATGAACTTTGTTGCCATCCTGTCAACCACCTGTGAAAATTGTGCATCCTTTTTTTAAAGTGGACACCATTCACTATTTTAATGTGAAAACTTCCCTGACAGTACTTTTGTATAACTGGATTAGTTATTCTTTACCAAGATAGTCAATAGATTTACAAATCACACAAAGCTAACTATTAGCTTTTTTACTGCTGTTTCTATTTGTTTTAAATTTTTTACTGAAATGAAAATATTCACTTAGGTTTTCTTACAGCGGGACATTTGAACTTGCTGGTCATTTTTCAACATAGACTTGTGGCTGGAAATTTTTCTTTTCCAATATGCATGCATTTGCATTTGCTGGCATCAAGTCTTAACTTCAGTATTTTGAATCTTAACAGCAATCTTTACGCCAGTTCACTAAAATTTGATAAATCAGTTCACAATATTTGCCATCAATCTTTGTTTCAACTCATGAAAAAATTGTTACTTGGTCAACATACAGTTATAAAAGGTCGTGAACATAATTGGGAATATTATTAGCAAAAAATGAATAATCTGGATTTTCTTTAAAGCACTCTGTTGTGGAACTCCATTTAATACGGAAGGCCAAGAGGAAAAGTTGCTATGTATAATTACTTTTTGCCTCCCATTGCTGAAGAGTTCTATAATTTAGTTAAGGATATAATCATAAGAGATGAAAGTCCAATTTCCAATTTTATCTTGCATGTTGTTTACTACCAAGTATGTTGGCAACAAGTCAAATTAGACAACATGTAATGCATACCCATCAACTAGGGTATGTGGCCAGTAGTCAAAAGACTTCTAACAACTCTTTTATAAATGACCCTTTTCATTAAATCCATGCTTACAATTATGAAGCATTTTCAGCATAGTCTCTTCCACATATGATTTAAGAGTTTTCCATTCAACTGATTTCAAATGTCCATAATTAGAAAAGCAATATTGTACAAGGCGTGGCCAAATTTTTCACACAGCTCTTTCAATGCTTGGGCTTCACCCTATCTGTACCTGGTCATTTTGATGATGATAGTAATAATCAGATGTTTTGACAGGATAGCCCATCAGTACAATATATACTGTTATTATTAGGGTCCTGATACCTTTGCAATCAATGTTTTTAAATTTTTTAAATTTGGCTTTAACTTCTTTTTGAAGCAGATGTAAATATTTTTAGACAGGGCATATAGTCTGTCAAACTAATAAACCTGCTAATATTTGTTTATATGGTTCAAATTGATAATTTTTGTTTTTACGTAGTTGATGATATCATAGTAGAACAAAACGTCCTTTGAACAGGAATGAAATGAAAAAATGAAAATTGCCTTTTGGACGCAGCTCAAATAGAGCTAACAAATAATAAGCTATTTTTAATTTTTATGAGGCCATTTGGCCGATGAGCATTTTGTTTGGTGACATCATCAATTTTTTTTCTCTGCTCCATTTTCGAATGTAAAGACTGCAGGAAAGTCAAAATAATTGGGGCACTTCATTTTAATGGAATCATGCAAATTTTGTTCACGGTACTTTTTTCTGATTAATTATTGTTTTTAGAAGAGTTAGGGAACTTGCGAGATACACTCTCGGTGAAATGACTGTTAAAACGTGCACCATCACGCGCCCCCTGCAATGCACGATTGAGCATGAAATGCCCCTTAAACTCTTCATTGGTGTTTGTTTTCTTATTATATGTTGTATAACTGATGAGGACGTTCATGCTGGCTTATTGGTGCTGTGGTTCCCAAATGTGTCTAGGACAGCACATAATTCTGACGTCAAAAGTGTTGTCATTTTTTGGACAATGTCTATTTTGACAACAAATAACTACAAATTGTCTTTAAGTTTTATTTACAGCATGTTGAATTCTATATTTTTCAGCCAAAACCATGTCATTTTTTGCTGTTTAAGCTCTTTAAGGATCTGATCTATGGTTTAGTGAGCTGATTTTTAAGTCCTTCTTTTTATAGAATGAAACTGTTTCTCATTTAAAAACAAAGTCACAACTTTTGAAAAAAGAGAAAGAGCTAGAATTTGCCTTGTCAGATGTTAACATATTAGCAAAAGAGCTGGAAAGAGAAGTTATATCATATGGGAAAATGTCTGTATTCGCCACTTTTTTCATGCTTAAGTTTTCAAGATAAGTAATATCGTCAATCTAGACGCCCTTTTATAATTAATTATCTAGATGCTCTGAGCTGCAGATGAAAGCAGAAGAGAAGGAGAAGGAAAACTGCGTTCTTCTTGGAAAATGCTCAGGTGGGTAGCTTGAGTATATCTTTGCTACATACTCATTTGAAATGCCTAAATTACACGGATGGAAAATAGGGAAGCAGAAATCACCTTTTTTGTCCGACTGTGAACTGCAATACTGTACTATTTTATGCAATACTGTACCAAGTTTTCCAACATGGTACAGTATTGCAATCCAGCGATTATATTCTGCTGCGCAACCGCTTTGCTACGCAGCAGAATATAATCGACTCCTTCTCGAGAAAAACTCTTGTGTGTGTGCTTTGTGTCATTCTGGCCTGTGCGCGTAGCCTCAAATCCTCCCCCGTTCAACCGCATACTTGTTTTATTATTTTCAACTAATTCAGCCATGGCGGTTATCTTTGGTGTAGTGCAGTGAGACGCTTTAGAAACATTCGTAAAATGAGATTTGGTTGGCTTATCTGATGGTTATTAACTTTTATTTGTGGCCAGAATCCAAGGAAGTATAGTAGGCCCCCCAAAACCATTGTATCATCATGTACATGTTTTATTGTATTCAGCAGGGGATTTTGAAAGTTGGAAAACTTAAAAAATATAAAAGGCAGATTGTCGATTGCCAACGAGTTGTCAGTTTTGCTGCCATTTGCCGTCATCAAGAGAGCCTCCCATGTTATTCATTTCTGAAAAATAATAGCATGGTGTATGGCCCCGTTTACACGGTACCGGTCAGGTTTTTAGCCGTTCAAGTTTTTGTATGGATAGGTCCAACGGTCAAATATATGTACGGATAGGCCTCCTGTTTACACGATCAGTTTTGCCAGGTGGCTTTCTTTGATCCTCATGTGCAGTTGGAAGTGAGCATAGATAGTTCGTTCTTTCTTTTCTTCAAATAACTGATTTTCTGACAACGTTAAATCTTCTACTGAATAGGCAGGAAAATTCGCTTGAGGTTGATGCATTTAATCCATTCCATTTATCCAATTTGATTCTTTAAGTACATCATTCATCGTCACAAGAGTGCCACTTTTTCCTTGTTAGCTTTTAGGACTGGGATCTACCTACTATGACATCATAGTAGATACCCCTTTTTTCCCGTACTGAACCAACGAATTTGACATGGAGATTTTCTCTCATACGATGGACCCAACATCTGTATTTTTGACTTTGATGATTAGAAACAGGTTAGTGGATTATGGCATTGGAATTTGAAAGGCTTGTGATGAGTTTGCAACTCTGCGGAGGAATTATAAAATTTCCATGTGGTGGCTGCTGATTGTGTTCAGTGGCAGCGGGCGTGGCTGTGCAATGTTAAAGCAGTACCGGATGCCAATAGCATCAAACACGTGATCACAGGTTTTTGGCAAGACCCGAAAATTGTTAGATTTACACGTGAGACTGGGAAAATATGTGTATTGATGTGTTTTGCCAGCCCGTGGAACTACTCTCAATAAATCCAGTTTTGTAGGGCTTCACTAATTTCTGTTTTCTTAGGACGATCGCCCTGAAGCTGTAAGAAGAAGGAAATGGGTAGATTTCACCAATTCGCAACGACAAAAGAAATTAAATGGATGCATCATGAATGAAATAAATTAAACAGCAGAGGTCACAAGAATTTTCCTCTCAGTGATTTTTTGAGTACTTCTCCCCTCTCTATTTCTATATTTTGTAACTGACAATTGGACGGCAAATTTATTGAGTCAGATTGGTGTTACACCAGGAAGATGTTCTATAACCCTATGAATTTTTCCAACCTTCCTCAATAGCGTTGCTGTTAGAAAATGCCAACATTCAACCATCAATTTCCGTGCCATAACGAAGTTCATGTGCATTAATAAGGAATTGTGTTGCCCGTTTTTTACACTGCTGCTCCAAATGAAAATCGAATCGTTTCAAGTTTCTGGAACCACAAAGGCTTAGACCAACACGGATATGGCCTAAGTGTCCTCATTATGGATTACCACGATTACAGCTAATCGTAATCGGGGTACTCGTGATAAACCTCAAGTGAGTACCAGGCTTAAGAGAGGGGACTTTATGGATATGTTTACACATGGGGCTTTGGTCAGGGCAGTTTTATTAATACAAATGGCTACACAAGCCACCACTTGGCACAGCATTGTAGCATTCATAGCATTCATCACGTTTCTTTTCAAGCTCTACATTTTTTGTCGTGCTCATTGTCCTTATCAATACCCAAGCTACAATCATTGACAAAAGGTCTTGAGACATCCTAATAACAAAGATATGAGAACGAAAACATGCCATATCTTCATGAAATTTCATGAAATTTCGCCATATTTTAAATAAACAACAAGCTTTATTTACTCTTGCTAATGAATTGAGGCAAAAATAAGGAAAAACAATGAAGATATGGCATGTTTTCGTTCTCATATCTTTGTTATTAGGATGACTTTTAAAAATCAGGCCGATGGAAATTTAGAAAAACTATTGTTCTTTTGAAAAATGTTTGTTTGAAATTGTTTTTTGAAACTATTTGTGGCAGCAACCTGAAATAAAAACATCACTTTCTCACTGCTTGGCGGGATTTTAGCCGCCATGACAGACAATTTTGTTGCGTTTTGTTGCATTTTTATTGTTCTTAAAGTGCACTGATTGGTCGGTTCAATTAAAATAAAACAATAGCTAGACGTTCGAAACATTTTTCCCCCTTGCTTCTATAAACACAAATGCCTAACAGACCTTTTTGAACGCAATAATGTACTCACAGAGAAGGAGCCTCGTTTTCAAAATGTGTGACGTCACAAAAGCTAATCGACATTAGTTACACCATTTTGGGCACCATATTCGAACTCAGCGGGTTGAAATTGCCCACAGTAGATAAAATCGGGCATGCTGGCCTTGTATTTAGGAATTTTCACCAAAAACAATCATTGACAAAAGGTCTTGAGACATTGAAAAATTTGCGTCACTTTTCAATGCGAAACATAATATCTTTGGAAAATAAAGAGCCATCCCCCTCCCCCCAAATCAATGTTGTTATTTTTGATGGACAGGTTTATCAAGGAGTGCTAAAACACTTTCTAGTATGAAGTATTTGCCATTTCCATTTCATCTACAATGTCGTAACTTTCATCCATGGTTTCATGTTTAGCCTGATCAGCTTTAGAAAAAGATATGACTTGGGATCGCATCTTTCATACATTTTGTGTTACCTGAAAAACATCCACATCTTTGATTTGCATTGCACTTTTATGTCGATTTACGGTTATTTTTACACGCTCATCTTTTCCATCCATTATGTCAAGTCAGTGACGGCAAAAGTCATCTTCCTCTATCGTCGACAAAAGGTTTACCAGGGGTCGTGCTCGTCGTCTTTGCATATAATATGTCTTGAGACTGTTGTGAAATACCTCATGTGGTTTTAGCATATGGAAAGTTTCTGTAGCACACTGCCCATTTTTCAGTACGTTGCATGCAAACCTCATGAAAGTGGCAGACAAACTTTGTACTGAATCCAACGTACCTCTCAATGAAGGCCAAGCATATTTCCCTAAACTTTGTGCCATCATGCTCCTCCAGCAACACCATCAATCCTTGATACAACTCACTTTGACCTTCGCTGTCTTTAGGAAACAGTACTGACGTGCGTCGTTTTCAAAACGGAGTTGCATGTGCCCCATCCGGTATTTTCGTCATTCGTCATTACAGCATTGACTTTAATGTCACTACTGCAGCGCTTTTTACATGCTTCAAAAAGTAATGCAAAGTAGCTTCACTCTCGTGGTTTGAAATTAAATGAGCTACTGCATATCCTTTGTTTAGCTCATGTGGAACCATCAATGTTACCAACTTGAAGTCGTACTGTTCTTTTGTCTGCATTGCCAAAAGGAAGGCTCGGATTTTTGCCAGGAGTGCCATGCATGTCATCAAGGCCCACAACTACATCCACGCCCTGTGGTTTATACAGGAGAACTAGATCAAAATTTTCACCTAAATTTTCGTTGCTATATAGAAAACAGATGTTGCATCATCAGGTGTTACGAAATCCGCGACTCAAACGCTTATTGTTGATCTATTTGATCCTCTTCTTTGGCGTAGCCCAAGACTTTTCAATAAAAAATTAAAGAAATTTCTACGAAAAAAGAGACTTATCAAAGCGTTTTATCAACACTGAGCAATAAACTGGCTTGCATTTAAAATGTAAATTAATATTCACCGGAACAGTTTAGACCCTGTATGCCTGTAGAGTTTGCCAGCACTTACAATGCATACTCCTTGTATAAGACTAAAGCAAAGTATAAGATACTTTGCTTTAGTTTTTACTTTTTAGTTAAATGTAACTGAAAAGTAGAAACTAAAATATTGTTGTAAAGATCTGAGTATGGCTATGAAAATGTAAGGATTCTATTAAGGATTCGATTCTATTTGGTTCAAATAATAACATAGAAACTCTTTAAGACTGGAAAAAAATTTCATCAGGTCGTGGTGAGCGTTTGGAAAATGCAATGCAGTCAAGATCACCAGTTGAAGTTGATCTTGACTGCTTGATATTGAATAACATTCGGAACTATAAGATTATTCTTTGTTTTTGAGGTTGTTTGATTTTAAAATTTCAGGACTGTGAAATAAGCGACTCCTCTTTTAAGACAAGGTGGAGAAAATGACGAAATATCTCGTGAAATATTTCAGAACTTTAAACCTGAAACCCGAACCCAAAGCACAGACTGTAAGTCAATCGGTATGTTTCAGATGAGATTTTGATCAAATTTTATTTTTATTTTACTCTTCAGAAATACAAGAGGTTTGTGGATTTCAAGACGACATTTTGAATTTTAAAGAAAATAAAATTAAGGATTTAAAGGCCAAGCTTGTGAAGCAAACTCGCTACCAAAGGATGATGGTTGAAGAGGCTGAACTAAAATTGCAGCAGGAAAGATTTCTCAGTGAACAAAACTACAGACCTGATGAGGAGGTAACACACAAACCAAAACATGTTAAAACAAGTTAATGACAAGAGAAAGTTTTTGGAAGGATTAATTAATTTTGTAATTGTTAAAATCAGCATATTAGAAAAACACGAGTTGTACATTATGAGTTGCTAGTTCCATTAAAACGGTTGCGCTGTCTGAAAGCACGACCTGCTCTATTTGGGTAATATTCATACTTCATTGTTATGAAAGAATGCAGCGTCATTTGAATGATTTTTTTTGTTAATTAAACACACATTTTTCAATGGGATAGTCTTATTCTTATTTTTATTTTGTGAAAATTGCTTTTTCATTAACGTAAGAATTTACTTTTACAATGGGTTGGCTGAAATGGACTTGTAATGATTAAAGGGTTTATGCAACCCAAAATGATATATCGATTTTTTTACGGAAATGGAAAGAAAAAGATCCGAGTATCACTATTAACCTATTGTGAATGTTTTCTAACGAGTACAAGTATGTTTTTTTACGCTCAAACAGACTCAGGTCTTTCGAAGAGCTATGATGTCAGTTTGATGACGCAAATAATTTTTTATAGGGGTCAGTATTGGAAAATTTAGCCACGCACTACAGTTTTTTTAATAACTCGACTAGGGCATATGCCGTATTTCCTCTAAAAAACGCCACCCTCTGATAAACGCCGCATTTTCAAAAGCGGCGTTTATTAGAAAACAGACGTCAGCGAAAGCTATGAAAGTTTTCGTGTCATAGGTAAGGACTCTGACAGAGACAATCACATACTTTAGCGTCAACACATCATTTGTGGATTTTAAAACATTTTTCATAAAGTCTTTTATTGCTTTTTTTTGGGAAAGGAAGACATTGTCTGTTTATACCTTTTTTATCTCATTTTTCATTTTGTAAAGAACGACTCCCTCTAATGAACGCTGCCCTCTATGAAACGCCGCATGCAAAAGTTGGATTTTGCAAAGAACGCCGTGCGTTCTTTAGAGGACAGATTCATCAAATTCACTCTGCGGGTCTGTGCCCTCTGATAAGGATGGGAATCGGTGCCCATATAGTAGATGTGAGGGTGTCAAGACATCTCCCAGTTCGTCGTACAGATAGGTCAAGAGTCTGGAATTCAAAGTACTCTCAACCTCGGTTAAGATAGTACTGAGTTCATCAAATGATAATCGGGCATTCCCTAGAACCTTTCTAAGACAACGTTTGACACTACCTACCATCCTTTCAAAATACCCTCCCCGCCAAGGTGAGAGGGGTAAATTGAATTTCCACGTTATCCGGTGATGATCTAAGAATCCTTGGAAGGTGTGGTCAAGTCTCAGCTTCTTCAATAAACTGTCTGCAGCCTTGAACGTGAGTGCATTGTCTGTATTGATGAGTCTGGGGGTACCCCTCCTTGCACAGAACCTTCTCAAACAATTCACAAACGTGGATGTTTGCAAGTCCGAAATCAACTCCAGGTGCACTGCCCTAGTAACACAGCATGTGAAGAGAGTTATGTAAACCTTTACCATCTCACCTGTACTGTTCTTCACGTATAACGTGTGTTTTTAAATGATATAAGGTAAATAAAAGGTAAAAATGATAACATTTGTAAATAATAAAAAATGTACAGGGTAGTCGCAGCAATGCAGAACAATAGGCAACAATACACATCAGCGATATAGAGGTGGTGGCGATGTCTAGTAAATGTCATTATCATCATAATCATCATCAGTCCACTGTGATGGAGATAGTAAATGTAAGGACGCAAGTATTTTACCATCATACATTTTACCATCATATGAACAGTCTACATGATACTATCCAATTTGAAATGTCCTTTTCGTTTACCAAAATAGCATTTCTTGATACCATGGTCATTTTAACCCCTAATGGGATACTACAAACTTCACTTTACAAAAAACCTACTGATGTTTGCTCATTATTACATGCACTATCCTTCCATCCGACCCATTGCAAAGAAGGCATTATCTATAGCCAGGCTCTACGCTATCGTCGCATCATCTCCGATGATGATGATTTCGAACAACATTTAAAACAACTGCAAACTACACTTGTTAAACGAGGTTATTACATTGGCCTTGTAGTAGATTCCCCGCTGACGTCAGTTTCAGCTCGTTTACTTCCTGGGTCATTCCCAGATGACTCTATCATAGATATATATACAACGTTTCTAAAATAAATATTTTGTAATTCCTAGTTTTACATTATTACTCATTACTTACGCACATAAAATTATATTCCTATTCCCTTTTACTAAGATATATATTCGTCACTTGATTTAGTTAGTTAGTTATTGTTAGTTCCAGTTGTTCACTCAAGAAAATCTATAAAATCACAAGTCGTTTGTTTTCATCTCTGAAGCCTCTAGAATCTCGAATAAAATCGACACGAACCAAAACATTTGGTAAGACTGTTAATAGTCTGTTGGTAAATATTCAAATCTCGTATTTACTAAAGCCTCATAAGCGACCTCTTCAACAAGGTACATCCATTATCACAGGATGATTTACTAAAACCTACCGAGTCTCAACATGGTACCAAATTACCCTTCGTGGTAAGATACGATTCTAATACCATGGGCCTCGGAGGCTCCGAGGCCCATGGTATTAGACAGCAGTGTTACGAAGACACTGGCACTATATTCAAGAGGATACCGATCTACATAACATTTCGGATACAACACCCATCCTAGCATTCAAACGAAGCAAAAACATAAGAGACATTTTGGTCAGGACTAACCTCAAACTATAAACAGTCAAAATCGTGGGCATCTTCGTGTGATAATTTCACATTTACTATTTCATACTTTCTATTTGGCCTAACAGCCGACATTGTTGTTGTTGTTGTTGTAATTACGTTTTCTATTGTTATTGTTGTTGCTGTTATGCAGCATACATCATAATCATAATTAAAATTTTTTTCCAATTACAACTTGAACATGTATCCAAAAACACTAAATATTCTTCACTTCGAAATCTTTTTACTATGAATTCATATTATTTTTGCGATTCTACTTTACATTGATCGCTATTCCCCACATATTCATAGCGCTTCTGAATTCTGATACTCGTCTTCTTTAGCTGATCAGCTGTACGCGCCTTGTTTTTTCCATTGTCTCTAACTTCTGCATTCATTATCTTGTGCAATGGTGCCCTTCGGGGTGCTGGGGGGCCTGTGATCATAAAAGCGTACTGTCATCAAACCCCCGAAACGCTGATCCAGGTTGATAGCTGACGATTCGCACACACAACTCTTTTCTTTACCATACCGATCTTCAAATCAATCCAATCTCTCTTGGACCTTACTCGATTTTCTTCTACACCCCATTCGTATTCAATCATTTCTGATGGTTATCATAACTGAAATATTTATCTTTGCCATATTTTACCACTACTTGCGTCCTTACATTTACTATCTCCATCACAGTGGACTGATGATGATTATGATGATAATGACATTTACTAGACATCGCCACCACCTCTATATCGCTGATGTGTGTTGTTGCCTATTGTTCTGCATTGCTGCGACTACCCTGTACATTTTTTCTTATTTACAAATGTTATCATTTTTACCTTTTATTTACCTTATATCATTTAAAAACACACAATTCGGTGGTGGGTGGTGGCTTAAAGGCTTTCCCTTCTAGCCTCATACATGTCTGGCACTTCCCTACCACTCGCTTAACTTGCTGCCTTCCTCGAGGTACCCAGAACCTTCTTCTCAATTCAGTTAATGTTGACCCGAGTTTGTTGTGGTGTACTCTGGCATGGCAATCATAAATCACGAGATCAGTAAAGGCATTCTGCTTAGGAAGAAGTATTGGGTGTTTCCTTCTGTACTCAAAATCAGCATTCCCTAATCTCCCCTTGCACACCAGCAGTCCATCCTCATTCTTTACTCCCAATTGCACCGACAACTTTTCGAATTCATCACTCCCTCTTAATGAGTCTTGGGCATCCTTGATCCAGAGTCTTTCTGCCCTCTCCATCTCTTCTACTTCCAAGGCTCCTAATTTGGGTCTTCTCCCTGCCTTCAACTCTCTCAAGTTTGCAATGAATCTCTGCACATAAGCAGTCACTCTGAGCAGCTTAGACAATGTGCTATGTCTATCTATCTTAACTACTTCACTCACTCCTGCCTTGCTGCTAAAGGTTACTAGAACATTTGCATTTTTCTTTCTTTCACTCATCACTACACTGGTGTCCTGTAGCAAAAGTCCCTTAGGCCAGCTCTCCTTCCCTGTTCTCAACCATTCAGGTCTTTGCCACCACAATTCACTTTCTTTCAAATGACTTGCCTTAACCCCCCTAGAGCCTAGGTCAGCTGGGTTGTCAATGCCGGCTACATGCTCCCAGTCCTCCTTTTTAGTCAATCCGAGAATTTCATTGACTCGGTGCTGGACAAACTGTTTCCACTCTCCATTGTTGTTTATCCAATAGAGAGCGGTCTTGCTGTCCAGCCAATACTTCACACTGTCAATTTTAAGCTGTGGACCTAAAGCTTCGATTGCTGTGCTCATGAGGGTTGCTAACACTCTCGCTGACATGAGCTCTAGCCGTGGTATGCTTAGTTCCTTAAGTGGGGCTACTCTGGTCTTCGCACACAAAAGCCTAGTAAAGGTTCCTTCGGTTGTTTCTTCCACCAGGTATATCATTCCACAATAAGCCTTTAGGCTAGCATCTGCAAACCCATGTTACTGTCTACTCAACAATGTACCCTTGTTTATGGATACAACACACCTAGGGAGGCAAATGTTTCCTGTTTCCTTCAAGTCCTTCAGCCACTCCTCCCACCTTGCACTCTTATTTGAAGGAATGGGATCGTCCCAGCCCAATTTTTCTGGACACAATTCCTGGAAAAGGATCTTAGCTGAAACCGCTCTGGGGCTGACCAAGCCATGTGGGTCGAATATAGAAGCTAAGGCACTTAGAATTCCCCTCTTAGTGGTTGGGACAGTCTTACTAATTTCTTCACCTCTATTTCCTAGATTAAATTCCCAGGTGTCCTTATGATTGTCCCACGTAATGCCAAGCACCTTAGTCTTTTCTCCCATACTCACCGGTGCCCCTAGAGTTTCCTTTACATATGAGGTGTCTTCTAGTTCAAATGTTATTCTTTCCTTCACCCCCTCTTCTTCCTTTACGGCAATCTCCCGGGCTAACTCTCTATTATTAGCTTTCCACTTGCGCAAGTGAAATCCTCCTTCTTTCATTCTATCTTTTGCCCTCTCATAGAGACTCACAGCCTCTTGAGTGTTCTCACATCCCGTCACTAGATCATCCACAAAGAACCCTCCTATCATCTTGCTCACAAAGTCTGGGTCCTCTTCCTGGTACTTCTGGATGTGATGCCTTAAAACACAGTTTAGGAGGAATTGTGAAGAGTTACACCCAAAAACTACCCTGTTAAAACGGTAGACTACAACCTCTGGGTTCTTAGAATGTATGTCCTTTAACCAAAGAAACCTAAGGCAATCTCGGTCCTTGGGGTGAATTTCAATGTTCAAGAAAGCCTTCTCAATATCCCCCACCAAGGCTACGGGATTGGTCCTAAACCTCAGAAGAACATCAAATATTAAAGGAGTCAATGCAGGCCCTACATGCAAACAATCATTTAACGAGGCTTCAGATTTACGATTCTTGCTTGAAGCATCGTACACTACTCTAACCTTAGTGGTTTCTGCATTCTCCCTCACCACAGCCCTGTGAGAGAGATAGTGTACAGTATCCGTGGATTCAAGCTCTGTGACCTGCTCTATTATTTCCTGAGCTGCTTGCTGGGAAATAATATCATTGTGCTGCTCATAAATAGTTGGACTTTGCTCCAATTTCTTAACCTGACTCTTCAAGCGTTGCAAGCTGACATTATAATTGGAGCCCAGGGGTTTATGCCCCAATTTCCAGGGAAGCCCAACCGAATACCGACCACCTGTAAAGGAAATGTTATCTAATACATTCTCATGAACCTTATTTCCCTCCCTGATTTCTAAACTATCAAGGTCCCAGAGCTTTTGCACCTTTGTGTCTAAGTCATCCTTTTGGTTAGCTGCAAGGGAAAACATTGAGTCAACACAGATGTTAACATTGGCATCAACAGAAGCAAGTTTCTCACCCTTCAGTGGTCCAGAGATTACCCAGCCTAAACTTGTCTTTACCGCCACTGGTTTTTCTGGCCCCCCTCGTATTGTTTCCCCCTTTTGGAATTGCCAGAGCCAGTCAGATCCAATCAGGCAGTCCACTTCCAATGTGTCTTCTGACCTGCTTACATCTGAAAACCACAACTTGGACAAATGCGAGTAATTACTCTTGACTACTTCAATATGTATGTTAGGAATACTGGAAATATCCTTAACTACAAAAGCTTCTACGGAGACACTCCCCCTCCCCTTGAGATGGACCCAAGGAGATTCGCACAACATCTCTCATGGCAACATTTGACTCAGTACTTCCGAACGCTTTGATTCCAAGTCGTTCCGTCCTCACAGGCCTCAATACGAGTTTGCTAACAGCCTTAGCAGTAATGAAAGTTTTATGGCTACCTGTATCAAACAAAACTCTCACCTTGCCCTCTCTCGTGCCATTCACTACAGCTAAGGCTGTCTGCAAGGCCACTTTCCCTTCAGATCCAGTGTTCCCCACCCACGCCGAGGCGGTGGGGTCCAGCACGGGTGCAGTAGGCTGTGGCTGGGAGTCCTTACTGATGCAGGGGGCAAGCGAGGGACAGATGGCACAGTGGTGATTCCCCTTACAACGATTACAACTTATCTTATTACGACATTTATAAGAACGATGCCCAGGTTTCAAGCAACTAAAACACCTAGCAGATTTAATCAATAAATGCTTACTCTCCTCTACGTCTTTGATTTTTGTACAGTTCTCAGGTGAATGTTCTTCCTGGCAGAACGCGCATTTCTTCTGGCCATCGTGACCCGCAAACAAAGCAGAGGCCGTTGAGGGCCTACTTTGTTGTGGCCTAGGCCTATCTTGTCTTCTTTCTTTTCCTCCACCAGCTTGTTGCATTATCGGGAAATGTCCCTCCAGAACTTCCAACTCTTTTGCAAGAGCCCCAAGCATGTCATCAAGGTTCCACTCCATGTGATTGCTTCCAAACCGGATCATATTATTTCTCTATGACTCAGGTACTTTCCCCAAGCAATATAGGAACAACTACAGAGGAGTAGCTTTCCTTGTTTACACGTTGGGCCTCCATCGCACGAAAACGAGTCTCGATTTGGTCGTGGAGATGACGCAATCTCTGTACACTTTTCTCATTGTAGACTGGGGCCAAGTTTATTAGGTCATTGATGTTGGCGCGTTTGATGACGCTTGGCTTGGCGTACCTTCCTTTCAATAACTCGAGGGCTGAGTCATAATCAGCATCAGTGAGGGGAAATCCCGAAACCACGCTTCGAGCAGGCTCTTCAAGAAAACTCTTCAGATATTTAAACTTGTCGACCTTCGCAAGTTGACTGTCTTCATGTATAGCACTTCGAAATCCGTCCCAAAATTCGGGCCATTCTGCTATCTTGCCCCCAAATTTTTTCAACTCTAACTTAGGGAGTTTCACCCTTCTGTGATTCATATCCAAATTGGCGATAGAGTTTATACCTTCCCTGGAGGCACTCCTTGATAAATTCCCCGTGCGTCCCAGTTGAAAGCTTTTCTGAGACCATTTCGATTAATTGTCTAATTCCTTTAAGGCATTTTCAAGCGTTACTGTAATGATTGACAGCTATTCGATTATACGTAATTGACAGATCACTATGAATATAAAATACTCGTGATAGTTAGCTCGCTCTTGATGATTGTAGATTCACAGAATTAAGAACAGAATTCAGACTGATTGTCTTTTTCAAGTCTCTCTCTCGAACCCTAAGCATTACATTGGTGACAGAGGTGAAGAGCTGAGCATTGGATACACATGGCAACCTCTATTCAGCCTGAAAAATTTGAGTCTGGGGATATAGTCAGTTGGCTGAAGCAGTTTGAAGTTTGCGCCACGGCCAACTCATGGGACGCTGCCAAAAAACTGAAAGTTTTACCAGCTTTCCTTCGTGGGCCAGCCGCTGCCCATTTTCATGCTTTTGAAGATGACCAGAAAGATTCTTATGCCCATCTTGCCAAGAGTCTCCGAGAAGTTTTATGCCCTGCCATTGATCGAGAGAAGTTCTTCGCTGCTTTTGACCAGAGGATCATGCGGCCTAACGAGGACCCTTCCTTGTTTTTATACGACCTGAAGGATGCCCCATCGAAAGCGGACCCCACCTTACAAGAGGACGCCCGCCATGCCTTGTTGTCTCGCCAGATTTTGAAAGGGTTACCGGCACATTTACGCCTTAAGCTGCTGGAACATAATCCAACGCCGAGCTTGAAAGAAATGACAGAGTTTGCTCAAGCTCTCCCTGGGCCTCCCCTATTGTGTTAGTCAAAAAAAAGGATGGCTCATACCGCTTTTGTATCGACTATCGCAAACTTAATTCGGTCACAAAACGAGATGCTCACCCCCTACCTCGCATTGACGATCTCCTTGATGCACTTCAGGGCTCTTGCATGTTCAGTACGCTTGACCTCCGCACTGGTTATTGGCAGGTTGGCATGGATCCCTAGGACCAGCACAAAACCGCTTTTGTTACACCATCTGGTTTTTGGGAATTTAACCTGTTACCCTTTGGTGTTTCTAATGGCTGTGCCACTTTCCAGCGAGCAATTGAAATCGTTTTGTCTGGTCTCACCTATGATTCTTGCCTCTGTTATTTCGATGATGTGATTGTTCCTTCGTCAAACATAGAACAACAATGTGAACGTCTGGGCTTTGTGTTGCAACGTTTTCGTCAGCACAATCTTCGTGTTAAGGCTAGCAAATGCACCTTTGGGGCAGATAAAGTCACTTATTTAGGCCACGTTGTTTCTGCACAGGGCGTTCACACTGACCCTGACAAAATCAAAGCTGTCTCTTTGATTTCTGAGCCGCAAACTGCCAACCAATTGCGTTCATTTCTTGGCCTTGCAGGGTATTACAGGAAGTTTATTCCCAATTTTGCTACACTCGCTGCTCCCCTATTTGCCTTAACCAAAAAGGGTTGCAAATTTACATGGTCTCCAGCACAATCCCGGGTTTTTAATTCCCTCAAGACCTTATTATGTCAGGCCCCCATCCTTGCATACCCTAGGCTCGATCAACCCTTTATCCTGCAAACCGTTGCCTCTGATCTAGGTTTAGGTGCAGTATTAACGCAGCTGGACAAGAATAACAATGAACGTGTTATTTCTTATGCTAGCAGGCCATTAACTGACCGAGAAAAATGTTATTCTGCCACAGAGAAGGAAGCACTTGCCATTGTCTTTGCCTGTAATCATTATAGGGTGTACCTTCTGGGCCATCCCTTCACTGTGGTTACTGATCATAGTGCCTTACGATGGATTCACTCTGTTGAACCAAAAGGCCGGATAGCTCGATGGCTGATGGATTTGCAGGAGTATACCTTCGAGGTGAGACACAGACCCGGTACATCTAATCAGAATGCTGATGCTTTATCCCGCTTACCATCACCATTGGGGTGTGTGTGTGGGTGCGACAACCATAATACCATGTTTTAACTTGCAACAAGCTCAGCTCGATGACCCAACTCTTGGTAAGATTATTGAAATGAAAGTAGGAGATGGGGTGGGTGTCCTGGCGCACGCATGCGCAGTAGAATGTGTTACGGTTTTGTTTATGAAAAAGATTTTTACACCAATAAAAAGAAAATCTCTTGATTATATTGAATGAATTATTTCATATTTTTCATGCACTTATAAGATGATAGAAATTTGTTAAATAAATCGCAAGAAAACACAAAAATATCAAGGAACTGGCAAATTCACGTTCTCGGCTCGAGATTGAATTCAAAGAACCAATCAGAAACTTTCGAATACGGCGTTCGAATGTACACGTCAAATCTCTTTCAATCCGAAGACTCGAAACCGAAATAAGTAATTCCCTCGGGGAAATTCCCCTGACGTCACATTCAAAAGATATTTCCAGAGGCAGAAAAATTCCTGCAATCTGATTGGCTAATGAAGATGACTTAGCAAAATTAGGAAATCATTGAGCCCCACATTCGAACGATTTTTTCCAGAAGCGGGGAAATCCCCTGACGTCACATTGAAAGATTTTTCTAGAAACAGAAAATCTCTGTAATCTGATTGGCTGATAGCCAAGATTTCGAGTCACTTTAAAACAAAACTTGAAATGGACATTATTCAAAACAAAATGTGCAAGATGTTGAAGAAACTATTTTAACACGTTTCAAGAAGAAAGACGCCATGAAAAAGAGACCATTTTCTGCATTAGCAAACAATAATATCTAAACCTTTTTATAAGCATTGTTATATCCTACTATATGGAAATGCTGGAGTACTATTAAATTCAAGTTCATTCACAGCAGCATCCTCAGAATCACTAGCTTCCTCTTCTTCGTCATTCTTTGCTTGACGTATGATGAGATATTTTCTTTTCTCAATAGCATAATCTAAGGCCTCTTGCATATCCATATCATCTTCCCTCTGTGCTTTTTGCATCGTTGCTATAACTGCAGTTACAACAGCGTCATTTTCAAAACTTCTATTATATAAAAATTTACGTTTGAAAACTTGCAATATGTTTTCATCTTCATCCACTTCCTTACGCATAGAAGGCCATACATTCCCTAAAGGAAGATCCTCATCAGTGTTGACAGTTTCATCATTATCATGATCACTTTCAACTTCTATCTCATCATCTGAGCCAGACTCTTCACTGCTCTCCTCGTGCATCTCTTCTTCATGTCGTGTAACATTACTTTTATACTTGGAAGAAAATTCACATTGATCACATTTATACTGACTCATGGCTAGCTGTTTACTTATAATTACCAACTAACTCTTAAATCCCTGAATTCTAGAGTCTCAACTCGCTTGATTTTATAGATAAGTTCCTCCATTCATTATGGTACGGGAGAGGGACTGAACGATATTTCCGAGTAAACAAAACTTAATCCTTGGATAATGCTAACTAATCCTGATTAATGACTACTCCATTCTAGCTAATCATTCCTAGTCATTACCTTCTCAATACTTGATCCTCAATACATCCTTGATTATCATTCCTAATCATTACCTGATCATTAGTTGATCCTTCACTGATCCTTACTAATCCTTACCAATCATACCTATTAATTACCTGATCATCAGTATATCCTTAACTGATCCTTGATAATCCTTAGAGTCACTACTGATCATCAGTTGATCTTTAAGCAATCCTCACTAATCCTAACTAATCATTCCTAATCATTACCTTATCATTACTTGATCCTTAACTGATCCTCACTAATCCTAACTAATCATCCCTAATCATTACCTTATCATTACCTGATCCTTAACTGATCCTCACTAATCCTAACTAATCATTCCTAATCATTACCTTATCATTACTTGATCCTTAACTGATCCTTTCTAATCCTAACTAATCATTCCTAATCATTACCTTATCATTACTTGATCCTTAACTGATCCTCACTAATCCTAACTAATCATCCCTAATCATTACCTTATCATTACTTGATCCTTAACTGATCCTCAGTGATCCTTATAGTCATTCATAGTCATTACTGATCATCAGTTGATCCTTACTAATCCTGACAATCCAAACTATTCATTCCTAATCATTACCTTATCATTACTTGATCCTTAACTGATCCTCACTAATCCTAACTAATCATTCCTAATCATTACCTTATCATTACGTGATCCTTAACTGATCCTCACCAATCCTTACCAATCATACATAATCATTACATGATCATTAGTTGATCCTTAGCTGATCCTCATTAATCCTTACCAATCATACCTAATCATTAGCTGATCATGAGTTGATCCTTAACTGATCCTTACGAATCCTTACTAATCATTCTTAATTATTAGCAGGTCATCAGTTGATCCTTAGCTGATCCTCACCAATCCTTACCAATCATACATAATCATTACCTGATCATCAGTAGATCCTTAGCTGATCCTCATTAATCCTTACAAATCATACCTAATCATTAGCTGATCATGAGTTCATCCTTAACTGATCCTTACGAATCCTTACTAATCATTACTAATCATAGCTAGTCATTACATAATCATTAGTTGATCTTTAACTGATCCTGGCTTTATCCATTCAACATTTATCCTTACTAATCCTGACTAATAATTTCTTATCATAACCCAATCCTTATTAATCCTTGCCTAGATTTTATTAATCTTCAGGAGTACTGTGGAGGGTGTTCAGTCGGGATCAACTAAGGATCAACAATTAAGGATTGGGTTATGATAAGAAATTATTAGTCAGGATTAGTAAGGATAAATGTTGAATGGATAAAGCCAGGATCAGTTAAAGATCAACTAATGATTATGTAATGACTAGCTATGATTAGTAATGAATAGTTAGGATTAGTGAGGATCAGTTAAGGATCAACTGATGATCTGCTAATGATTAAGTATGATTGGTAAGGATTAATGAGGATCAGCTAAGGATCAACTGATGATCAGGTAATGATTATGTATGATTGGTAAGGATTGGTGAGGACCAGCTAAGGATCAACTGATGACCTGCTAATAATTAAGAATGATTAGTAAGGATTCGTAAGGATCAGTTAAGGATGAACTCATGATCAGCTAATGATTAGGTATGATTGGTAAGGATTAATGAGGATCAGCTAAGGATCAACTAATGATCAGGTAATGATTAGGAATGATAATCAAGGATGTATTGAGGATCAAGTATTGAGAAGGTAATGACTAGGAATGATTAGCTAGAATGGAGTAGTCATTAATCAGGATTAGTTATCCAAGGATTAAGTTTTGTTTACTCGGAAATATCGTTCAGTCCCTCTCCCGTACCATAATGAATGGAGGAACTTATCTATAAAATCAAGCGAGTTGAGACTCTAGAATTCAGGGATTTAAGAGTTAGTTGGTAATTATAAGTAAACAGCTAGCCATGAGTCAGTATAAATGTGATCAATGTGAATTTTCTTCCAAGTATAAAAGTAATGTTACACGACATGAAGAAGAGATGCACGAGGAGAGCAGTGAAGAGTCTGGCTCAGATGATGAGATAGAAGTTGAAAGTGATCATGATAATGATGAAACTGTCAACACTGATGAGGATCTTCCTTTAGGGAATGTATGGCCTTCTATGCGTAAGGAAGTGGATGAAGATGAAAACATATTGCAAGTTTTCAAACGTAAATTTTTATATAATAGAAGTTTTGAAAATGACGCTGTTGTAACTGCAGTTATAGCAACGATGCAAAAAGCACAGAGGGAAGATGATATGGATATGCAAGAGGCCTTAGATTATGCTATTGAGAAAAGAAAATATCTCATCATACGTCAAGCAAAGAATGACGAAGAAGAGGAAGCTAGTGATTCTGAGGATGCTGCTGTGAATGAACTTGAATTTAATAGTACTCCAGCATTTCCATATAGTAGGATATAACAATGCTTATAAAAAGGTTTAGATATTATTGTTTGCTAATGCAGAAAATGGTCTCTTTTCATGGCGTCTTTCTTCTTGAAACGTGTTAAAATAGTTTCTTCAACATCTTGCACATTTTGTTTTGAATAATGTCCATTTCAAGTTTTGTTTTAAAGTGACTCGAAATCTTGGCTATCAGCCAATCAGATTACAGAGATTTTCTGTTTCTAGAAAAATCTTTCAATGTGACGTCAGGGGATTTCCCCGCTTTTGGAAAAAATCGTTCGAATGTGGGGCTCAGTGATTTCCTAATTTTGCTAAGTCATCTTCATTAGCCAATCAGATTGCAGGAATTTTTCTGCCTCTGGAAATATCTTTTGAATGTGACGTCAGGGGGATTTCCCCGAGGGAATTACTTATTTCGGTTTCGAGTCTTCGGATTGAAAGAGATTTGACGTGTACATTCGAACGCCGTATTCGAAAGTTTCTGATTGGTTCTTTGAATTCAATCTCGAGCCGAGAACGTGAATTTGCCAGTTCCTTGATATTTTTGTGTTTTCTTGCGATTTATTTAACAAATTTCTATCATCTTATAAGTGCATGAAAAATATGAAATAATTCATTCAATATAATCAAGAGATTTTCTTTTTATTGGTGTAAAAATCTTTTTCATAAACAAAACCGTAACACATTCTACTGCGCATGCGTGCGCCAGGACACCCACCCCATCTCCTACTAATGAAGTTGTCTGATTTTCCTAAGCCCCCGTGCTTTGTCTGGTCCAAGAATCCCCTTCTGCAGGCATTCTGGCACTGCTGGGATGACTTATTGGTCACTAACGGTCTTTTGGTTAAGCATTTGACTGCAGAGAGGGCTCACCCAACTTACTCGTTTGTTATTCCAACTAGCATGGTCGACTCTGTATTGACTGGTATCCACAGCAGTCCTCTTTCAGGCCATTTGGGTATCAAGCGGACTTTGCTTAGGGCACGTAATCGTTTTTATTGGCCACAAATGACACTTCAAATCAACAATTACGTCAGAAATTGCCCTCAATGTGCCCAAAGTAAGCTAGATCCCAATCATCGCAAAGCACCGTTACAGTCCATTGAAGTCAGTGAGCCCTTCGTTTTCTGGGCCATGGACTATATGGGCCCATTGCCCGAAACCTCTCGTGGTAATAAGCACATTCTTGTTGCAATGGACAATTTCACCAAATGGTATGAGGTGTTTGCTACAAAGGATCAGAAAGCCACCACTGTTGCATTCCTTTTGGTTTCCCGTGTCTTTAGCAGGTTTGGACCTCCCACTGTCTTGCATTCTGATCAACGACGTAATTTTGAAGGAAATCTTATGCAAGAAGTCTGCAACCTTATGGGTATACACAAGTCTCGTACTACAGCTTACCATCCTCAGTGTGATGGAGTTGTGGAGCGACAAAATCGCACATTACAGGACTTGCTTGCTAACTTTGTTTCTGTTCACAAGGATGACTGGGATTTATGGGTCGATCTTGCTGTCTATGCTTATAACACCAGTACACACTCATCCACTGGTTTTAGTCCTTAAGAATTAGTTTTTGCTAAAGCGCCTAGAACACCAATTGAGCTAGACTTAGGTTTACCCCTCAAGAATCCAGTCACTCAGTATGAGTATTCAGATTCGCTTCGGAAACACCTTCATAGTATTCAGAATGTAGCGCAGAAACAACTAGTAGAGAGCAGAAGAGATCAGAGAGCCACAGGTCCATCTGAAGCTTCCTGGCACCCCCTACAAGTCGGTCATTCTGTTTGGCTTCGCCGCCCCAAGACGTGGAAGTTTGGGAGGAGGTGGATTGGTCCCTACCAAATTCTTGCTAGGAACGGGGTTAATTACAGAATCAGGTCAAAAGATGGAAAAGAGCTTGTTGTTCACCACAATAATGTTAAGGTCTGCACTGTCCCTTTCGGGAAGGGGGAACCATTTTGCCCTGTGAAGGAAACCGTGGGAATAGAAGTTGCCACCCCATGGGAACTGGATCTAGGCAGAGAAAATATTGGGGAAGAAAACCATGACCTTCAGCCTTTTCGCCGGCCAGCCCGGCTGAGACAGATTATTCGACCACTTCAGAGGTTTGGAGAGTTTGTCACGCACTAGTAACTTTGGAACTCAAGGGAGGGGGTAGTGTAATGATTGACAGCTATTCGATTATACGTAATTGACAGATCACTATGAATATAAAATACTCGTGATAGTTAACTCGCTCTTGATGATTGTAGATTCACAGAATTAAGAACAGAATTCAGACTGCTTGTCTTTTTCAAGTCTCTCTCTCGAACCCTAAGCATTACATTACAATAGTATATGTAATTTTTTCTTTAATTTCACTTGCCTCATCGGCTTCCTTATCGCAGGCATCATCGTCCGCAGATTCAATAATTAAATCAAAAATTTCATTGTCTAATACCTTTAAAGTCTCTGCCTTTTCTTTCAAATCGGCCAGACACTATTCGATCCATAGCTTATCCTTGTTCTCTTGTCCTAAGACATCCTCGATTTTGTGCATAAGCTTCGTCGCCGTTCCCCGATGAGATTTTCTCTTCTTTTTGGCTTTCTCTAACTTATCCATCTTGCTCTTTCATTTATCCGGCTCGGTGGACCATTAATGTAGGAGTTATCGCAATAAACCTACGCACTAGTTCTAATCACAATCAATATCATTGAATCAACATTTGGCCATGTTTTTAGACCGAAAGGCCGCCGGTTCACATATCTCAACAACAACAAAAAACTGGAATTCTACTTTAGGTACAAAATATAAATTTAAGTTAATCAATCCTGCATATTGCTTCCACTAGTTCAATGTTTGCTGTGTCAACTTCAACTTTTGTTCACCTATTCCTGGAACCTCGAATGCACAGTAACAAATGAACAGAACAACTCTTAGAGAAAGGCAATCATACGTTTTCACAATTTTTCTTCAACAAACTCAAACGTACATCATGAAAATCTCTCTCAAATTTAACTCATTCAATTTACATCCCTTTATAATGACGAGCAAGGAAATTCTAAAATACTCTAACCAATCACAAGTAAGCTTAACTATATTCGGACCAATGAAAATACAAAATTTTAATACGTAGTTTAACACGAATACAATAGCGAAGTTTCTAGAGCGTTAATGACTAATTTTACTGACTAATACCTTATTGTTTAATTTCCTAACTCGGCATCAAAACGAGGTTTTTACGTAAATCACAGTTTCTTAAGGATAAAATAATATGAGTTCAATTCAGATGCTATCACCTTCAGTTTTCAATACTGCTGCAATCGTGTTTCAACGTACCGCTCTTTTTCTTTCCCGTTGTACATCATAAGCTGGATAGATTTCTTTCCTCTTTCGATTGTCTTCTGCAATTATTGCTCGTTTGCCTAACTATAATTTGGCACATTTCTGGCCCGGTCAGCGGGATGGAGTATTCATATGGGAAATTTTTAACTTGCTTGCAGAGGTCTCGGTACTACTCCATTGGAGAGTAGGTGAGATCTCGCTTAGTGAGGTGGCCCGGTAAGCGGGCTCATATATATGAGCCGGTCCTTACTTATTTTTTTCATTCAGTAGTTTCTAAATACTAATTTAGTTTGGCAAATAAGCAGTACACAAAATATAAAAAAACCCAACCCCTGCGTAAAACTGCCGATGATATTAACTAGGCTACCTCGAGAAGACGCATGGAACATGATTTAATTGACAATGACCATTTCACGGACATATGGACGAATCAACTACGCAAAAAACTACTTTGCGATTAATCAGTTTATCAGTCGCTGCGGAGGAGGAAAACACCAAATATTTAGGAAAATAATATTTTTTCATATCATCGGAAAGGACTGACAACAAAAGATTTTTCGGTAAGGTGTTCGGCGGATTTGGAAAGAGCAGGTCCGAATGTAAAGAAATCAGTGAAAAAAACAAAGGTTAGCATGTTTTTTAGATTCTTGGACTATATGCCCTGTCTGATCGACCATGAAATGCCTTTTTAATACTCTTTATTAGTATTTGTTTCCCCATCTTAAGTTGTAGGTCGACGACGTTCAGTTAAGCCGGTGTAGTATGCGTTTGCGTACCTTTTGGGGAAGTGTTCCCTATGAAACGTAATGCGTTTTTGTCACGGGTATTGAAATTTAGGTGAATGAAACATGTAAGCGTTTCATTCACATCAAGACACAAACATCACCATAACGTAATTAAGACCAAAATAATGATCATGATAAAAATATCATATGAATTTTTGTAAGGAGAATAAAAATTACTGTTGAGTTTGTGTAAGGAATTTCAAAATTTTCATTTTGTATGAAAAGCCATTTTCTAATGAGAAAGTTTCAAATGACCCCAGAACTCAAACTTTCTTAAAATCCGACAATTTTAGTACTCACGAATTTCTTAGCAGAAATTTGATCCTCATTGTTTACAGGCCATGCATTATAAAGCCACTCGTGTTTTATAGCAATTTCACAAAAAATTAGCCAATTTACTAATAGATGCAAAACCCGACCTGTTAACTAATTAATTATTGGAGCCTTTCTTTATCAACATAAGCAAGTTACCTTTACAAGATGAAGCTGATTTAATTTTCTTAGGCATGTTAATGTTATCTCAAGAAATTGTGCGGTTAGCCTACTGGCCCGGATTGCTTGAGTAGGGATACGCTTTTACGGCCGGTGTCCCGAGTTGCCGTGCAAATTGTCCGGCCGGTAAACCTGGCGGTACTAACCGAATGGTCAGACCGCAAAATGATGACTGAAATCATAATGTATGTCAATAAACAATAAAAATCCACCACTGAACTTTTTGATGAGCTTCTTTCTCATCTCATAAACCATTTGATGTGATCATATTGCACGGGTGTAAATCATGACTATCATTGATATCATCCATTGTACATGACATTCAATATATGAATACATTATTAGGCACTAGATAAGCGTAGTTTTCCTTTGCCTGGTTATTGTTATTAATCAATTTCAAGTTTAAGGCGTAGCAAATTGAACTCCCTTCTTATCAAAAATGTATATCAGAAATCAGAGGGCCAAACTATCTAAAAACTATGTAACTAAAGGAAGAAACCTGAATAGATGTTTTAAAAGCGAATCATTCTACGTATGTTCCACCGTTGTTCTGATACTTGTTTGTCCCACTAGACAGGGCATATACTAAAAACACCCCAGGGAAAAGTGGTTGCGACACCACCTCATACTTTTATAAGTACTACATACTTTCATGCAAGTTTCTAGGTATGTCTTTTAACACAACTGGGGTTTTGCTATGTTGGGTTTTCACAACCCGCTGAAATTTTCGACAATATCCATAGTAATTTAGGATTATACACTGTATATCAGCGCATTTGAGCTCATTGAGGGATTACTTAAGCCTAGAATTTCAATTCGGATGTCAAATCGCAAGTAAAACAGCTTCCCCTCATAATTTTTGAAAATTTCAAATCCGCCATTTTGATCACGTGACTAAAAATGAAATGATTATATCTCGCTACCCGTGAGTGTGATAATACAAGTGTTTTATATAATTTTGCTTCATATGAGGTGCCGAACCACATGGAAGAAAAATTTTCGAAATCCAGGGGGGTTAACTTTTTTCTGACCTTCAATTATGACATCATCAATCACGTGACTTCCATTGTTTTACCAGAATGTTGCCAAGTCCTAAAATACTTTTAAGACCCCTAACTATCGAAATCTGAAAAAAAATCGTTGGTTAGGCACTTTGCCAGATTGTTATTAGCAATACCCTGTCTATATTAAAATAGCGAAAGCTTATTCGCGTGCGGTGAAACAATGGTGTTTCGTCGCTTCAAGCGATAGCTACACAGCTTTTATTCAAAGAAAAGAGAAGTTGCTGTGAGATAGTCAGTGTTCAAGTGTTGTATAGCAGTAAAAGGTTGAGCTTGAATCGATTTTTAAGGTTTGGGCTACATGATACACAGGATGGAATGGCTTCTAGGTCGTTTCTCAGTTTAGACTCTAGCAAAGTCGGCAGTTGTTTACTGTGTAGTGAAGTTCTGAAAAGGAAACAAGCGATCCAGGTTTCAGGAGATAAAGGATGGGCTAGGTTCGTAAATCTGGCACAAAAACGGAGCGAAATCGACATAGACTATGAAGACTCAAATTTTTTCTTTCGGCAAGTGTATCACCATGTAAAAAATCACAAAGAAGCTTTTGGGAAAGTGCACAAGAACTGTAGGACTGATTGTAATACAAAATTGGCAGCTTACCAAAAAAAGTTTGGACATTTCGAAGAAAAATCAGTATCGACAGATTTTGAAGAGCAGACTGATAACTCCACGCAAGCCCGATATCCAACAAGAACGGCATACCAACAGAGCAAGCGGGAATGCTTCATATGTGCTGTGATTGCAGACTCTGATAGCAATTCGTACGATTCTGGGGGTATGGGTAGGTTTGAACAAAAAAATCGAAAAACCGATTGATTCAAAGGCAGAGAATCTACCTCGAAAATACAGATCTCAGATTTCACGAAGCAACTAAAAGGCTTCAACTTCTTCGAGGCGGCCAATCGTTCGATATATTTGCGATCGATGTTTATTATCATAAACATTGTTATATCAAATTTGTCTTGCTTCAGGAAAGTCTCGACGAAGAACAACAGCAATCCGAAGCAGATGCAAAAGCAGATTTTTTTGAGCTGTTCGAATCAAAATTTTGAGGAAAAAGCAAGCATATTTGCTTCACCATTTGCTGAGCGATATTCAACTTTACGGCAAAGAAAACGGTGTTGATAATATCGTCAACAATACAACCACCTTAAAAAGATGGCTCATCCAAGAATTCGGAGATCAGATAGGATTTTTCCCTGTTGGAAAATATGTTGCTGTACATTCGTCATCAGTAAATCCATGTGCATACAGTATTGCGACCCTAAAAGGCCGCTGTCTCAGAGATGAGGATTTTGTTCGTGCCTTCGCAAACTTCATAAAAGACAAGCTGAAAAAAGAAACTCCCAGGCCTTTCTTGATATCTCCAGACGCAATGATTGACATGTTTGACGAAGGTCCTATTCCTGATCTTTACAACATCATATATGCCACCATGTACCCATCTTTTTCCGTAAATGAACATGGTTATGCAAAAACAGAATCCATCAACATCTCGCAAAAGATTTGGTCCATTGCACTGCACTGGCAGTCTCTAATTTTACGGCAGCAAAATGCTAAACAAACGATGCTAGGTCTTACAGTACATCGACTGACCGGAAGGAAAGAAGCTGCCCAATACCTGCATGGCCTTGGTTGCTCTATATCATATAACGATATATTGAAATGTAACGATTTTTGGTCCAAAAACCAAGTGCCAGTTCACAAACGATTCGCCAACTGTACATCGCTACAATCATCCATTGATAACAATGATGGACGCCAGGAGACGGTTACTGGAGCAGGAACAACCCACGATACTAGCGGACACTTTTCAAGTCACTGCTCCCCGGTAAGTCTAAATCTATGAGTATCTTGTTTGTTATATGCGGGACTCTACTGTATAACATTAGAGTACGCCAGAAGGCCGAACATGTGTATGAACAGGAACAACTCTATGGTAGACTCTGACGCCATAACTTAACTCGCTTTTAAATTAAAACAGTAGAATGATTTATAAAATATTGTTTATTTTTTGCTACAGGGGAAAAGATGTTGTGATACAACAAGAATTTCCTGTAGAAGAACAATGCGATAGTTTCGATATTCCATAGTATACGCTACAGAGTATAGGACAACGAGCGGAACCACCGAAGTTCTCAACGCACGAAGACAACGAATGTCAAAATTTGCTGAAGCTTTGTTTCAAGAAGGATGCTAGTTGGGCTTTGTCCAACGGCATACCCGAAACCATCGATGTCGAGGTGTTACCACTACTAGGTTCCTGGATTGTCTTCAACAGAGCTGTTGCGACCACTGAGCAGTCCAAATCATTGATTGAGTACATGCCTGTTATTTCCGAGCCTCCGAAATTTGCAGTTTGCAAGAATTACCTCGACACTCTCAATGACATCATTGATGATCTGGGGGTGAGCCTCGTGTTTGCGCATGCCGATGAAGATGTGTATTCGAAACTGGTACAAATAATTTGGAAGCATGGGGGTTTGTGCAAGAATATAATTGTACTACTGGGTGGCTTCCACCAATTACGAGTCAAGCAGAGATTGATCTACAAGCGGCATGCATGTGTAGGATATAAAGATTGGTTTATCGATTCTGGGATAATAGCAGCTGGATCGACAGACCAGGCATTTGGCGGAAAACATTATTACAGGTAAGGATTTTGTTAATTCTTTGTTGTTATGTGTTTCGCCGTAACATACTTTTTCTGTACACGGAAGGAAGCATCAGTCATTGTTGGAAATGTCAGCTTCGGTACCATATAAATATAGATATTTGATGCGATTACCAACAAGTTATACTACTTGCAGGTGCATGAGAATCCTGAAAGAATCATTTGATGCCTTAGTCCAGTTTTATGCAAAGGACATCACCGATGGTTACCAGAAAATCGATGCGGAACTGTTGGACAGCCTAGTCAATATACGAAAAGATCCATCAGCAAGCTCCGTAAACGAAGTATTGGCACTGGATGCGTTTGAAGAGATTGTGAAGGGGATCGAAATGACAAGCGGGTCAAAAAGTGAAATGACAGTGGTGTTTCTGCAAGATATTTCCTCTTTACAGGCGTTGGTGTCGGCAGTTCGTGACGGGGATTTGGAGCTGCATCTTACAGCTGAGCGTGACATGCTTTGTTACGTCTTTGCCTTTGATCATCAAAACTACGCAAGATATTTATCATATCAACTTGTGTTTCTTGAAGACCCAAAAGCCTTAAACCATGCTGCATATCAAGACCTGCTGACGAGAGGGCTTGGAGCTAATTATTCAGGCCCAAAATTCGCTTCCGTTCACGGAGACCTGGTAACAGAGTATTTCAACCGGGAAACTAAAGGAACAGGTACATAGTATTTTTCTTTAGTTTTTTTCTAAAAATTTGACTTTTCTTCGGCGATTTCTTCTTGAGCAGAGTGTGGCATGTAGGTACAGAAGCACTGGAAGTGTAATGAAGCCGTAGGGCCAATCAGTCGTCACTAATTCGGATTATTATTTTTCTGCTGGTCCGTTACGGTCTGGTTACAGCACGAGCATTGATGTTACGAACAAATGTGTGAATACGATGCACATTCATGCAAAACTGAGAACAGCAATGAGAGAAAAGTTGCGAATCAAGACATGCTCAACGCACAGAGCTGACAGACTCTGCCAGAAGCAAGCACAAAAATTATGAATGCTCTTAAAGAGAAACTGCGGTCATACAAAACCGACCCATTCTCCGATGGTCCAGCTACTGAAATTTCTACTGGAGCTGAAGTTAATCCAAATATAATTATAGATGTTCTTACCTCGTCGAAAGTTGGAAGCGAGCGATACGTTGATTTCGTGAAAAAACGCTTGATCACTCGTGAACAAAGCTTTTTCTCTCCAACCAAACCCCAAAAATTGAAGACAGGTCTACAGAAGGCGCAGAAAAAACCTTCAGCAATGTCAGGGTTGAAGGAAGACCGTCAAGCCTTTGGAATTCTTGTCGCAAAAGCCACGACGTTACAAGAAGCATTTGCATTTCCTCTAACATCAGTGCCTCTGAGCATTGCAACACCAGACGGCACATTATGCCAATCAGACAAAGCCTGTCTCAGAAATTATTTGCTAAAAGAAGCTGATACAGTTGCTGAGACACCTCCCTGTCGCGCAAGATGGATAATTGACGGAATGGCAATGTTTTGTTCAGTAAAGCCCCTGGATACATATCTAGAATGGTTCACGCAAATACTGCAATATGCAAGTCCACAACCTATAGCGAAAGCATTGCAATTTGAAATCGTCAACGACCAGTACCTCGATAGAAGTGTTAAAGCCAGTACAAGAGAGAGGAGAGGTGAAAAGTTGAGGAAGGTGCACTTGGAAAGCTTCAATCAAAAGATAACTCAAGGAAATGATTGGCAAGCATTTTTTGATAGTGATGAAAATAAAGAAGATCTGATTAAGCTAGCCACGCGTTCTTCAAGAGTGATCATGGCCGGCAACTTTTACAGATGCCAATGATGATAACGTGCAGAAATCAAGCGTTCAGGATTACCAAAAATCACCAAGCGTAGAAGAAATGGAAACAAGTAACCATGAAGAGGCAGATGCAAAAATGATTTTGCACGAAGCCTCGAGGGATACTCCAATAGTTGTTGTGTCGAAAGATACAAATGTTTTATGCTTCTAACACATTCCATGAATACATGCGACCAAGGTGGACTTTATAAGGCCGCGTTTAGGTCGTGTCGAATTTAATTCAAACAAGATTTGAATTAAGTTCGACGTAAATGCGGCCGTATAAAGTGAGCATTTAATTAAGTGCAGCAACTTGAATTAAGTTCATCAGGATTTGCCGAACTTAATGCACAAGTGCGACACAAATGCGACGTGGCTTCACACGGCCGCATTTTGGTCGCATTTAATTCAAATTCTCCTTGAATTAAATCACTTCATGTGATATAATGATGAAATATGTCAAATTTGCCCAGTCAAGCACTCTGCGTATGTGCAATCCTTTTTCATTACGTCACGATGATATCAGGAGTTGAATTAAATGCGGCAAACAAAACACGTATAAAGTGAATGTCGCACTTATGTCGCATTTAGGTCGAATCTAATGAATTCCGCGTTTAGGTCGTGTCGAATGATTCGACACGACCTAAACGCGGCCTTATAAAGTCCACCCAGGAAAAGCCTTGGTTCATGTGCATAGATAGGCAGAAGTTTGTCGATATTGGAAAAGTAGCTAAATAACTAGAAGTTGATATTTGCAACATTCTTCCACAAATGCATGCAATAACAGGTTCGGATACAACATCCTACAAATTTAACGTTGGAAAAATAAGCGTCATGAAAAAGTTATTGAAAGACAAAACTTCATGTGAACTGATTCAAGGCTTGGGGTCCGAAGAAAAAGTAGCTGATGCTACATTTCATGATGTCGAAAGGTTCGTGCAGACCATAATGTACTCTGGCATGGCAAAGGAATCCTATCTACAGACAAGAATTCGATTGTATCAACGCTTGAAAACGAAATCTTCAGCTGCGATTCCACCAGACCCGAAATCACTGAGCGAAGACATCAAACGCGCAAACTTGCAGAGTTATGTGTGGTTGCGCAGTTTAAATGCGAATGTAAGGCGCATTGATCCACAAACGTGTGGCTGGACTTATAATGAGCAGCAGAGCAGATTCACTCCCACCTGGTTTAAAGGGAACCAGTTGCTTCCGTCCCTCATCCGATCAAGTCGCCAGAAAAAGAAAATCGCAAATGACGGAAGTCACGCTGACAGAGAGTCAGAAAGTGAAGTGGAAGTTCCCCCACCAACAAAACGACCAAAAAAGACGCCTCGACGACCTGATGCTACATCATTCCAAAATTATTCGGCTGGCTCAGAAATGAGCGAAATAAACTCCGTTGGTAGCCATTAAGGCATATATCAACCTTTCATTTCTTATTCATATTTCCTCTTTGTCTTAATTTCTATTGTTTCTTCTATTAAACTGCGTCAATGTCAATTTGTAATAAGCCCTGCATTATTGAAAAATAGTTTGTTCTCTTTGTGATTTGATTCTCATTTGATTCAAAATACATTTGTTCCATTATTAGCTCGTTATTTTTTGGGTCAACTTATTGCATACATTGGTGAATGATAAGAAATGGATGTAGAACAGGCAAAAGTAAATAAAACGTGATTAATGATCGAGAAATCCAAATAGCAAGTGCTAGTGAAGAGTATACTAGTCCTCTAAAGATTGAAGTACCTTATGCTTTTGCACGCTTTACTTAATAAACTTTTTGTGATAATGCAACAAAATTACTACATTATGGGCATTATCAAAATTTTCTAGACATGAAATTTTTTTTGTGGGTCAAAAAATCCCCGTTCGCGAAGTCATGACCAGAAACTGAAAGCTGTATGCCCATTTGAAGAGGTTCAAGAAATCTTTAAACAATTTCACGATAGCGCCATAGGTGGTCACGTTGGTTTAAGCAACACGTAAACCCAGATTTGTTCCAGATACAAATGGAAAAATATCCCTGCTCATTTGAAATATTTTGTGAGAACATTATAATTCATTATAGTTAAAATAGCTCTGTTTGAAAATTCTCAACTTACCATACTTCCTTATATTCAATGCTTTGGTGTTGTTTGGTGTTGGTGTTAGGTTTTGGCTAAAGCAACCCTTAAATGCCCCCAAACCTTTGGGGCCCGATGGAGCCCCAAAAATTATCATTAGACAAGCTTTTTAAGCACTGATTTGTGTCTTGAAAACTATTCCATTACGCCACTGGTTATATCATTAAATAAATAGCAATATCATTAACATTTGCTACCCTCCCTTAATGATTTTAAATGTGCTATGAATATGTTGATATGTAAAATTAGCAAAAAAGTGCTTTCAATGCAAAAATGTTATAGGATAGCCATTGAAAGATACTGATGTTGAGCTAGACTGCATAACGGTGAATATTTTTATACACATGTTATCTTCTTCTGAATATTCTATTTATGTCTGAAAGTCAAAGAATCTAATTTTAAATGAAAAAACGTTGTGCACATAGGTAACAAAACCATGGCAGATACTTGGAAGAGACTTGATGGGAGCTTTTCCAACAACTGACAATGGGAACCGTTGTATTTTCATGTGCACAGACTACTTTACGAAATGGGTGGAAGCGTTTGCAATTCCTGAAAAGTCAGCCCTACAAGCGGCAAAGTGCTTGATCAAGCTATTTTGTCGCCACGGAGCGCCTGAAAAAGTCCTAACAGACCAAGGGAGAGAGTTCGTCAACGAGGTAATTTCTTGGCTTTGCAAAAAACTTTAGCTTGTGTAATAATGTAAAACAGAAATGTAATAAGCTGCAACAGCATTCATTACACAAACAAAGGCATTCTTATAAGTGTATCTTTTGTAGCTAAATGCAGAATTATGCACAATTCTTGTTGTAAAGCACAAAGTGGTTGCAGCTTATCATCCACAGACAAACTGTTTGGATGAAAGAACAAACAGGAGGAAACCATTGTCAAGTTCCCAACTGAATCAATTGTCCAAGAAACGAGAAATCAAGGGCAAACAGTCACCAATATCAAGAAAGCACAAAAATCTCAAAAAAGTATTACAGGCAACCCAAACTATCAAAGTCAAAGGAAGCCATGTCATTTCGTAAGGGTCAAAAAGTGCTATTATACAACGCACGAAAGGCAACTCGTAAAGGAGACAAACTTCGAAAGACATGGACTGGACCCTACGAAATAACAGACATAGTTGGAAGAAAGCACGTATATCTTGAGATGATGACAAAAGGACGAAACCAAATATCTCCCACTTAGAGCCATGGATTTTAACAGACGAACAACTCGAGCATGGGCCATGCAACACTTACAATGCAGCAGTAAATAGCCGTGCAAAATCCAGTCCTGAGATGAACAAAGAAGAAGCTAGCATGGCATCTGAGTTTGCTAACGAGAAAAACGAAAGCATTAACTTGTTCTTGGAAAATCCATCTCATGAAGATGCGTTATCATCATCAAGCAGGAGGACAGTCTTCCGTGCACTTTAAGTTGGAGCAGACGAGAAGAGACGATTACCATGTTGAAAAAAATTCAAATGGAAGCGATGATGAAAAACAGCAGAGTAATGAAGCTGAAAGCAAGTGCACGACAACCACATCACAATTGCTGAAAACAACATGGCTAAGTGTACCTGCAATTCCTGAAGATATTAGGGTGAACAACGAAGAATTTGTTTGTCACACAGATACATCGCATTACAAAGTCCAGTTGTGTTGACCTTTCCAGCGAGGCTGAATATGCTTTTTCTGAACCGAAGGAAAAATTGAACAACACAACATATTCAGCAAGGCAAGGTAATTTACATCAACCAATTTCTATGAAGTAAAGTTAAACCCACAGTACCTGTGGGGCTAAATTACAAGCCTGAATTGTTAGGACATACAATGGACCTATTGCCCCGTTGAGCACCAACAACAGCGTGACTGCAACAATTGTGGTATCTATACACTCAAGGTAATCATGAAAACAACTTTTGTTATTCAAAATCCAGCATAGAACAAAACTAAAATCTTTTTCATTTGAGCATTGTGTTGTAGTTTGCTGAGCAAATCATTGTCTCTGGGAATGCACAATTTCCAAACTCCTCACAATATCTGAATGACTATCGCCGTGTAATAGCAGAAGAGGTGATTGCTGCATCAGGTAACTTTATACTAAACTATTCAGGATGTGAAGCTAGCAAAAACTTCACATGACTACATGATGTGCATCATTGTCGATCAGTGGTGCCAGAAGCCAGGGGCCACGTGTACCTCACATTTCTCCTGAGCATAAAAAATGTCATTTTGTGGATAATAAATTGTACCTGTTGAGATTGCAAACCTACTACGTGCCCCTCCTTTCTATTGTGGTGGCCCCGTACTCTTTGACTACGCTCCTACACCACCGCTGTCAATCATTTCAAACTTTTTTTTCGATCATCAAGAAACAGGCTGGTGTAGAGTCTGTTGTACATATAGAGAAGATAATAAAACAGCAAGTCATTTACTCCGCTACACTACTGTTGAAACGTCATTGACTGAGAACATTCTTCGCTCATTACGAAAACAACAAATTGTTGGATGTCTTGCACATCATTTTTAGATTTCTTGCACATCATGTAACCGATGCATTCATTGGAAATATAAACGAGAGAATTCAGTGAATGGAGATGAATTGGAATGCGCCGTGTGCATCAATCCACTAGTATTGGAAAGAGACAAGCATACTGCTGCAGTACCCGTTGCTCAAACTAGCCCTGTTTCTATAAAAGAAAAAAATAAGTGCAAGTTGGAGCCTGCAAATGCGTACAAGATGAGGCTGATGATCACAACAAGTGAAACAAGAGCCGCACGTTGTGAACAATGCAAAGCACCGTTCAACGATAAGGGAATAGTAAGGCAACGATTTATTGATGGTAATTACGGGCCACGCCCTTATGTCAAGAAAGCTACGGGAACCTGGCACAAGTGCACCCGTAACTATTACTATTGTCCTCGAAAAAAGTGTTCAACGAAGGAGAAGCAAGACATTAACGGCTCTGACCTTGACATTTCTTTTGTGAAGAATGATCTTAACTGACTTTGAAACATTAGAAAAAAATGGATTACAGATCAGCTTTGAGTTTTAATTGTTTTTTACCTATTGTAATTGTAGTATCGTTACTTTTTAACATAGTGACTTTGCTTGTTAAAACATCGTTATACAGAAAATCCTTTCAATGGGCTATTTCGCTGCTTCGGTTTAAAAAAAGTCTTGTTACTGCAACTATCATCAAACAATAGGGGGGACACAAACGCATGGTAAAATTTGTTATGCGTTTGTGTACCCGGACACTTTTGCATAAAATTTTGTTTTATGCGTTTGTGTACCTATCATCAAACAATAGGTGGACACAAACGCATGGTCTAATACTTTATGCGTGTGTGTACCCTGTACCTGTTTTCAGGAGCTTATGTGACGCATAGTATACCGGTGTCTTGGTTTTGTTAGCAGTGGTTGATTTATTCTATATAAATAAAAATATAGAGAGAACACTAGCAGAAATTCTTCTTTACTAAACAAATTATAGACAGGCAGATAAGCTATTATTACATATTAATGATATGGAGCATGCATTATATTAGCAACTTCCATTTCTAGAAGTCCTGTGAAAAATATTTCAAAGATAATCAGATGAAGATAATATTTATAGGTTTATATAAGGGTCATCTGGATAAGCACATCAATATATGGGGTGCTCATAAGAGATGGGAAGGTACTATTTTACAGTTGAGAGTTGACAAAACATTCATAATGAAAGTCATCCTGTCTCACAGTCTCCATTCAGAAAGACAAATGCCATCATCTTGTGAATGTGCTAGGCCATCGTATTACATTGTTCAAATTTATAAAGGTCTGTAAAATCTTGCTTGTCATATGTCCTAACCTTACTAACTTTCTATCAGCCTGTGATTTATTCTGATTCTGCTTATACTGTTAAAAAGTAGTGTTATTATTGGCTTTATGTACTATACTATGGGTACTAACCTAACAGGTAAACATTCCAGAGTTATGGATGCCAAGTTGATTGAATGGAAATTGTAACTTCGCAAGGCTTAAGTCTTGTAACTAAATCTGATCCCTAATTCTGAAACTACGGCTGGTTTCTCTGCCTTTCTGAAAGGTCTGGATTGCCTAACACACTCACAAGATGGTCGCTTTCCTTCGCCATTTTGAATGAACAGAAAGTGTAGTGTAACTATTGTTTTGAGGTTGAATGAAATGAAACACAACAACAACAATCTGAGACAACTTGTCATTTCAATTGGCCGCAAGCCGATCAATGTTCTGATCGGCTCCGGCTCTGATTGGTTTGCCATAGTCAAAACATGCCCTCATTGGCTTGCCATAATCAAGAGGAGCTACAACCGATTACCAAAGGATTACCATCACATGACTGGTTTGCTACACTCTACAACTGCCCAGCAATTGGATCGTTACACTCGAAAGAATTTTTTCAGTCATTAGAAGGATTTTAAGGCTCAGGGGTCAAGTCAGTGTTGCCGCAATAATTCATAATTCATGGCAGGCCCTTTGCTAAGGACCCTGACCTCTAAGCCGAAAAAGACTAAAGAAATTGGCAACCCGGGGTTGCGAATACGGATAGGCTTATAAAGATATAAGGCTATAAAGATATAGCCTTAAATTTTGCGAGAAATGCCTGAGGGGGGGGGGTTCAAGAAGGAATATTAATTAAACTACTTTTGCATTTACATTTCTTATCTCAATTGGATCTCGTCACAGATTTGACTGTAGCTCGAGCTACAGTCGATACAGTCTGGATCCGCTCCTGACTTTTCAGCAAAAAAATATATGTCATTTTGGGCTGCATAAGCCCTTTAAATAGTTACTCTAGTCATGCTCTCTATTTCCTAGTAATTTTGGATGTAGACCAAATGCAATCAGTTTTTAATTTTATTGTCTATTCATGAACACTTTATGAGGGACGTTTGGATGTTTTAAACTTTATTCTGAATATTATTCTGCAGGCCATTGGCAAGTGCAAGATCATACTGACTTGTAGGTAATATTTACTTATTATTCTCGTTAGTATTTGTTATTTGGAATAGTGCCTTTAGCTTAGCTCTTAAGCTATTTATTTTGTTAACTCAAAATCCCCTTCTTTTAGATTTTGTTAATCGTTTTCATTTTAACCTTAGCAATTTGCAATTCTCTATTTTTCCTCCTTCTCGCTTTTCCTTACTGTCTTCTCTGGCTTTCTTTTTTAAGTCGAACTACTTTATACTCACCATCGAACCACGGAGCATTTTTACTGATCTTTACTTTTCGTTTTACACAAGCATACCATTGCAGGTGTCAAATACTTGTTAGCGAAAACGACATTCTAAATAGCAGGTCCCCATCAGTCTCAAGCTGTAATTAGATTGACCTGCTTAAAGTGCCCTACGGCTTTTTTTATTGGCTAAAAGTGTAGAATCAAATACACTGATTCTGATACTTTTTATAAACTTTTATCTGGTGAGTAGTTTTTGAGTTACGAACGTCTATGCTCACACTTTCGTGTCCCAGTTTTAGGACTGGGTCGAGTCCACAATGAAATCGTAGTAGGGACCCTGTTTTTCCCGTACAGAAGCAACAAATTTGACATCGATTGTCTCACACGATGAGTGTCGGAGAACGTAACTCCGATTTGCTAGTTTTTAGCTTCAACAGAAATTTCGCAAGAAGAAGGCAGTATTTAACACGCTAAAACGCATTTTGTAAGATAGTTCTCCTCCGCAGAGGTCCAGACGAAACCATTCCTCATATTTTAACCCCCAAAATAGCGGAAAATCCCTGTTTACCATAACATTCCTAAGTACCCAGTTGACGGAGAGCCTGAAATTTGTAATTGAATTGTCCCCGATCCAAAGTGGTACTCCCAGCCATTTCCGTCTGGTCTATATGTTAATATTATGAGTGCCATACAGTTGGTGAAAAATCCAGTTTTTCACAAAGATCAAACCACATTGATGTTAAATACCACCTTGTGAGAGACATGTTTGAAAGTGAGAGACTGAGGGTCGAACATGTAGCAACGAATGAGCAACTGGCTGACTCATTCACAAAGCCACAGAGTAAAAAGAAATTGAAAGTCTTCTGTGAAAACATAGGATTATGTCAAATGGATAAAGATAAAGAAGTTTGTCATCATAGAGGAAGTAAGACAATTGAACAATTTAACAATTTTTTTTGTTCTGCTAGTTAGGATTAATTGTGAATTTAAAGTTGAAAAGGACATTGAGAGACATTACTTCATAAACTGCATTGGGACTTTTTTTCAAGTGAGGAGAAATATTGGAAATAGCACTTAAAATGTTAAGTATTAACGTAACATCGGGTTTTGGTCTCAGTGTACGCATGCTTGGTTATGCTCAGTAAGCTTTTTTGTTCAGTAACCTTTAATTCTTGTAACAACATGTCGACTTTTGCTATTACTTTTATAAATTTAGCTGGCAAGTTTATATTAATTTTAATATTCCGCCGATAGCAGTTATAATACCGATAATACCGATAGCAGTGAATCCTCTAGTTTTGAGGAATACGAATACGGCGAGGTTGCAATTGCAAGTGATGGTTGAGTCAAGTATACTGATAGTAACTCTATGTGCGACCACGAAACCCGGTTTTGCGCCCCAGCCTCTTTTCGAATGTGCGACCACGAAACCCGATTTTGCAGCGCATCCTCGGTTTGAATATGTCGCATGAAATTTGAAGTTTTGAATTGTTGAATTTTTACCGTAAGGTTGGTATTAAGGTTTTTTAGAAAACTCTTCCAATGCAAAACCGGAAACTTTTACCAAACACCCTGTTTAGCAACCTTGTTTTTCGAGTGAATGTAATATAAATGAAAGAGAAACAAAAAAACTGGTCGTACACAGTTGCTGAAGATAAAGTAATAATAATTACAAAATTTACTTTCTTCGCAAATTGCAAGAGCAGCTATAAGATCTAATACACTGTTTCCGAAACACAACCTATGTCAGTAAGACGCCCGTTTGAGGTCGTACACGAGCTCGGCCCGGGATATCCCCCAATATCATCGGGCGGGCGTCTTGATGAAAATCTTTACAGACTTCGGTAAAAACATCGGTCATCATCAAGACCGGTGATTGAGACAAATTATTTCAAACTTGTAAGTTTTAAATCGAGTTCATTTTTAAAGTTTATGGAAATTCAACATTCGATCTATCATTTCGAGGTGAAATCACTCTCTAATATGGAAGAATACGCTTTTTAAACACAGTTTTATTTTGTCAACTGTTTCCACGAAAATTTCATCGCATGCTTCCGCTTTGAGACACTGGCCTAGCAAATTTTGGATATGTGTATCTTTTCGGGCAAATGCATAGAACGTTCACAGCATCACAAACAATTCCGCTGCTGCCCCTGAAGACTTCTGGAAATTGGAACTGACAAAAAAAGAGCATAAATTTCTTCTTTCCTGAACCTGAACTCCACTTTCGTATTTTCGTCAAAACAATCTTTCGTATTACCAACATGACTGACTAGATATTGTGCAAACTTCGTTGATTAAAATTATGATTATGAAGCAATACCAGATCATGGAGATCGAAAATATTATTGTCGTATAAATTTAACATCACATCACTATTGTGAGAATTTCCTTTTATTTCGAGAAACCTTTTGAATGATAGGTCGTCCTAACAAAGGTTGCATTTTCGGAGACGAGGCTGCGCCGCAAAACCTGGTTTCGTGGTCGCACATTCAAAAAGAGGCTGCGCCGCAAAACCGGGTTTCGTGGTCGCACATTCAAAACGAGGCTGCGCCACAAAATCGGATTTCGTGGTCGCACATTCAAAACGAGGCTGCGCTGCAAAACCGGGTTTCGTGGTCGCAAATTACGTCACCACAAAAAAGCATTTTGTGGCGAGACTGTGAATACGACAATGACACCCGGGCTTCGTGGCTGGTAATCTCGACCACGAAATGTAGATATCATAGTCGTAAAATTTCTGTGACTGTGCAACCTGGTTTCGTGGTTGCAAATGCGCGACGAGGAGACAGTACGGCGAAATGTTTTTGACCCCTATGCCGCGCCATACTGGATGCTGTTCCAACCATGTGCTGTAAAAGATGATATGGATATTGACGTCACAGTCCATTCGCCGCCATGCTGAGTGGCAAAATGAGTGGTAAGATGGCGGCCACAAAATAGTCTCTAAGCAGGCCCCTTCAAAAATTGCATAATAGACAAGCCAAGTGAGATTTTCAAAAACAAATTGTCACTTGACGTAAACGGAGTAGTTTCCTGAATCAGTGATGAAATCAGATTGTTATCTGATAAACTTTCTTTTTTTCAAAAAATTTAACCCAAAAGCAGCCTTTCGGCCAGAGCTCGCGGCTTTTTAGCAAAAAAGTTAGGCCGAAGGACACAAATCTCTGTTATTGACAAAGAGAAGCTGGTGATAAACAAAAATAGGAGCCCAAAATAAATTTTGATTTTGCAGCGATATATTTTCAAAATGGTAGTCTTCTTTTGTTCTTCGTTGCACGAAGAAATGGGTTAAGGATGAGGTCAAATTTCATCGAATTCCCAAAGACCCTGAACGGCGTGAAAGATGGATTTTTATTGCCAAAATAAACCCAGATAGCAATATTGACCATACTTGGGTTTGCGGAATTCACTTTGTCTCAGGTATGCCATAACGTATTTGTATTTATTTACAATTTTCGCCATACTGATCGTTTTGATTGGGACATAAAATTATAATTATCTGTTTTACATCTTTTATGCTGGATACATATGTTTCCTTGATGTCTAGATCAGACAAGTGACCACCCAATGCATCCTGACGTCATCCCTAGTCTATTTAATTTTACATTGTAGCTATCCAGAAAGAAAGAAATGAAGGGGAAACTGGACAGGTAAAAATCAGCTGAGACAACCAAAGTTAAAAGATCTCTGTCCAATCAAGCGTCTTCTTGAATCATCAATGACCAAGAACCAGATTTAAATCAAGCACCTTCTTCCTTATTGTCACTAAGCAAAACTGAGCTGATTGCCAAAATAGAGCAACTACAGAAACTTAGCAAGTGTCCCCTTGGGTTTTCAAACAGAGTTGGCGTATTTTTATTTTTTTTTTATTTCAACAGGTTTACTTTTTCAGAAAATAAATTCTGCTATCAATAAAGGACCTGCGTTTAAAAGAAGGATAAAAATAGTCTTTATATTTAAAAACCTAATAAAAGACCTTAACCTAGTATGTAAAAAAAAATGAGATAAATAGACTAAAATGTGAAATTTTTTACTAAGCGTTTAAATGTTATGATAGATTTTTCTTTTTGGATATTTTCAGGTGGCGAGTTGAAAGTTAATGCTCTCTGCGTATTGAACGATCTTCTTCCTGCTTCGTTTTTCGATTTTGGTACAACAAGTCTATTTCCATTACCACGTGTAGAGATCTTATGCTGGAAAACATTGAATTCGATTATATCGTTTTTCTTCAGCTGATGTATGTATTTGAAGACTTCAACTGCTGAACTGCTGAACTTCGTTTGATCTATCTTGGTAGGGATTGCATTTTCAAGCGGTGTCTTGATTGTTTTGTATGCTTTAGTTTCTAGTTTTGTAAATTTTTGGTTAACGTTGGGAAGTCCAAGGTAAACAGGAGAACAGTATAACATCATAGGTGCAATCATTGAGTTGTAAATTATGTTTGCCGTTACAGACGTGCTGTTTACCCTGACTCTTTTCAGCATGTTTATTCGTTGTGATACCTTTTTCGAGATTTTGCTCAGCTGCTCTGAAAAGTTCATGTGACGGTCAAAAATAACTCCGAGGTATTCATACTGATTTACTCTGTTGATAGTATCGCCGTTTATACTAACATCTGTTGATGGTTGCGTCCGAAGTTTTTGTGCGGTCCCATACAGCACTGTTTCCGTCTTTCCAGGTTTTAAGTTTACGATGAGATCATTCTTCTGAAACCATGTGAAGAGTAAATCACCGTCGCGGGATAATGTTTCTGTTACACCTTTGCAGCTTGGACTTGAGTATAAAAGCACGGTGTCTTCAGCGTACATAAGCATTGTGCATTTCTCAAGATACTGATATGCATCATTGATTACAAGAAGAAAAAGGAGTGGGCCCAAGATTGATCCTTGGGGCACTCCCAGGTTAATCGATTCTAATTTGGAGGTAGTGTTTTCGAAGTTGACATACTGCTTTCTGTTAAAAAGGTAGTCTGAAATCCAAGTTAGTTCAATGCAAGTTATGCCGTAGAATGGAAGTTTGTTGAGTAAGCAAGCGTGGCTGACGGTGTCAAAAGCTTTTCGTAAATCGAAAAACATGGCTCCAGTACAGTTCTTTTGGTTCATATTTTTTCGTATATAATCGTGCACGTATATAACTGCATCCTGGATGCATTTATTCTTCCGAAAGCCATATTGGTGCTTGAAAAATAGGTTTTGAGTTTCAAAGTAGGCTGTTAGTTGTTCACATACTATCTTTTCTACTGTTTTGGATATGCTGTTCAGAACGGATATCGGTCGGTAATTGTCAAATAAAGTACGTTCTCCTGATTTATATATCGGGGTAACCTTAGCTATTGTTTCCATAGTAGGGAAAACTCCGAGCTGCAGACTTAGGTTTACGAGATGGCATAAGGGTATGGACAGTTCTTTTGCAGCATTACGAGCATTCGAGATGGAATCTGATCTGGACCACTTGCTTTGGATGTTTTTAGGTTCATCAGCAGTTTCTTAACTTTAGGAGGGGTCACAGATTTGAATTTGAATTGTGTTCCTAGGAGAGGACCTTTCCTAAGGTTTCTATTCTCAAACGGTTTCCATATGCGGTTTGCAAGAGAGAGAACATGTTGTTGTAGGCTAGATCCTATTGTTGAGAAAAACTTGTAGAGTGAGTTGGCAATAAGAGACTTGTCGCTTACTTTCTTTTCGTTGACCTTCATCATTTTAGGCATTTCCGAAGATTTTGTTTTAGCAGGGTAGATCTTTTTGATACAGCGCCAAAAGTCACTTGGTTTGTGTTCATTCTCAGCAAGAATGTTTTGACAATAGTGAGACTTTCCTTGACGGATGCTTTGTGTCACTCTGTTGCGAAGGATACGGTACTGACTCCAGTCTGCATCATCATTGGTTTGTCTGGCTTTCTTTAGGTAGTAGTCTCTTTCGTGCATTTGCTTTTTTATGTTTGATGTAAGCCAAGGGGCAGGCTTTCCTCTTACCATTTTCACTTTCTGTGGCGCGTGTTTATTTATTATTGTAAAAAGAGTGCCTTTGAATATATTCCATGCGCAGTTAAAGTCGCTATTTGATAGTATTTCCCTCCAGTTTACAGAATTGATATCATTTTTGTATGCATCCAGTTGGTAGCTGGAATAGTTCCTTGAAAAGGTTTTACGGGGCTGATGCTTTTGAGTATGCATTTTTCTGTTGACACCAATAATGTCGTGATCGCTAATTGCAGCAGACGGTACTACAATTGTTTCAGCAATTGTTCTCTCATTGTTTGAGTAACAAACATCGATTAGAGTTTTTGAAAGGCGGGTAATCCTTGTTGGTTGCTTGATTAATTGTTTTAGCGCATTAGATTGGAAAATATCTTTTATTTCTTTATGGTTGTCTGTTTTTGAGTAATCGCAGTTTAAGTCTCCAGCCAATACCATTTCTTTGTTTACGAGCGTTGCAGATTCAATCATGTTTTCTAACTTTGAAACAAAGTCACGGTCGATATGACTCGAGCTGTCAGGGGGTCGGTATATGATGAAGGAGATTAATATGGAGTTCGTGTTTTTGACTATAAGCTTGATCCAAATTGCTTCAATTCCTTGGATTTCCAGGTCTTTTCTACGCTCATAGTTTATATCAGTTCTCAGGTAACAGATAACACCACCATAACTACCAGTTTTTCTGTCTAGTCTGTCGATACGATACCCGTCTACAGATATCTCTTCATCCACAGTAGAGCTATTGAAATGACTTTCCGTGAAACCAAAACATTGGATATTCTTGTCTTGCAAAAACATTCTCACTGAGTCAATTTTCTTATATATTCCATTTATGTTTTGATGTAATATTTTAAATCCACGTTTACGAGAAAACGGATTCAGAGCTGGCCCAGGTTGCAACTCTATATCACCAGCTGCAAGTAGCAACAAAATCAACATTTTCCTCGGCGTGTGTCGTGTCGATTTTAGAAAGGTTTTCCTGTTTAACCATAAGCTTGAACATAAATGAGTTTCATAGCCAGTGGAATATATCTCCTTCACGTTCAAGGTAACACTTATTCCATCAGGTGTGACAAAACTTGGTTTCTTTACTTGCAAAATCGAAATAGTCACAAGAGCGAACAAAAACACGTACACACTCCTCGCCACCATCGCGAAAAACTTGATATAACTAATATAATATAATATAATCTAATATAACTAACACATTTATATAGAAAAAATCTGCCTGATGAATGGGTAATCACGAAACTCAGAGTTGCAGCGAATCATGCGTCTTTCTTACTGAATATTATTCTATATACAGCTCTACGTGTATTGACCACTATCGAACTGTTTATCAAAATTATTAATAGTATTGTTAATATATTTATATATATATTGGTTATATATATATTAGTTACGCACCACCTGGTGAGAAATGGCGTCTAAAAGTGGACGGAGGCCCAGGCAAGAAAATTTACATAACAATATATAAATACCAAACAGGTTTCAATAGCAATTTCTTTAGCAGAAATATACTCAGATCAGAACTTCATAAATTTTCGAGTGAAAACATAATTGAAAATATATCATATTGTTTTACAATAATATTAAAAGAAAACTGCGAAGAGGTCCTTTAAATATTTTTCACAAAAACTTATCAAAGTGGAGTAATTTAATTTCTAATTACTTTCTAATTTAAAAGAGTGTCTTACTATTTTCATTAATATAAAAATTTTTCTTCGAACTGTCTTGACCTTTTACAATTCAAGGTTTAAGTCTTTGTTTGCCACTTGGGAAAATTATTTTTTCAAATTTCAGAGTGGGTTTTCAAAAATAAAATTTTCATTCATTTCGGAAAAAGTTAAGCCCTTAAAAATTATATCAAATTAAAGCTTTTGACACAAATTATTGGAATATCCATATCAGATTTTTTAGTTATGGCGCTCGATCTTCGTTTTTTTATTCTGGAAAAAAAAGTATGGAAAAATAGGAAACAAAGAACTTTTCCAAAATGAAAACAAAGACTTTCATATATTGTTGCGTGAATTTTCTTGCTTACGCCTCGGGCCACATTTAGACGCCATTTGTCATCCACTGGTGCGCAACTTATGCTCAGGGAGTGTATATGTAAACGGAGAAGGAGCTGTAATTTAGGCTACTAACGACTATTGAAGCTTGTTAAATTGACTATAACAAAAATATTTTTAGTTTTTTCTCAAAATCCTCATGATCAGGGTCTTTCCTGATTTCTAGAGGAAATTTATTCCGAAGGACTGTAGCTGCATCAAAAATACCCTGTCGCCATGTATATTTTTACTAAGCGGTACAAATAAGTTCATTGACTTGTTATTTTTTCATTCAGTGCATCCAGTAGCTACCTCTCCGGAACACATCTATATAATCTAAGACAAACTTTAAAAACAATTCGCTCTTTTATTCTTAGCCAATGCAATTCCATGAATATAGGAGAGATGTTTGTCGATTTTAACAATTGAATTGTGTTTACTTTGCTTAAAGATAATCCGTATTACTGCGTTTGCACTGACTGGAGTGCCTTGAGTTGATGATTTGAAATATTCAGGAAGAGTGAATTGCAATAGTCTAGTTTTGAGGAAACCAGAAATGCCACCAAGGTGTTCAAGCAGTCCTTGGGTAAAAATATTTCTATTTTTGTAATGTTTCTTAAAATAAAATGGCACTCTCATATTGATAATAAAAATAATCATAATAAAAATAATAATAATAAAAATAATATCAATAATAATTAGCATGAAACGTGGAAAGATGGTCACATCTGATGGAATTAAGCTGCCACACGGAGAAGAGATGAAAAGTGTCAACGAAGAAGGATACAAGTACTTGGGTATAGTAGAGCTAGATGAGATAAAAGAGAAAGAAATGAAAGAGAAATTCACAAGAAAATATAAGCGAAGGATCAAATTAAAATTGAAATCAAATTTGAGAAGCAGAAAATCTAATTTAGCAATTAATATTTGGGCAGTAGCCGTGATGAGATATGGTGCTGCATTCATTCCCACATTTTACATATGAATCAACGTAATTGTAGCTAAAACTAAATGAAATACATCCTCGGTTACCTTATTTCAGTGAAATTTACATTCATTCCCACAATTTACACATAGATCCGCGTAAATACAGCCAAAAATTATTATAATACACCATGATTTACTCGTTTTCAGTGATATTAATATTCATTTCCGCAATTCAGACATGAATCCGATAATAACATTCATTCCCACAATTCACGCATGAATCCACGTAACTACAGATAAAGCTAATTATAATACACCCTAATTCAGACGTTTTCAGTGATATTAATAATCATCCCAACAGTTTAAAATAAATTCGATATTAAAATTAATTCCCACAATTTTCAAATAAATCCACGTAGCTACAGCTAAAACTAATTGAAATGCATCTTTGGTTACATTTTTTCACTGAAATTGACATTCATTCCCACACTTTACGCATGAATCAATGTATATACAGCTAAAAAGTATAAAATACATCTTTATTTACTTGTTTTCAGTGATATTAACATTCATTCCCACAATTTTCAAATGAATCCACGTAATTACAGCTAAAAAAAATGAAATTCATTTTTGGTTATCTTTTTTCACTGATATTGACATTCATTCCCACAATTTAGACATGAATCCGATATTAGCATTCAATCCCACAATTTATGCATGAATACAAACAACTAAAGCTAAAACTAATTATAAGAAACCCTTATTTACTGGTTTTCAGTTATGTTAACCTTCATTTCCGCAATTTACACATAAACCAACGAAATTGAAGCTAAAACTAAATGAAATACATCTTTGGCTACCTTTGTTCAAAGATATTGTTATTACATGAATCAACGTAATTAAATTTGAAACAAATTAATAAACATCCCATTTTACCAGTTTTCAGTGATATTAACATTCATTCTCACAATTTAAAATGAATCCGATAATAACGTTCATTCCCACATTTTATATATGGATCCGATGTTAACATCCGTTCCCACAATTTATACATGAATCCACGTAACTACAGTGAAAACTAATTTGAATACATCATTTGTTCCCCCTTTTCAGTGATAGTAACATTCATTCCCACAAATTAAAAAGAATCCAATATGAAAATTCATTCCCACAACTTTCAAATGAATCATCGTAGTTACAGCTAAAACTAATTGAAATGCATCTTTGGTTATATTTTTTCACTGATATTGACATTCATAAACCTACTTTACACATGACTCCATTTAAAAACAGCTAAAACGTATCAAAATAAACACTTATTTACTTGTTTTGAGTGATATTAACATTCATTTCCGCAATCTAGACATGAATCCGATAATAACATTCATTCCCCCAATTTGAAAGTAATTTAAGTACATCATTGGTTCTTTTTTTTCAGTGAGATTGAAATTCATTCGCACAATTTACACACGAATCCACGTAATTATAGCTAAAACGTATTGAAATACACCCTTATTTACTTGTTTTGAGTGATATTAACATTCATTTCTGCAAGTTAGACATGAATCCGATATTAACATTCATTCCAACAATTCTTGCATGAATCCACGTAAATACAGGTAAAACTAATTATAATACACCCTTATTGACTGGTTTTCAGTGATGTTAGAATTCATTTCCGGAATTTACACATGATCCGATGTTAACATTCATTCCCAAATTTTAAACATGAATCAAGATAACTACAATTAAAATTTATATAAATACATCATTGGTTCTTTTTTCCAGTTATATTACCATTTATTCACACAATTTGGACATGAGTCCGATATCAACATTCTTTCCACAGTTAACAGATGACTCCACGTAACTACACCTAAAACTCATTAAAATACACCCTTACTTCCTCGTTTTCAGTGATATTAATATTCACTCCAAAAATTTACAATGAATCCGATATTTAAATTCATTCCCACAAATTTCAATTGAATCCACGTAATTATAGCTAAAACAAATTATAATACACCCGTATTTATTGGTTTTCAATGGTATTAACATTCATTTCTGCAAACTACACATAAATCAACGTAATTGTAGCTAAAACTAAATGAAATACATCTTTGGCTACCATTTTTCAATGATAGTGTCATTAGATTAATCCACCTCACTAAAGTTAAAAAAAACCAACAAAAAACCATTTTTACTGGTTTTCAGTGATATTAACATTCATTCCCACAATTTAAATATGAGTCCGATATTAACGTTCATTCAAACAATTTACATATGATTCCGAGATTAACATCCACTCCCACAATTTAGACATCCAACCACGTAAATTCAGCTAAAACAAATTGAAATACATCTTTGGTTAACTTTTTTCAATGATATTTTCATCCATTGCCACATTTTACACATAAATCCATGTAATTACAGCTAAAACGTATTAAAATACATCCTTGTTTACGTGTTTCCAGTGATATTAACATTAATTCCCACAATTTACACATGAATCCGATATTAAGGTCCATTTCTAATTTACACATGCATCCACGAAATTTCAGCTGAAACAATTTAAAGTTCACGCTCATATGCAGGCTTTCAAGGATAGTAACATTCATTCCCACAAATTAAAATGAATCGGATAATAAAACTCATTCCTACAATTTATATCTGAATTCGATGTTAACATCAATTCCCACAATTTATACATGTATCCACGTAAATTCAGCTAAAGCAAACTAAAATACATCTTTGGTTACCTTTTTTTCAATGACTTTTTCATTCATTCCCACATTTTACACATGAATCCATCTAAATATAGCTAAAACGTTTTAAAGTAGACATATATTTGCTTTTTTCTGGGATATTAATATTCACTCCCACAATTTGCAATGACTCCAATATTAAAATTGACTCCCACAATTTTCAAATGCATAATTACAGCTAAAATAAATTGAAATGCATGTTTGTTAATTTTTTTAACTGATATTGACATTCATTCCAACACTTTACACATGAATCCATCTAAATAAAGCTAAAAAGTACTAAAAAAAACTTTTATTTGCTTTTTTTAGTGATATTAACATTCATTTCCACAATTTTCAGATGAAACCGATGTTAACATTCATTCTGAAATTTTACACATGAATCAACGTAACTACAAGTAGAACTAATATAAAAACATCATTGGTTCCTTTTTTAAGTGGTATTAACATTCACTCCCACTAATTAAAACGTAACTACAGCTACGTAACTACCTACGTAACAGCCACGTAACTACAGCTAAAACTAATTATAATACACCCTTATTTACTGGTTTTCAGTGATATTAATATTCATTCCCAAAATTTAAACATGAAACCGATATTAAAATTGATTCCACCATTTTTCAAATGAATCAACGTAGTTACAGCTAAAACTAATTTAAATGCATCTTTGGTTACATCTTTTTCACTGATATTGGCATTCATATCCACACTTTACACACGACTCCTTGTAAATACAGCTAATACGTGTTAAAATACACCCTTATTTACTTGTTTTCAGTGATATTAACATTCATTTCCACAATTTAGACATAAAAAGGATATTAACATTCAATCTCACATTTTACACATGAACTAACGTAATTATAGCTAGAACTAAATGAAATTTATCATTGGCTACTATTTTCAGTGAAATAGACAGTCATTCCCACAATTTACACATGAATCCACGTAATTACAGCTAAAACGTAATAAAAGAAACACTTATTTACTTGTTTTGAGTGATATTAACATTCATTTCAGCAATATAGAGATGAATCCGATAATAACATTCATTCCCACAATTTGAAACTAATTTAAATACATAATTTGTTTTTTTTAGTGCAAATGACATTCATTCCCACAATTTACACATGAATCCACGCAATAATAATAATAATAATAATAATAATAATAATAACACTTTATTTACACAGGGTAATTCAATCAGCTATAGATCTAGCTGCTATCAAGAGAAGCCCTGTTAATTTAAATATAAAAAATAAATATCAAACTTAAGTGTTAGAAAACAAATAATTGATTTTATTTAAAAAAAAATAAAACCGTTAAAAATTGTCCAGTAAAATACCATATTTCTTAAAATTCCTTCTTGATAAAATTACATAAGTTCAATCGCTGAAATGTTCCTGTATTGCTTTTTTGAAATAAATGTAATATTTCTCAGTTTTCAGATGTAATGGCAAAGCGTTGAAGATTTAGTTCCACTGTAGTAAATTCCTCTTTTTCCACTTTCCGTTCTCACTTTTGGCATCCGCAAGTCCGTTCCGTTACGTCTTGTTGCTTTTCCATGTTCTAATTTCATAAAGTAGTTATGAAAGACATCAGGAGCTGCTCCATGTAAGCATTTGAAGACGAAATCTGCACATTGGATTGATCTCATGGAGGCAAATGATCGCCAGACGCGGTGCTTTTTATGCTTTGCTCCAAATATGACCAACTACAGCTAAAACTAAAGCAAATACATAAATGGCTACCTTTTTTCAATGATGTTGTCATTAGATGAATCCACGTAACTAAAGTTGAAAAAATTAAAAAACGCCCTTTTTTTACTGGTTTTCAGTGATATTAACATTAATTCAGACAATTTAAGCATGAATCCGAAATTAACGTTCATTCACACAATTTACAAATGAGTCCGATATTAACATTCATTCCCACAATTTAAACATGAATCCAAAATTAACGTTCATTCACACAATTTACAAATGAATCCGCTATTAACGTCCGTTCCCACAATTTACACATTGTTCCACACCAAATAGAGCCAAAAATAACTAAAAACACTCTTATTTCCCTTTTCAGTGATATTATGATTCATTCCCAAAATTTGGATATGAATCCGATATTAACATTCACTCCCACAATTTACAATGAATCCGATATTACAATTCATTCCCATAATTTTCAAATGAATCCACATAACTACAGCTAAAACAAATAGAAATCCATCTTTGGTAACCTTTTTCACTGATTTTGACATTCCTTGCCACAATTTAGACATTAATCAGATATTAATAATCCTTCCCACAGTTGACACATGAATCCACGTAACTACAGTGAAAACTAATTTGAATACATAATTTGTTCCCCCTTTTCAGTGATAGTAACATTCATTCCCACAAATTAAAAAGAATCCAATATGAAAATTCATTCCCACAACTTTCAAATGAATCAACGTAGTTACAGCTAAAACTAATTGAAATGCATCTTTGGTTACATTTTTTCACTGATATTGACATTCATAAACCTACTTTACACATGACTCCATTTAAAAACAGCTAAAACGTATCAAAATAAACACTTATTTACTTGTTTTGAGTGATATTAACATTCATTTCCGCAATCTAGACATGAATCCGATAATAACATTCATTCCCACAATTTGAAAGTAATTTAAATACATCATTGGTTCTTTTTTTTCAGTGAGATTGAAATTCATTCGCACAATTTACACACGAATCCACGTAATTATAGCTAAAACGTATTGAAATACACCCTTATTTACTTGTTTTGAGTGATATTAACATTCATTCCCACAATTTAAATATGAATCCGATATTAACGTTCATTCAAACAATTTACATATGATTCCGAGATTAACATCCACTCCCACAATTTAGACATCCAGCCACGTAAATTCAGCTAAAACAACGTGAAATACATCTTTGGTTAACTTTTTTCAATGATATTTTCATCCATTGCCACATTTTACACATAAATCCATGTAATTACAGCTAAAACGTATTAAAATACATCCTTGTTTACGTGTTTCCAGTGATATTAACATTAATTCCCACAATTTACACATGAATCCGATATTAAGGTCCATTCCTAATTTACACATGCATCCACGTAATTTCAGCTGAAACAATTTAAAGTTCACGCTCATATGCTGGCTTTCAAGGATAGTAACATTCACTCCCACAAATTAAAATGAATCGGATAATAAAACTCATTCCCACAATTTATATCTGAATTCGATGTTAACATCCATTCCCACAATTTATACATGTATCCACGTAAATTCAGCTAAAGCAAATTACAATACATCTTTGGTTACCTTTTTTTCAATGATTTTTTCATTCATTCCCACATTTTACACATGAATCCATCTAAATATAGCTAAAAAATTTTAAAATACACCCATTTTTGGTTTTTTCTGTGATATTAACATTCACTCCAACAATTCACAAAGAATCCGATATTACAAGTCATTACCACAACTTTTAAATGAGTCCACGTAATTTCAGCTAAAACATATTAAAACTCATCTTTGGCTATCATTTTTTCAATGATATTTTCATTCATTCCACATTTTACACATGAATCCATCTAAATATAGCTAAAACGTTTTAAAGTAGACATATATTTGCTTTTTTCTGGGATATTAATATTCACTCCCACAATTTGCAATGACTCCAATATTAAAATTGACTCCCACAATTTTCAAATGCATAATTACAGCTAAAAGAAATTGAAATGCATGTTTGTTTATTTTTTTAACTGATATTGACATTCATTCCAAAACTTTACACATGAATCCATCTAAATAAAGCTAAAAAGTACTAAAATAAACTCTTATTTACTTTTTTTAGTGATATTAACATTCATTTCCACAATTTTCAGATGAAACCGATGTTAACATTCATTCTCAAATTTTACACATGAATCAACGTAACTACAAGTAGAACTAACATAAAAACATCATTGGTTCCTTTTTAAGTGATATTAACATTGATTGCCACCAATTTAAACGTAACTACAGCTACGTAACTACCTACGTAACAGCCACGTAACTACAGCTAAAAATAATTATAATACACCCTTATTTCTTGGTTTTCGGTGATATTAACATTCATTCCCAAAATTTATACATGAATCCGATATTAAAATTGATTCCAACATTTTTCAAATGAATCAACGTAGTTACAGCTAAACTAATTTAAATGCATCTTCGGTTACATTTTTTTCACTGATATATTTTTTCACTTTCACTGACACTGATTTTGAGTGATATTAACATTCATTTCCGCAATTTACAATGAATCCGATATTAAATTTCATTACAACAATTTTCAAAAGAATCCACGTAATTACAGCTAAAACAAATTGAAATGCATCCTTGTTTACTTTTTTATGCTGGTTAAACGTTATTTAAGCAGGGTTAATGTTCGAAAGAAATGTTTATAATGACGCATGCTGAATCACATCATTTCTGGGCATAATAATGATAATAACTTCAAGGAACCAGTCCTTGACATTACTTCCTAGGAGGGTTGAGTGTTAAGGGTCTTACTGTGATCATACTGTGTGTGAGAGCTAGCTGGATCATATCATTAGTAACAAACTAAAGCATTCCATCATTCGACTCTTGGGGACCAACAACAAAGGTTCAATTTCTTGCGTTTCTTCCTATGGCTTATTGCTGTTTTCATGGCGACGATTTTCAAGACAACGTGAACAACGCCGGTGAGATCGTTTTCATTTGGTAATGTATCTTAATTAAAGCGCAGGTTCACTTGGCACTTGCTAGCTATATGTAAACAAGACATTTCCACTGTTTCGAATTCAGCTCGTACTTGTTAGTTGTTTGAACATCCCAAGCGACCAATAGTTTACCGATCCATCCATGTAACATTGTAATTTATTCTTCGCGAGACTTGGTGTTATAGTTCGAAAAACCTGGAAAATGTCGTTCGGGCCACTCCTTGTTGGCCTCTGGCCTGCAGTAAGTTTACTGAAAATTTGTAGGCCACACGTTACGTGAACATTTTGTTCTGGTAGCATGCAGTGACGGTTCAACAATCCCAGCTTCGTATAGTCGTTCGGGGATTGCTTTAGCCAACGAGAAAGGCAGTCTTTCTATTCTTTCCAACACATACGACTAACACGACAAATTTTGCCCGCCCCAGCTTACATTTTCACCTTTTCGCACCTTAGTGAAAAAAAAAAAAAAAAAATCAATGATTCCGATCGTCCACAGACTCGTAAACTTATTATATTTGAGCTTGTCAAACATTACTTGGAAACTGTGGACTATTTGTCTCTGTCTTACCGCATTTTAATTAAGGACTATCACGACAATTTGATGGGTAGCTACCACGAAAATAGAGACGGGCAGGCCATACAGTTTCAAAGTACAAATTGATGAAATGCCGCGTGTGTCACTCTCACAAAAGCAGAGCTCTAAAATTACTATAAAATTTGGAGCACTAACCTTGAGTCTAGCGACCTTAACATTAATTTGGGCTAAAATCTACTGTCGGATGTTGGGTTGGTAGCTCACCCTGGCACAAATAGCCAAATCACTACGGATACTCCAAACGTTGATTTTTCTTTATTGTTGTTCCTTTTACTGTTGCGACCACAAACAAGTTTTTATTGTAAACAATTTGTTTTCTTTCTTCGTCAACAATTTCTGTTCTATGTAAAGTGTTAGTCAACACCTAGCCTTTGTTATGTTTTGCGAGGTGACCATGGTGTGCTCGGTAACTGACCATCTTGGGAGACACTAAATCGTGCAAAAGCAGCTAGCATTCTCAGTTTATGTTCAGTTGATTATTGTGTTAGTCATATTCTGACACGTCGTTTTCTCTGTGCATGGATTTCTGACGGTAATTACCTGATATCGTTCTTATTTTGTTTTGTTCTTTGACTGTTTATCGTTATACTTGCATTTACTTTACGGGAGGGCCTGCCACCATTTGTCAAAAAACACAAATTGCGTCACCTCCCCCAAGAAATAAATTGGCTGGTCTCCAGCAACGGCATGTTTGTCGTGGCCGCCTGGATCCTGGCGCCCGATAATTTCTTCACACTGTGCCCAAACCACTAAACTGCTGTGTTTTGTTTGATTTCTCACCCTTGGGCTTCCTCTGTTGATGTTGTGTGGGCTAAAAACCTTAGGGCCCATATACACGAGCCAAATAAGGACATTCTTTAAGGGATTAAGGTAATTAGCACTCCGGTTGCCCGTGTATATGGTCTCCCTTGCAAGGCCTGCCTTATTCGTTTCACACGTAAGGATGAAAAAGACCGGCCAATAAAATAAGGGGTGCTCTCGAGGTTCCTTTATTTTAAGGCAGCATTGTTTTCTCGTCGATCCCTGTCATCGGAGATTAGCATCGTCCCAATTTCACAATAACGCGCGGTTTATTCAAACTTTTTCTCTGTTTATCTGTTTATGAAAATATAATAATGTCGGAGGAACAATTTTTTGCTGCTATTAATGTCTGTATATCTGCTGGAGCAAAATCTCCAGCGTATACACTGCAAAGAGTACTGCATTTTGCTGCAGCCTATATTCCGAATGTTCAGGCATTGTTGTTTGTTCATAGGCAGACAATGCTTGATGAACCATACGTCTGTAGCTTGCCATTTTAATATAAGACAACTTATAGAAAACATTAGTAGAGCTTTTTGCAAGTGTTCAGGTATTCACTATCAGACAATATTCAAACTAGCGTTCCATTCAACTAATCTGCCCAGAAAGTTTATCAAAGAGTTAGATATCACCAGTCATCATGGATTAGGGACACTGACATGTGTTGCTTATTTTGATCAGCAAAATAAGGACAGACAGTCTGGAATTCACACCTCCTTACGCTGCACCCTACTGTTTTAGGCAGATTTAAGGTGCTCGTGTATATGGACCCTTAGCTCTTTGCGTCACGGTTACATAATTCTCATCAATCGTTATTACTTTGGTGCACCTGGGCTGCCCGATGACACACTTCAGATGCAGTAAGTAAGGGCCCATCTACACGAGAGCTTGAAACATGACCAAGTCCGTCTGACCCAGCGTGTTGCGTAATGCAATTATCTGATTGGTGCGTATCCGACTTGCAATGTTCCGGGTTTTTGGCAGCAGGGCCCCTTTTCACCCATTAGGACCTGTCAGCAACAAGCGGGTTAACATGTAAACATGCGTATCATGGTCGCGCTCATTTTGTTTCATTCAAACAAATACCAACTCATTTAACAAACAACACGTTCAAACAACATTGGGGCTTCTATCAAAGTGGCTGGCTTTGGATGTGTTGCAGACAACAAATTCAATGACGTGGGAGATAGCGATGAATTGCATGAAGATTCTCCAGATTAGTGTTTTGGACAACAAGATTGTATACATAGTGTCGAACTACCTGATTGCTGCGATCTGCATTTGATCGTTTTTATGTTAAACATGTTAGCAGCAAATGGCACACAGCTATGCATTCTGATATCTCTACTTTGTTCGAGAATATAAACAAGGAGGGGAGAAACATAATATATTCCTCGTCCGATATTTTGTCCTCCTGCGCGACAGACAAATTGCACCCTGGATGTTGTCCATCGAATAGGGGACAAAATAGTTTCTCATGACAGGCAAAATTAGTGAAACAATAGCAATAAGAACGTTGAGCGAAGCAACTCGAGGGCTCAATTGAAGTACTGTTAGCAACTAAGAATTCAAACGTCATTTATTTTAACATGCCAGAACTGGGCAGGAATGTTCACTGTGCTGTTGAAGTTCTTGCGTAACATGTTTACACTTACTGTCTCTTAAGTCTTGTGCTGTAGGGGTTACAGTTGATGATTTTGACCCACGAACTTAGGAGAGGCTGTTATAGGTACCAAAAGTTTTAAGCAACTTTTAAGTGTACTCTAAAGCCTGTTGATTATCGTAGCCTTTGCCTGCTGCCTGTTTCGGCGTTTTGCTTCCTTAGAGGGTCCTGCCGGTGCCGATCGTGATGTTGCGGTGGTTGCAGGGCCTTCAATAGGATTATGTAAATAGTGTCCCAGGAAAGCCCGGAACACTGGGTTTTTATATAATATCTCAGGGAGCCCTGAACACGGGAGGCTTATATGATGTCTCGGGAAGCCCTGCACACTGGATGTGTATGTGGTGCCTCAGGAAGCCCTGAACACTGGATGTTTATATGGTGTCTCAGGAAGCCCTGAACACTGGATGTTTATATGGTGGCTTGGGAAGCCCTGACCAGTTTATATGGTGTCCCAGGAAGCCCTGAGAAATGGATGTTTATTTGGTGTCTCAGGAAGCCCTGAACACTGGATGGTTTTATGGTGTCTCGGGAAGCCCTGAACACTGGATGTTTATATGGTGTCTCAGGAAGCCCTGAACACTGGATGTTTATATGGTGGCTTGGGAAGCCCTGACCAGTTTATATGGTGTCCCAGGAAGCCCTGAGAAATGGATGTTTATTTGGTGTCTCAGGAAGCCCTGAACACTGGATGGTTTTATGGTGTCTCGGGAAGCCCTGAACACGGGATGTTTAATTCAATGTTTAATTATTTCCCTTTCTTCACACTTTAATTCAAAAATGGCTGGTGAAATCTTGCAGGGCGTAAGTTGATCTCCTTGTCATGCTTCGTTTAATTTGCTTTTTCTTAGTGAAATGAAAATGAAATGAAATGGTGTCTCAGGAAGTCCTGAACAATGGATGTTATATGGTGTGAAGCCCTGAACACTGGATGTTTATATTGTGTCTCAGGAAAGGCCTGAACACTGGATGTTTATATGTTGTCTCAAGAAGCCCTGAGCAATGGATGTTTATATGGTGTAGCAGGGAGCCCTGCACACTGGATGTTTATATGGTGTCTCAGGGAGCCCTGAACACTGGATGTTTAATGGTGTCGCAGGGAGCCCTGCGCACTGGATGATTATATGGTGTCTCAGGAAGCCCTGAGCAATGGATGTTTATATGGTGTCTCAGGGAGCCCTGAGCCTTGGTTGTATAAAGCGTCTCGGGGAGCCCCGATTGACGAATGCTATGCCAAGCCTTTAGGTTAGCGTGGCCTTTTGCCTGCTGCCTTTATGTGGCCTTATTGTTTTCCTTAGAAGGTTCCGGCCGATACCGTTCGCAGTGTTTCGACGGTAGCAGAGCCTTCATTATGATTTGTTATGATTTGTTTACAGTTATTTCTTAGCATTACGTTCCTGACCTGCCATTTTCTAGGTTTATTGTTTGGAGGGTGGGGAGGAATTGATATCTCCGAACCAAATAATAGAACAGCAATTAAAAAAAAAAAATAATAATAATAATAAGAATAAATTCTTAGTTAAGTTCTACAGGAAAAACTATATGTTACGTTCGGTGGGGTCACACTACGTGTTCTGTGGCCGGAATTTGCACGGCAAATCGGGGTCACCGACCGTAAAATGCGTTTTGCTACTCAAGCAATCCGGGCCGGTAGGCTGACCGCCCAATTTCTTGAGATAACATTAATCGCTGATATTGACATTCATTCCTACATTTACACATGAATCCATGTAACTACATCTAAAAAGTATTAAAATATACCCTTATTTACTTGTTTTCAGTGATATTAGCATTCATTCCCACAATTTAAACATGAATCCGATAATAACGCTCATTCCCAAAATTTTCACATGAATCCGATATTAACTTTCATTCCCACAATTTACACATGATTCCACGTAATTTCAGCTAAAACCACTAGAAATGCATCTTTCCTTACCTTATTTCAGTGACATTGACTTTCTTTCCTACAATTTTCACTTGGATCGACGTAAATATAGCTAAAGTTAATTAAAATACATCCTTTTTTTAACAATAGCTATTACCTTTCAATCCCAAAATTTGGATATGAATCTGATAATAACATTCATTCCAACAATTTACGCACGAATCCACCTAACAACATCTAAAACTAATAGAAATACATCATTGGTTTCTTAATTTCAGTGAGAGTGACATTCTTTCCCACAATTTCCACATGAATCCACGTAAATACAACTACAACTTAATAAATGACACCATTATTTATCTTTTTTCAGTGATACTAACATTCATTCCCAGACTTTAAACATGAATCCGATGTTAACATTCATTGTCACTGTTTACGCTTCAATCCACGTAACTACGGCGACAACTAATTAAAATACACCCTTGTTTACTAGTTTTCAGTGATATTAACATTAATTCACACAATTTAAGCTTGAATCCACGTTATTTCAGCTAAAGCAAATTAAAGAACACCATTATTTACTTGTTTTCAGTGATATTAGCATTCATTCCCACAATTTAAACATGAATCCGATATTAAAGTATATTCCCACAATTTACACCCCAATCCACGTGATTTCAGGTAAAACAAATTAAAGAACACCAAAATTGACACGTTTTTAGTGATAATAACGTTTATTCCCACAATTGACAAAGAATCCGATATCAGAATTCATTCCCACAATTTTCAAATGGATCCACGTAACCACAGCTAAAACTATATGGAACTCATCTTTGGTTACCCCTTTTCACTGATATTGACACTCATTCCCACAATTGATGAATCTATGTAAATACAGCAAAAAACGTTTTAAAATACACCCTTATTTACTTGCTTTCAGTGATATTAGCATTCATTCCCTCAATTTAAACATGAATCGGATACTAACGTTTATTCCCACATTTTACAGATGAATCCAGGTAATTTCAGCAAAAACCAATTCAGGTACACCTTTATTTACATGCTTTTAGTCATATTAATATTTATTCCCACAATTTACACATGAATCCAAGTAATTACAGCTAAAACGTATTAAACTACACAGTTATTTACTTGTTTTGAGTGTTATTTATATTCATTTTCACAATTTAGACATGAATCCGATATTAACGTTCATTCCCACAAGTTAACACAAGAATCCAAAAATAACGTTCATTCCCACAATTTACACATGCATCCACGCTATTTCAGTGAAAACAAATTAAAGTACACAATCATTTACATGTTTTTAGTGATAATAACGTTTATTCCCACAATTGACAATGAATCCGATAATAAAATTCATTCCCACAATTTTGCAATGAATCCACGTAACCACAGCTAAAACTATATGGCACTCATCATTGGTTACCTCTTTTCAATGATATTGACACTCATTCCAAGAATTTACAGATTAATCCATGTAAAAACAGCTAAAGCGTATTAAAATACACCCTTGTTTACTTGTTTTCAGTGATTTTAACATTAATTCCACAATTTAATTATGAATCCGATATTAACGTTTATTCCCACCATTTACACATGATTCCACGTAATTTCAGCTAAAGCAAATTAAAGAACACCATTATTTGCATGTTTTCAATGACGATAACGTTTATTCCCACAATTGACAAAGAATCCGATATCAGAATTCATTCCCACTATTTTCAAATTAATCCACGTAACCACAGCTAAAACTATATGAAACTCATCATTGGTTACCCCTTTTCACTGATATTGACACTCATTCCCACAATTTACACATGAATCCATGTATATACAGCCAAAAACGTTTAAAAATACACCCTTATTTACTTGTTTTCAGTGATATTAGCATTCATTTCCACAATTTAAACATGACTACGATATTAACGTTTATTCCCACAATTTACACATGAATCCACGTGATTTCGGCTAAATCAAATTAAAGAACACCAATATTTACAAGTTTTTAGTGATAATAACGTTTCTTCCCACAATTGACAAGGAATCCGATATTAAAATTCATTCCCACAATTTTCAAGTGAATCCCGTAACCACAGCTAAAACTATATGGAACTCATCAATGGTTACCTCTTTTCACTGATATTGACACTCATTCCCACAATTTAGACATGAATCCATGTAAAAACAGCTAAAGCGTATTAAAATACACCCTTGTTTACTTGTTTTCAGTGATTTTTACATTCATTCGCACAATTTAAGCATGAATCCGATACTAACGTTTATTCCCACTTTTTACACATGAATCGATGTAATTTCAGCAAAAACCAATTAAGGTACACCTTTATTTACATGCTTTTCGTAATATTAACATTTATTCCAACAATTTACACATGAATCCAAGTAATTTCAGCTAAAACAAAAAAAGTACACCCTTTTTTACATGTTTTTAGTGATAATAACATTTATTCCCGCAACTTACAATGATTCCGGTATTAAAATTCATTCCCACAATTTTCAAATGATACAACGTAACCACAACTAAAGTTATATGGAATGCATCTTTGGTTACGTGTTTTCACTGATATTGACAATCATTTCCACAATTTACACATAAATCCACGTAAATGCAGCTAAAATTAATTAAAATACAGCCTTGTTTCCTTGTTTATAGTGATATTAACATTCATTTCCACAATTTACGCATGAATCCCGATAACTAGAGCTCACACTAATAAAAATACACCCTTACTTGCTTGCTCTCAGTGATATTAACATTCATTCCCACAATTGAAACATGAATCCGATATTAACGTTCATTCCCACAAGTTAAAACAAGAATCCACGTAATTTCAGCTAAAGTAAGTTAAAGAACACCATTATTTACATGTTTTTAGTGATAATAACGTTTATTCCCACAATTGACAAAGAATCCGATATCAGAATTCATTCCCACATTCTTCAAATGAATCCACGTAACCACAGCTAAAACTATATGGAAACAATCATTGGTTACCCCTTTTCACTGATATTGATACTCATTCCTACAATTTACACACGAATCCATGTAAATACAGCAAAAAACGTTTTAAAATACACCCTTATTTACTTGTTTTCAGTGATATTTGCATTCATTCCCACAATTTAAACATGAATCCGATACTAACGCTTATTCCCACATTTTACACTTGAATCCAGGTAATTTCAGCAAAAACCAATTAAGGTACACCTTTATTTACATGCTTTTAGTCATATTAACATTTACTCCCACAATTTACACATGAAACCAAGTAATTTCAGCTGAAACAAAAAAAATACACCTTTTTTACATGTGTTTAGTGATAATAACATTTATTTCCGCAACTTACAATGATTCCGGTATTAAAATTCATTCCCACAATTTTCACATCATACCACCTAACCACAACTAAATTTATATGGAATGCATCTTTGGTTACGTATTTTCACTGATATTGACACTCATTCCCACAATTTAGACATGAATCGATGTAAAAACAGCTAAAACGCATTAAAATACACCCTTGTTTACTTGTTCTCAGTGATTTTAACATTCATTCCCACAGTTTAAAAATGATTCCGATACTAACGCTTATTCCCACATTTTACACTTGAATCCAGGTAATTTCATGTATAGATACCACAATTGTTGCTGTCACGCTGTTTTGGGTGTTCAATGGGGCAGTAGGTCCATTGTATATCCAGGCAATTCAAGCTTGTGACTCTGTTTCTCCAGAATATCCTGTAAATGTAGCATGAGAAGACAACAGTTAAAGCCTGTAATTAGAACATACAATGTTTTCCTAATTTCGCTCTACATTGTGGTACTTTGGATCTAAAACTTGACAGTAATTTGATAATTTTATGTACCTCCAATTCTTCAACACTTTTTCAATCTGCTTCTCAAGTTCTCCGAGAGGATTTAAAAAGTATATTTTTCCATGCTTAGGTTTAATGACCTTTCATATAAAAGAAAATAGCCATGTTTATCATTGTTCTCATCAAAAGAAAGCGTAGCAAAAAATAATTATTCACATGAACTCCCACAGTGTTCTGCAAAAAAGAATGCACTGCGTTAGCAATATAATACTTACGATTAGATTCCAATGGCTTTGTGAGGTGTTGTGCGCTCCAATGACTAGGTTGTATTGTTCAATTGTAATCTGAAATGTTTTATTTTTAGAGAAGTTTATATGCTACCACGTGAGCCAATCGTATTTTGCACAATGCATATAATATATGAGTCCATTATAATTAATAACTTCTGAACCTTTTGGAGCTTTGGTTTATAACAAAGTCCGTCGCAAATGTCTGTCATCAAACAAGCAGCAATGACAAGTATTTGTGACTGTAGAAAAGTGCATATTCCGATATAATTTATTCTAATATGTTGATGCTAACAAACATTACACTAGAACTTTATTAGCCACACAAATTATATTCACTGTAATCGAATTGTACTTTTTCGACAACAACAGCAGATAAGCATCTAAGATCTATGGGAAATAAAATAAAATGTGAATACAGGTCAAGCGAATTGAACAACATCTATTAAAATAGGATAACAATAAAATTTTTACGAAACCTCGTCAGACAAGTGTGCATTTTCTTTCAGTTCCAGTATGCGCTTATCAGATAAACTGATGTGACCTATCCGGCTTTCAATATAACCAGCACTGTATCCTGACCAAATACCGTCAATAACTACAAAAAACAGCAATACAACGCAACTATTACCTACAAGCAATACAGAAATACGTTTGGCATATATTGGTTAATGGAAGTTACCTTGCTTTGCTGAATATGTTGTGTTGCTCAATTTTTCCTTCGGTTCAGAAACAGCATCTTCAGCCTCGCTGGAAACGTCAATACAAATGGACTTTGCAATGAATGACGATGTATCTGTGCGATAAACAACTTCTTCGTTGTTCACCCTAATATCTTCAGGAATTGCAGGCACACTTAGCCGTGTTGTTTTCAGCAATTTTGATGTGGTTGTCGAGCACTTGCTTTCAGCTTCATTACTCTGCTGTTTTTCAGCATCGCTTCCATTTGAATTTTCTTCAACATGGTAATCGTCTCTTGCTTTTTCTACCAGTCTGCTCCAACTTGAAGTGCACGGATGACAGTCTTCTCCACTTGATGATGATAACGCATCTTCATGAGATGGATTTTCCACGAACAAGTTAATACTTTCTTTTTTATCCTCAGAAAACTCAGATGCCATGCTAGGTTCTTCTTTATTCATCCCAGGACTGGATTTTGCATGGCTATTCACTGGTGCGTTGTCAGTGTTGCATGACCCATGCTGGAGTTGTTCTTCTGGGAAAATCCATGGCTTTAAGTGGGAGATATTTCGTTTCGTCTTTTTGTCATCAAGATACACGTGCTTTCTTCCAACTATGTCTGTTATTTCGTATGGTCCAGTCCATGTCTTTCCAAGTTTGTCTCCTTTACGAGTTGCCTTTCGTGCATTGTATAATAGCACTTTTTGACCCTTACGAAAGGAGATCGCTTCCTTTGACTTTGATAGTTTGCGTTGCCTGTAATACTTTTTTTAAGATTCTTGTGCTTTCTTGATGTTGGTGACTGCTTGCTCTTGATTTTTCGTTTTTTGGACAATTGATTCAGTTAGGAACTTGACAATGATTTCCTCCGCGGGTAACTGAATCGCCACCTATTTGAAGAAGTCGAAACTCTGTGATAGGAAAGCTTTTGCTACAGAAATTATTAAATCAAGAATAAAAACTTGAAGGCCTGAACGCAAAATTATTTTCTCAAATTTTATTTGTAAGCTTTTCTTTCTCTAGATTTGCATTAACTTACATCTGAAATATCTTCTTTGTCATCTTTTATCTCGACGGGCCGTAATGCTTCACGACCATACAGCAACTGGAAGGGCGTGAATTTTGTAGTGGCACTTTTGGTGGTACGAATGGAAAATAGAATCGGATCTATGTACTCATCCCAATGGTCAAGTGTATTTTCTTCTGCTAGTAGTTTTTCTAAACGCCTAAAAGAGTCACGCCCATGTTCAAACAGGGTCTGTAATAATCGAATCTGTGAGAAAATGAAGGGTCAGCAAGTATGATCTGAGCAATTAAAACAAGAACATATTATAATGCTGAGTTTAACCTCTTTATATTTTTGTTTGTTCTTTCATCCAAACCGTTTGTCTGTGGGTGATAAGCTGCAGTCATTTTGTGCTTTACACCAAGAATCGTGCAAAATTCCGTATTTAGCTACAAAATATACACTTATAAGAATACCTTTATTTGTGCAATGAATACTGTTGCAGCTTATTACATTTCTGCTTTACATTGTCACCATCTTTCTTTGTGTTTTAATTTTCACGCAAGCTAAAGTTTTTTACAAAGCCAAGAAATACCTCGTCGACGAACTCTCTCCCTTGGTCTGTTAGGACTTTTTCAGGCGCTCCGTGGCGACAAAATAGCTTCACCAAACACTTTGCTACTTGTAGGGCTGACTTTTCAGGAATTGGAAACGCTTCAACCCATTTCGTAAAATAGTCTGTGCAGGTGAAAATATATCGGTTCCCATTGCCAGTTGTTGGATAAGCTCCCATCAAGTCTATTCCAAGCATCTGCCATGGTTTTGTTACCTATGTGCACAACGTTTTTTCATTTTAAAATTAGATTCTTTGACTTTCAGACATAAATAGAACATTCAGAAGAAGATAACATTAGTATAAAAATATTCACCGTTATGCAATATAGCTCAACATCAGCATTTTTCAATGGCTGCCCTGTCCTATAACATTTTTTGCATTGAGAACACTGCAAAATATGTAGGAAGAATGTTAATTTTATATATAGATATATTCATAGCACATTTAAAATCATTAAGGGGGTGACAAATGTTTGCTATATGATTTTTGCTATTTAGTTAAAGATATAGCCAGTGGGGTAATGGAAGAGTTTTGAAGACAAAAATTAGTAAGTTGAGAATTTTGAAACAGAGCTATTTTAACTATAATGAATTATAATGTTCTCACAAAATATTTCAAATGAGCAGTGATATTTTTCCATTTGTATCTGGAACAAATCTGGGTTTCCGTGTTGTTTAAACCAACGTGACCACCTATGGCGCTATCGTGAAATTGTATAAAGATTTCTTGAGCCTCTTCAAATGAGCATACAGCTTTCAGCTTCTGGTCATGACTTCGCGAACGGGGATTTTTCGACCCGCAAAAATACAATGTCATGTCTAGAAAATATTGACAATGCCCATAATGTAGTAATTTTGTTGCATCATCACAAAAAAGCCTACTAAGTAAAGCGTGCGAGGGCATAATGTACTTACTTTCCATTTGATATTTGTTTGCGTAGCGACGAAGGGAGCGTTTCTCAGATGTTCCATAACCTTCAGGGTACAAGTCAGCCCCTTGTTTTCCTGAATTCTTTGCTTGGTGATATTCAAAGATCTCTTTCATCCGTTCAAAGTCTTCCATGATTTCCTTCGTTGACAATTCGTCGTTTTTTCTGCTATCACTTTCATTCTTTACTACAGGACAGGACTAGTACACTCTTCACTAGCACTTGCCATTTGGATTTGTTCATCATTCACAACGTTTATTTCTGGCTGTTCTACATCCATTTCTTATCGTTCACCAATGTATGCGATGTAAGCAAGTTGACCCGAAAAATAACGAGTTAATTATGGAACAAATGTATTTTGAATCAAATCAGAATCAAATCACAAAGACAACTAACTTTGTTTTAAAAATACAAAGCTTTATACAAATTGACATTGACGCAATTTAATAGAAGAAGCAATACAATTTAAGGAAAACAGGAAATATGAATAAGATATGAAAGGTTGATATATGCTTTCATGGCTACGAACGGAGTTGAAATATACGTAAAACATGAGTAATCACATGGACCGAGCTAAGCTGGAAAACAGGTTTCAATGGCCAAAAATAAACAATAACTTGTTTACTCATTGGAAAAAGGTAAAAGATTATCGTTGAATAGGGTGTGACAAAAAAGTATCAGAACACCGGAAGAAAATACATAGAATGATTCACTTTTACAACATTTATTCAGGTTTCTTTCTTCAATTACATAAGTTTTCAAATAGTTTGGCCCTCTGATTTCTGATAAAGGAATTTGAAATCAACATGCAATCTATAGATTGTACCTTTTGACAAGCCTTAAAATTGAAATTGATTAATAACAATAACCAGGCAAAGGAAAACTACGCTTATCTGGTGCCTAGGTATAATAATGTATTCATATATTGAATGTCATATACAATTATTAATAGCAATGATAGTAAGGATTTACATCCGTGAAATATAATCACATCAACTGGTTTATGAGATGAGAAAGTAGGTCATCAAAAGTTGAGTGCTGGATTTTTCATACTTAAGAAAATTAAGTCAGCTTCATCTTGTGAAGGTGGCTTATTTATGTTGATAAAGAAAGGCTGCAATAATTTATTAGCTAACAGGTCGGGTTTTGCATCTATTCCTAATTTGGCTAAGTTTTTGTGAAATTGCTATCAAACACGAGTGGCTTTATAATACACGGCCTATAAACAATGCAGATCAAACTTTTGCTAAGAAATTCCTGAGTAAGTCCTAGATTTTAAGAAAGTTTGAGTTCTGGGGTCATTTGAAACTTTCTCATTACAAAACGGCCTTTCATGCAAAATGAAAATTTTGAAATTCTCTACACCAACTTGACAGTAATTTTTATCCTCCTTATAAAAATTCTTATCTTACTTTTATCATTATCATTATCATTAGATTTTGGTCTTCATTATATTATGATGATAATGTTTGCGTCTTGATGTGAATGAAACGCTTACGTGCTTCATTCACCTAAATTTCAACACATACTCGTGACTGAAAGGCATTACGTTTCATAGGGGACACTTCCGCATAAGGTACGCAAACGCATACTACACCGGTATTAAAATTCATTCCCACAATTTTCATATCATACCACCTAACCACAACTAAAGTTATATGGAATGCATCTTTGGTTACGTGTTTTCACTGATATTGACAGTCATTTCCACAATTTACACATACCGTATTTCCTCGATTAAACGCCCCGGGGCGTTTATTAATCTCGGCACTTTTTGAGGGGGCGCCTAATCGAGGGGGGCCATTATTCGAGGGGAGGGGGGGCGTTTATTAGAAAGTACAAGATCACAGGCTCTGTAATTGGGTCCGGAAAAAAAGAAAATGGTTTAGTTGAGCCTTGCTTTATCGAGCAACAACGTAGAAAATGAAAGCTGCCATGGTTTTGCACAAAGAGGGGGCGTTTAATCGAGGGTGGGGGGCGTTTATTACAAAAGTGGGCAGCATAAGGGGGCGTTTATTCGATGGGGGCGTTTAATCGAGGGGAGGCGTTTGTTCATCATTCACAACGTTTATTTCTGGCTGTTCTACATCCATTTCTTATCGTTCACCAATGTATGCGATGTAAGCAAGTTGACCCGAAAAATAACGAGTTAATTATGGAACAAATGTATTTTGAATCAAATCAGAATCAAATCACAAAGACAACTAACTTTGTTTTAAAAATACAAAGCTTTTATACAAATTGACATTGACGCAATTTAATAGAAGAAGCAATACAATTTAAGGAAAACAGGAAATATGAATAAGATATGAAAGGTTGATATATGCTTTCATGGCTACGAACGGAGTTGAAATATACGTAAAACATGAGTAATCACATGGACCGAGCTAAGCTGGAAAACAGGTTTCAATGGCCAAAAATAAACAATAACATGTTTACTCATTGGAAAAAGGTAAAAGATTATCGTTGAATAGGGTGTGACAAAAAAGTATCAGAACACCGGAAGAAAATACATAGAATGATTCACTTTTACAACATTTATTCAGGTTTCTTTCTTCAATTACATAAGTTTTCAAATAGTTTGGCCCTCTGATTTCTGATAAAGGAATTTGAAATCAACATGCAATCTATAGATTGTACCTTTTGACAAGCCTTAAAATTGAAATTGATTAATAACAATAACCAGGCAAAGGAAAACTACGCTTATCTGGTGCCTAGGTATAATAATGTATTCATATATTGAATGTCATATACAATTATTAATAGCAATGATAGTAAGGATTTACATCCGTGAAATATAATCACATCAACTGGTTTATGAGATGAGAAAGTAGGTCATCAAAAGTTGAGTGCTGGATTTTTCATACTTAAGAAAATTAAGTCAGCTTCATCTTGTGAAGGTGGCTTATTTATGTTGATAAAGAAAGGCTGCAATAATTTATTAGCTAACAGGTCGGGTTTTGCATCTATTCCTAATTTGGCTAAGTTTTTGTGAAATTGCTATCAAACACGAGTGGCTTTATAATACACGGCCTATAAACAATGCAGATCAAACTTTTGCTAAGAAATTCCTGAGTAAGTCCTAGATTTTAAGAAAGTTTGAGTTCTGGGGTCATTTGAAACTTTCTCATTACAAAACGGCCTTTCATACAAAATGAAAATTTTGAAATTCTCTACACCAACTTGACAGTAATTTTTATCCTCCTTATAAAAATTCTTATCTTACTTTTATCATTATCATTATCATTAGATTTTGGTCTTCATTATATTATGATGATAATGTTTGCGTCTTGATGTGAATGAAACGCTTACGTGCTTCATTCACCTAAATTTCAACACATACTCGTGACTGAAAGGCATTACGTTTCATAGGGGACACTTCCGCATAAGGTACGCAAACGCATACTACACCGGTATTAAAATTCATTCCCACAATTTTCATATCATACCACCTAACCACAACTAAAGTTATATGGAATGCATCTTTGGTTACGTGTTTTCACTGATATTGACAGTCATTTCCACAATTTACACATACCGTATTTCCTCGATTAAACGCCCCGGGGCGTTTATTAATCTCGGCACTTTTTGAGGGGGCGCCTAATCGAGGGGGGCCATTATTCGAGGGGAGGGGGGGCGTTTATTAGAAAGTACAAGATCACAGGCTCTGTAATTGGGTCCGGAAAAAAAGAAAATGGTTTAGTTGAGCCTTGCTTTATCGAGCAACAACGTAGAAAATGAAAGCTGCCATGGTTTTGCACAAAGAGGGGGCGTTTAATCGAGGGTGGGGGGCGTTTATTACAAAAGTGGGCAGCATAAGGGGGCGTTTATTCGATGGGGGCGTTTAATCGAGGGGAGGCGTTTGTTCATCATTCACAACGTTTATTTCTGGCTGTTCTACATCCATTTCTTATCGTTCACCAATGTATGCGATGTAAGCAAGTTGACCCGAAAAATAACGAGTTAATTATGGAACAAATGTATTTTGAATCAAATCAGAATCAAATCACAAAGACAACTAACTTTGTTTTAAAAATACAAAGCTTTTATACAAATTGACATTGACGCAATTTAATAGAAGAAGCAATACAATTTAAGGAAAACAGGAAATATGAATAAGATATGAAAGGTTGATATATGCTTTCATGGCTACGAACGGAGTTGAAATATACGTAAAACATGAGTAATCACATGGACCGAGCTAAGCTGGAAAACAGGTTTCAATGGCCAAAAATAAACAATAACATGTTTACTCATTGGAAAAAGGTAAAAGATTATCGTTGAATAGGGTGTGACAAAAAAGTATCAGAACACCGGAAGAAAATACATAGAATGATTCACTTTTACAACATTTATTCAGGTTTCTTTCTTCAATTACATAAGTTTTCAAATAGTTTGGCCCTCTGATTTCTGATAAAGGAATTTGAAATCAACATGCAATCTATAGATTGTACCTTTTGACAAGCCTTAAAATTGAAATTGATTAATAACAATAACCAGGCAAAGGAAAACTACGCTTATCTGGTGCCTAGGTATAATAATGTATTCATATATTGAATGTCATATACAATTATTAATAGCAATGATAGTAAGGATTTACATCCGTGAAATATAATCACATCAACTGGTTTATGAGATGAGAAAGTAGGTCATCAAAAGTTGAGTGCTGGATTTTTCATACTTAAGAAAATTAAGTCAGCTTCATCTTGTGAAGGTGGCTTATTTATGTTGATAAAGAAAGGCTGCAATAATTTATTAGCTAACAGGTCGGGTTTTGCATCTATTCCTAATTTGGCTAAGTTTTTGTGAAATTGCTATCAAACACGAGTGGCTTTATAATACACGGCCTATAAACAATGCAGATCAAACTTTTGCTAAGAAATTCCTGAGTAAGTCCTAGATTTTAAGAAAGTTTGAGTTCTGGGGTCATTTGAAACTTTCTCATTACAAAACGGCCTTTCATACAAAATGAAAATTTTGAAATTCTCTACACCAACTTGACAGTAATTTTTATCCTCCTTATAAAAATTCTTATCTTACTTTTATCATTATCATTATCATTAGATTTTGGTCTTCATTATATTATGATGATAATGTTTGCGTCTTGATGTGAATGAAACGCTTACGTGCTTCATTCACCTAAATTTCAACACATACTCGTGACTGAAAGGCATTACGTTTCATAGGGGACACTTCCGCATAAGGTACGCAAACGCATACTACACCGGTATTAAAATTCATTCCCACAATTTTCATATCATACCACCTAACCACAACTAAAGTTATATGGAATGCATCTTTGGTTACGTGTTTTCACTGATATTGACAGTCATTTCCACAATTTACACATACCGTATTTCCTCGATTAAACGCCCCGGGGCGTTTATTAATCTCGGCACTTTTTGAGGGGGCGCCTAATCGAGGGGGGCCATTATTCGAGGGGAGGGGGGGCGTTTATTAGAAAGTACAAGATCACAGGCTCTGTAATTGGGTCCAGAAAAAAAGAAAATGGTTTAGTTGAGCCTTGCTTTATCGAGCAACAACGTAGAAAATGAAAGCTGCCATGGTTTTGCACAAAGAGGGGGCGTTTAATCGAGGGTGGGGGGCGTTTATTACAAAAGTGGGCAGCATAAGGGGGCGTTTATTCGATGGGGGCGTTTAATCGAGGGGAGGCGTTTAATCGAGGAAATACGGTAAATTTGTAGCGTACCTATTTTTATCATAACGTCATATCTAATTTTAGTTCATTTCCTAATCAATTGCATCATTTTATTTTTAACTTCGTAATCATGTTTTAATCTTTTTGTTCTCGAATTTTCTAAACTTATTTGCTTAGTCATCATGACCTTTAAATTTAATATGAATACCCTGTAATTAGATTTAGCATTAGTTAGTTAGTTTTTATTTGCGTGTTCAAGAATAATCGAATCAAGAATAAAGTCAAGGAAATTGCTTGTTTTATATATATCGTACTTCTAGTCGGACAAGATAGAATTGGCATTCGTAGCAATCAATTCGGCTTAGTAACTTTATCATTCGCAACTTACTAAATTGGTGACCACGACGTGACCCGAAAGACTGTCATTTATTATATTTCAACTACAAGAATTATTTTGCTGATTTCACTTGTTCGGCTTTGTCTGCGAATTTCCAAGCTACATCCGCCGAGGTATTTCGTAAACAATTTATTTACCTTTTATTTACGTACATTTTGAAGAATTGCACATATAAATCTTGAACAACGGCATTATTAAAATATGAATCCTGATCAGCAAGTCTCTGACACTCTTGCCAGCACTCCAGGCCCATCTTCTACCGCTCGTACTTTGCCTGTTCCAACGCCAATAGCTGCATATCATAGTCTGAAACTTCCACCGTTTTGGCCCAACGATCCCAAGGTTTGGTTCGCTCAGATCGAATCCCAGTTTAAAACTCGTGGAATTACAGCACAAGCCACCAAGTTCGATCATGTCGTTGGAGTACTACCGCCCGAAATAGCCCAGGAAATGAGAGATTTACTCATTGATCCAGCAACTGTACGGCCTTACGAACATCTCAAGACAGAGCTAATTAAACGTACCTCTGCTTCTGAACAAAAGCGTTTGCACCGTCTTCTAATCTCAGAAGAACTCGGAGTTTGGAAACCTTCGCAGTTATTGAGAGGCATGCAACAACTTTTGGGAGACAATCTTCTCGAAGAGTCCATCTTCAAACAGCTTTTCCTACAACGACTGCCCATGAACGCTCAGCTCATACTGGTTTCCATTGCGGACAGAGTTCCCTTGGATGAATGGGCTGCGTCAGCAGACAAGATTTTAGAAGTTGCCTTGCCTACACCTGCCATAGCTGCCTTGCAATCTAAACCAACAGCAGAAACGCCGAGTTCATCGACAAATGAGATTGCAGAACTTCGAGGGCAAATCAACCAGCTCACTTCGCAAATGCAAGCAGTTGCCGAGCACTTCCAGCTTCAGCTTCCTTCTCGCGGACGTCCACAATCTCGTTCGCGATCGCCATTTCGCCGCAACTCTTTCGCGCGATCTCCAAACCGCCGCCCGGACGACCCTTCAGGAGCATTTTGCTGGTACCACTACAACTTCGGAGCTAGTGCAACTCGATGCAACTCCCCTTGCAGTTTTCCTGTTAATTCGCCAGCTCAACAACAACAGCAACAACAACCACAACAACAACAGCAACGATCATATCGCTCTCAGCAGTCGGAAAACTATCAAGCCAGAGACTAATGACGACAAGTTCCCCTGGCTTATCTCCATCCAGTCGTCTCTTTTACGTCACCGATCGTTACACTGGTACACGTTTTTTGGTGGATACTGGAGCCGATGTTAGTGGTTTACGGCCGTCATCTTCTGATAAATTACGCACTTCTCCTGTCACCCTACAAGCTGTTAACCACACACCCATCGCGACTTACGGCGAAAAATCCTGCACTTTGGATATCGGTCTTCGCCGTCAATTCAGATGGATTTTTATTATTGCCGATCTTCCTACTCCGATTCTTGGCGCTGATTTTCTTGCTTATTTTGGTTTAAAAGTAGATGTTGGACGCCGTCAACTGCTCGACACGACCACAAGCCTGACTATCAATGGTCTTCAAGCTGGCATTGAGTCACCTCGCCCTGTTTACGCTCTACCTGAGGTCTCGTCACCATACAGCGAGCTTCTCAAGAAATTTCCAGACCTCACTCGTCCGAACTACAAAGATACGGATATCAAACACAGAGTCACACACCATATCAACACTCATGGCCAACCTGCTTTTTGTCGCCCTCGTCGCCTCGCACCGGATTGTCTAAAAATCGCTAAAGCTGAATTTGACCACATGTTGCAACTTGGCATTATTCGCCAATCCGAAAGCAATTGGTCTTCGCCGCTACATATGGTCGCAAAGTCAACGCCAGGCGATTGGCGCCCTTGTGGTGATTATCGTGCTCTAAACACAGCAACCGTTCCGGATCGTTATCCCATACCGCATATTCAGGATTTCTCCGAATCACTTCACGGCAAGTCTATCTTCTCAAAGATCGATCTCGTCAGAGCTTATCATCAGATTCCCGTCGATCCCGACGACATACTATCACCACACCGTTTGGTTTGTTCGAGTTTGTCCGAATGCCCTTCGGACTACGTAACGCTGCTCAGACATTCCAACGGTTCATACACCAAGTACTTCGCGGTTTGGACTTTGTATTTGCGTATATCGACGATCTCCTCATCGCTAGCTCCTCAGAGGACGAACATCTTCAACATATCGACATCCTCTTTGCGCGTCTCACCGAATATGGCATTGTTCTTAACCCTGCCAAATGTGTTTTCGATGCCTCATCATTGGATTTCCTCAGACATCACATTTCGGGACGTGGCATTTCTCCTCTGCGTTCCAAATTCCAGGCTATTGAAGAATTTCCTCCACCCACATCACTTCGCAAGCTTCGTGAATTACTTGGTCTTGTCAACTTTTACCGGCGATTTATACCAAATTGTGCTTCTATCATTCAACCTCTGACGGATTTATTATCGCCAAAGAAAACAAAGGAGACTTTGCAGTTGTCTGAAGAAGCCATTACAGCATTTCGTGAGATTAAATCCGCCTTAACCAATGCTACGCTTCTTGTCCATCCTTCTCCGGAGTCTTCATATTGTCTAATTGTTGATGCTTCAAATGTCGCCGTTGGTGGAGTTCTACAGCAACGCATCGACAATACTTGGAAGCCATTCGGATTTTTCTCCAAACGCTTACAACCAGCAGAAGTCAAGTACAGTACCTTAGGTCGCGAGTTACTTGGCATCTATCTCACAATCAAGCACTTTCGGCACTGCTTGGAAGGTCGTGAATTCTACATCCTGACTGATTACAAGCCTTTAATCTACGCCTTATCGACATCCCCTGATCGTTACTCTCCTCGCGAAACACGGCATCTTAATTATATTTCTCAATTTACGGCCGATATACGCCACGTTACTGGCAAGGACAATGTCGTCGCAGATGCCCTTTCTCGCATGGAAATTAACGCTGTTCAATCCTCAACCACTGCAACCATTGATTTCAACTTGCTTGCCCAAGCTCAGCAATCTGATCCAGATCTACCATCATTGCAAACGTCATCTCTGCAGCTTCAAGTAGTTCCACTACCTTCATCTTCCGGTACCATTCTCTGCGACATCTCAACAGCAACACCTCGCCAATACGTCCCTTCGTCCTTTCGCCGTCTAATTTTCGACAAACTTCACAACATGTCTCATCCTGGAATCCGCGCTACTCAACGATTAATCACCCAACAATATGTTTGGCCCAGTATTCAGAAAGACCTCCGCAACTGGACACGGTCTTGTCTTCAATGTCAAAGATCAAAAATCCAACGTCACACCGTGAGTCCACTTGGTACCTTCGCAGCTCCAGACGCTCGTTTTGATAACGTGCACATCGATATTGTCGGACCCCTGCCTCCTTCCAATGGATATCGCTATTTATTCACCTGTGTTGACCGATTCACTCGCTGGTCTGAAGCCGTTCCAATTTCCGACATCACGGCTGAAACTGTGGCTCGTGCATTCGTTTCTCGATGGATTTCCAATTTCGGTCTTCCATCCACGGTTACAACAGATCACGGTTCTCAGTTCGAATCGTCACTCTTCAACGAACTTACGTCACTACTCGGCATCAAACGCATTCACACGACTTCATATCACCCTTCGGCAAATGGCATGGTGGAGCGCTTCCATAGGCAACTGAAAGCATCGGTGAAAGCACAGCCGGGTCCTTCAATGTGGTCGGAAATACTGACAGTGATTCTGCTCAGCATCCGCTCTACATTTAAACCCGATCTTGATGCTACTCCAGCTCAACTTGTTTATGGCACAACTCTCCGTCTACTTGGGCAGTTCTTCACCCCCACTACCATCACGGATTTGGATCCTCACGTTTATTCGCACCGATTACAGCTCGCCATGGACAAACTCCGCCCGGTTTCTCTTCGCCCGCAAACACCTTCTGCACATCTTCCTCAAGATCTGCCTACTTGCACTCACGTTTTTGTCCGCCAGGACGCCGTCCGGAAACCTTTACAACAACCATATGATGGTCCCTTCAAAATTCTCCGCCGTAACGAAAAACATTTCACTCTGGAAATTAATTCCAAGCCACAGACAATCAGTCTGGACCATTTGAAACTGGCACATGTTGATGTGGACGTCACCGATACACCGAATTCCACACCGGTTGTACCTCCGTCAGGCACAGCTCCTCCGCAATCACCGTCTATAGCCCCCGCATCACCATCTCCACCGCCCGCCATGGTTTTTAACTTCACGACGAGCCACCCGCGCTGGTCGTCATGTTCATTTCCCTCACCGTTATGGATTTGATACATGACCGGCTGCTATTGATTTGAACCCGTAAATTCAGACTTATACCCTGTTTTCACTTTTCAAATTTAACCGTTCTTTTTATGTCGAACGCTTCTCTCCGCTCGCATTCTAGGGGGGGAGCTATTGTAGCGTACCTATTTTTATCATAACGTCATATCTAATTTTAGTTGATTACATAATCAATTGCAACATTTTATTTTTAACTTCGTAATCATGTTTTAGTCTTTTTGTTCTCGAATATTCTAAACTTATTTGCTTAGTCATCATGACAATTAAATTTAATATAAATACCCTGTAAATAGATTTAGCATTAGTTAGTTAGTTTTTATTTGCGTGTTCAAGAATAATCGAATCAAGAATAAAGTCAAGGAAATTGCTTGTTTTATATATATCGTACTTCTAGTCGGACAAGATAGAATTGGCATTCGTAGCAATCAATTCGGCTTAGTAACTTTATCATTCGCAGGTTACTAAAAATCCACGTAAATGCAGCTAAATTTAATGAAAATACACCCTTGTTTCCTTTTTTCAGTGATATTATCTTTTATTACTCCAATTTGGACATGAATCCGATTTTAACGTTCATTCTAACAAATTACACATGAATGAACGTAATTACAGCTAAAAAGTATTAAAATACATCCTTATTTACTGGTTTTCAGTGATATTAGCATTCCTTCCCAAGAGTTAAACAAGATTCCGATATTAACAATCATTCCCACATGTTGCACATAAATCAACGTAATTATAGCTAAAACTAAATGAAATACATCCTTCGTTACCTTTTCTCAGTGATATTATCATCCATTCCCACAATTTAGACATGAATCAGATATTAATATTCATTCCCACAATTTACGCACGAATCCACGTAACTGCAGTTAAAGCTAATAAAAATACACCCTAAATGACTAGTTTTCAGTGATAATAACATTCATTTTCATACTTTCAAGCTGAAACCGATAATAACGTTTATTCCCACACTTTTCACATAGATCCACGTAAAAAAAGCTAAAATTAATTAAAATGCACCCTTGTTTCCTTTTTTCAGTGATATTCTCATTCATTCCCACAATTTAAACATCAATCCCATATTAACGTTCATTCCAACAATTTACACATGAATCCACATAATTTCAACTAAAACAAAATAAAGTACATCTTTATTTACATGCTTTTAGTGATATTAATATTTATTCCCACAACTTACAATGAATGAAATATTAAAATTCATTTCCATAACTTTCAAATGAATCCACGTAAGCACAGCTAAAGCTAATTGGAAGGCATCTTTGGCTACTTCTTTTCACTGATGATATTGACACTCATCCCCACAATTTACACATGAATCCATGTAAATACAGCTAAAACATATTAAAATACCCCCTTCTTTATACGTTTTCTGTGATATTAAATTTCATTCCCACAATTTAAACCCATTTAAACATGAATCCGATATTAACGTTCATTCCCACAATTCACACATGAATCCACGTTATTTCAGCTAAAACAAATTAAAGTACACCATTATTTACTTGTTTTTAGTGATAATAACGTTTATTCCAACAATTGACAATAATCCGAAATGAAAATTCATTCGCACAGGTTTCAAATGAATCTAGGTAACCACAGTTAAAACTATACGGAATTCATCTTTGGTTACCTTTTTTCACTGATATTGACACTCATTCCCACAATTTACACAGGAATCCATGTGAATACAGCTAAAATGTATTAAAATACACTCTTATTTACTTGTTTTCATTGATATTTACATTCATTCCCACAATTTAAACATGAATCCGATATTAACGTTTATTCCCACAATTTACACATGAATTCACGTTATTTAAGTCTAAACCAGTTAAATCGCACCTTTATTTACATGTTTTTAGTGATAGTAACATTTATTCCCACAACTTATAATGAATCCGATATTAAAATTCATTCCCACAATTTTCAAATGAATCCACGTAAGCACAGCTAAAACTAATTGGAAGGCATCTTTGCTTACCTCCTTTCACTGATATTGACACTCATTCCGACAATTTACACATGAATCCATGTAAATACAGCTAAAACGTATTAAAATACCCCCTTATTTGTAGGTTTTCTGTGATATTAGCATTGATTCCCACAATTTAAACATGATCCCGATATTAACGTTCATTCCCACAATTTACACATTAATCCGATATTAAAAATCATTCCAACATTTTGCACTTGAATCAACGTATTTATAGCTAAAACTAAATGAAATAAATCCAAGGTTACCCTTTTTCAGTGAAATGGACAATCAATTCCACAATTAACACATGAATCCATGTAAATACAGCTAAAACATATTAAAATACGTCCTTATTTACCTGTTTTCAGTGATATTAGCATTCCTTACGACAACTTAAACATGATTCCGATATTAACAATCATTCCCACATTTTAAACATGAATCCGATACTAACGTTTATTCCCACAATTTACACATGAATCCAAGTAATTTCAGCTAAAACAAAAACAGTACACCTTTATTTACATGTTTTTAGTGATTCTAACATTTATTCCCACAACTTACAATGATTCCGATATTAAAATTCACTCCCACAATTTTCAAATGAATCCACGTAACCACAGCTAAAACTATATGGAACTCATCATTGGTTACCTCTTTTAACTGATATTGACACTCATTCCCACAATTTAGGCATGAATCCATGTAAAAACAGCTAAAGCGTATAAAATACACCCTTGTTTACTTGTTTTCAGTGATTTGAACATTCATTCCCACAATTTAAACATGAATCCGATACTAACGCTTATTCCCACATTTTACACTTGAATACAGGTCATTTCAGCAAAAACCAATTAGGGTACACCTTTATTTACATGCTTTTAGTCATATTAACATTTATTCCCACAATTTACACATGACTCCAAGTAATTTCAGCTAAAACAAAAAAAGTACACCTTTTTTACATGTTTTAGTGATAATAGCATTTATTCCCGCAATTTACAATGATTCCGGTATTAAAATTTATTCCCACAATTTTCATATCATACCACCTAACCACAACTAAAGTTATATGGAATGCATCTTTGGTTACGTGTTTTCACTGATATTGACACTCATTTCCACAATTTACACATAAATCCACGTAAATGCAGCTAAAATTAATTAAAATACACCCTTGTTTTCTTTTTTCAGTGATATTATCTTTCATTACCCCAATTTGGACATGCAACCGATTTTAACGTTCATTCTCACAAATTACACACGAATGAACGTAATTACATCTAAAAAGTATTAAAATACATCCTTATTTACTGGTTTTCAGTGATATTAGCTTTCCTTCCCAAAAGTTAAACAAGATTCCCATATTAACAATCATTTCCACATGTTACACATAAATCAACGCAATTATAGCTAAAACTAAGTGAAACACATCCTTCGTTACCTTTTCTCAGTGATATTATCATCCATTCCCACAATTTAGATATGAATCCATGTAAACACAGCTAAAGCGTATTAAAACACACCCTCATTTACTTGTTTTCAGTGATCTTAACATTCATTCCCACAATTTAAACATGAACCCGATATAAACGTTTATTCCAACAATTTACACATGAGTCCTAGATGCGCTCAACGAGAAGTACTGATTAGTAGCAGACGATAAATATCCATATATAAACCATGTGTTCTTTACTTCGAGTGACTCATATCATAGACAAAACAAAACTATCGTGTTACAAGTAATCACGTGATCGTACGATCTATTCATATGTTAATTACAAACGTATTACGTAATAGGCCTATCCATTTCCCGCCGGCCTTGACTAAATCAAGTCAACTTACTAAAAATGTAAAAATGTCAATAACATCTTATCTTAATGTTCAATATTACTAAATGTAGCAATAGAAGTGTTTTTAGTGTTCATTGTTCCTCTACTGGCAGTAGAAGGTAAAGTTTTACAATAGGCCTCAAGTAGGTGCCTTTGCTATTTGTAACACTTGCAACTCTAACGTTGTTGTCAGGTCCAGGATTTACATTGGTAACTTTAGCAATTGGCCATTGCCCGGGGCTAGTTCTGTTGTCTTTGATGAGGACAATGTCTCCAATCTTGAGATTCCTTTGAGGGCTCTTCCACTTAGACATACGTTGTAGTCCATTGAGGTACTCTAAATACCATCTTTTCCAGAAGTGATGTACTAATGTTTGGCACAATCGCCAGCGCTTTAATGTAGTTATCTTGGTGACTCCAGCCTCTGGAGGGTTAGGTATGGCTTCCATTGGTCTCCCGACGAGGAAGTGGCCTGGAGTCAGGGGGGATATCCCATCATCGTCATTGCTGTCTACCGATGCTGTGATTGGTCTTGAATTCATGCAAGCTTCTATTTGAGAGAGCGTTGTTGTTAACTCCTCAAATGTCAACTTGTTGTTGCCAACGATGCGCTTGAGATGGAACTTGCATGATTTGACTCCATTTTCCCACACTGAGCCATGATGCGGTCCTGTAGGTGGGCTGAAGTGCCACTGGATGCCTTGGGTAGAGCACCAGTCGCTTACTTTGTTTTGCAAGACATCTTGCTTGAGTGATTCATAGAGTTCCTTGAGATCTTTGTTTGTCCTTGTAAACTGTGTACCGTTATCACTCCACATTTCCTTGGGTTTTCCTCGTCTGGAGACGAAGCGGCGAAGAGCAGCTAGAAATGTATCCGCTGTCAGATCGGACACCAGTTCTATGTGGTAGGCCTTTGTTTCCATGCAGACAAAGATGGCTGCATAGGGATTGGTGTAGATTGGTCTTCGCTTGTTACCCGACTTAATGGTTAATGGTCCTGCGTAGTCCACAGATACTCTCTCATTGACAAAGGTAGGGCATACTCTTGCTTCAGTACTCTTGCAGTGCGTTTGCATGTTTTGCAGTTGCGTGTGTGCTGTCTCACAATTCTGCGTGCACCAATGATGTGATATCTTTCTTGCAATGAACCGAGTGTTAGCTTTGGACCCGCATGGCACAGACGCTTGTGTTCTTGCTCAATGACAAGGGCAGCTAGGTGATCCTTTCCATGAAGTATGATTGGATGCCGTGCTTGGTAGCTCAGGTTTGACTGCGAAAGTCTTCCACCAACTCTGAGGATGCCATCTGAGTCTAAGAACGGGTTGAGAGGCAACAGGCTGTCACCTTTCAGCAGTTGCTTTTTCATCTTGAGAAGCTCGATTGCTCTTGAGAAGCTCTTGCGTTGGGATTCTTTGATGAGATATGCCTCAGCATGATGCAGCTCTTGAGTGGTGATTGGAACACTCTTGAATAGGCTCTGACGTTTGACTACACGGAACACCAGTGATGTAACCCTGAGAAGTCGCTGATAGTTGGAAAATCGTTCCGGGTCAATGATGGTTGGTGTTGTGTTGACTGCGTGTGTGTTGACATCTATTCCTTTCTTGTGCTGTAGGATGTCGACATTGATGCCAGATTCAACTAGTGATTCCAGTGTGGGCTTGAAGTTGGGTTGTTGAGGCCATGTGGATTCTGCATGCTTGAGCCAGTTCGGTCCTTGCCACCAGAGATTGTGGTTGATTATGTCGTGAGGTAGAACACCACGTGATCCTGCGTCTGCTGGATTGTCTGTTCCACTGACATGGTTCCATAATTCTGGAGGGACGAGTTGCTGTGTCTCAGAGATACGGTTTGCTTCAAATGTCTTGAAGCATTGGCTGCTTCCATGAATCCAGTACAGTACGATGGTGCTGTCTGTGAAGGCACGGATGTCACAGGTAGGTACCTTGAGTACTTCTTGGCAGTGTTTCAATAGTCGTGCTAGCATTAAGGCACCACACAATTCTAGACGAGGAAGGGAAACCCTTTTAAGTGGTGCGACCTTTGTCTTGGCTATGACGATAGACATGTGTACCCCGCCGGCCGTGTCGATGCTGCGTAGGTAGACGACACCACAGTAAGCTTTCTCACTTGCATCGCTGAAGCCGATCAGTTGTCTGCTAACAACTGACACATTGAGTGGAGTGAAACACCTTGGTATTCTGAGTGCTGAGATTAATGGTAGTTCCTTTCTCCAAGTTAACCAGTCTTGCTGAAGCTGGGTAGGGAGGGGATCATCCCATTGAATGTCCTGTTTCCACAATTGTTGAAAGTAGATCTTCACAGTTATTGTGACACATGATATAAGCCCTAACGGGTCGAATATCTTCGATGAGTCTGACAGCATTAGACGCTTGGTGAGTACTGCTGAGTGATCTGTTTCATGGGTAGATGCTGTGAATTTGAAGACGTCTTGATTTGCATTATACTCTATTCCTAGTGTTTTAACAAAGTCTTCGGATTCACCGATGGCAGAATTATTGTCCTGACTACAAATGTCAGAAGAAAAGCTTGCAAGAACTTCCTTTGAGTTTGAGTTCCATTTATGAAGCTTGAAGCCTCCATTGTTGAACAGTGTTTGGAGTTGATGATGCAGCTCAACAGCTTCGTCTTTCGTAGCAACAGAGAACAGTCCGTCGTCAACATAAAATGATTCTCTTACTGCAGTACTCGCGAGTGGTAACTCTTGCTCATGTAGATTAGCCAAGTGTTGCATTGTGTTTGTAGCAAGAAAGGCTGAACTTGCAATTCCGAAGGTCACTCTATTCATCCGATAGTCTTTCACTGGTTCGTCTGGTGAGTCTCTCCACAGAAATCTATGTAGGTCACGGTCTACTTCTTGTAGGCCAACTGCACGGTACATCTTAGACACGTCTGTTGTCATTGCATAAGGATGCAACCTGAAGCGCAAGAGTATATCATTGAGCGGTGGATGTACTGTAGGTCCCACGACGAGCAGGTCGTTGACAGATGCACCTGTAGATGATTTCATGGAACCATCAAATACGACACGTAAAGGTGTTGACACTGAGTCCTTGCGGACTGCGTGATGAGCCAAATAGAAAGATGGATGTTTGTTCAGTTCACAATCAGGAACAAGTTCAGCATGCTGTGATGCAAAGTATTCGTTAACTACTTTAGCATAGTCCTTGAACTGGTTAGAACGGTTCAAACGTCGTTCAAGCAACAGAAATCTTCGCAATGCTTGCGGGCGAGATTCACCAAGAATCGGCGCGTTGTGTTTGATTGGCAATCTTACTTCATATCGTCCGTTTTTAGAGTCACGTGACACGGTTTCGTTGAAGTGTTTCATTGTTGCCTGATCCCTCAAAGACAAAGGTTGTGTGCTGCAAGGAACTTCCTCTAATGACCAGAACTTGTGTAGTAGCTGTTCACATGTAGGAGTCTCTATTAGCGTATGAAGAGCGTTGATTGCTTGAGGCAATTGAGTGTGGGTGTTACCGGTAGTTGTCGTGTTACCGAAAAGAATCCAGCCAAAGATGGTTTCTTGTGCAGATGGAGTGTTCCTAGGACCAAGAATAACTCCAGTTTTGATGATATCTTGATAAACATCTACGCCTAATAGCATATCTATCGGCTTTGATATGTTAAACTCTGGATCGGCGAGCTTTAGTGATGACAAGTGAGGCCATTCACCTAAAGGGATTGACGTTGATGGCAGTCGTCTTGTCAACGAGGGAAGAACAATAGCTGAGACGTTAAGAACTGAGTTCTGTGCAGATTTGATGTCGACTCTCACTACTGTATTATTGACGTTTGGACATTGAACTCCACCAATACCGTTAATCGAAATGTTTTGACGTTGTCGTGGTAACCGTAAATGCTGGGCAATTCTTTCAGTTACAAATGACGCTGAGGATGCTGGATCCAAAAGTACACGTGCGTTTGTTTGGATACCATCAGGTCCATATAGAATTACTTCAGCAGTCATCATAAGTGCTGTGTCGGTAGCTGAGTCTGGAACCACGACATATGATGTGGCAGTACTTGCTGTAGTATTACTTGGTGTGTTGATTGGTTTAGAAACCCCAGATGCTTGAAGATCAGCAGTAGATGCTGATGTCGCAGGAGTGTCTACGTGAATTAGAGTGTGATGATGTTGATCGCATGTACGACAGCGATTTTCTGATGGGCAGTCTTTAACAACATGTCCATTACGTAAGCAGTTGAAGCACGTCCTTTGACTGCTAACGATGATTCTTCTCTCGGTTGAATTCTTCTTTATGAACTGTGGGCAATATGCGAGCCGATGTTTTCCTCCATTACAAACAGTGCACTTGCTGTTTACTTCCGTTTCCGTCACAAAAGTTGAGACTGATTTAGCGTTAGCTGAAGAATTGCTGTAGTTTGTAGGTTTCTTAACAAAGGCTGCGTTAGTTGACCTTTTGTAGCTTGGTTCAAAATTAGTTAGTTCAGTTGCTGTAGCACGAAGATCTAGAAATTGGAGTAGTTTCTCGTATCCAGGTACTTCCTTTTCGTTTTGACAATGTTTTTGCCATTCAAACATCGTTGTAGGATCAAATTTAGTTTCAGCAAGCGCTGTGATAAATTGATCGAAGTTGAGTTGATTTAGAGCTTTCAGCGAACGTAGGTTATGTTGAAAGGTATCGTGTAATTGACGTAGTTCTGAGCTTGAGCCATCCTTTAGCGATCGAGTTTGAAGTAGAGATCTAACGTGGGCGCGATGAATTATTTGCGGTCTGTCAAATCTCGCCTTTAATGCAGAAATGGCTTCCGGATACGCTTCGGCGACTGCGACAATGCCTTGTACCGCGTCTTTAGCCCTTTTAGTGATTAGAGATTTTAAAAGATACTGCATCTTTAGTTGATCATCTAATTTCTTTGACGAGTGAATTGTAGCTTCAAATTGTTGCCAATAAGTTTTCCAATTAGTAGGTTCGCCGTCAAACTCGGGAATTTTGAGGTCAGGCAATTTGACACCCGTTCGCTCAGAACTAGTTTTCTCTAAAGCAGATTTTACTTCGTTTCGATACTTCTCTATTTCTTGCTCATGTCTTTTCTTGTCTTCTTCTTGTTTCTTAACTAATTCCTCTTTCTCCTTCTGCTGTTTAAGTTTTCTATCGCGTCGATAGTTCTTTTTCAAATCACTTAGCTTAGCATCACTTGTTTTGATTTGTTCAAACAATGCATCAAATTGATCATTGATATTATCACCGTCTGGGTCATCTATATCCATAGGTTGACCCTCAACATCCCTCAACAATTCTTCTAGCGATTTATTATGACCAGATAATTGTTGTTCAAAGCCTTGTAAGTCTTCTAATTCGTAATCATCGGTAGATTTAGTAGCGTCGTCTAACTTAGCGACTAAGGAATTCACACCATCATGTATTCGCTTAAATTTACTTTGTATGAATCTTCCTTGATTGCTACTAGTGACGCTTTTAGTATCGGTAGCAGGTACCGGGACATTAGACTGTTGATCACTAACATTTAGGCCAATAAGGTATCGTAGTTTGATGTTGCTAGTACTTACACGAGAGTCATGTTCGTCTAACTCATCCATGTCTTGTTCGAGTGTTTCTTGATTATCCGCGACCAGAAGACTGGCTTGTTCGTGAACATCTTGAAATTGTCTGTCCAATTCAGATAGTTGTTCTGAATATTGCTTGACGGATACGTAGAAAAGTTCATCTCTTTTCCTGTGTATTGTCGAGAGCAGTAACCTTCTTTATCAGGTTCGTAACGTGTCGCTTGATGTTGGCACGTTTATGAAGTAGTTTTGTCCTTTCCTCAGCAACTTCTGCCAGCATTATTGACCGGTATATTTCGAATTCTTGAGAATAATATATCCGTTTCGGTGGACCATGAAATAGATGCGCTCAACGAGAAGTACTGATTAGTAGGAGACGATAAATAACCATATATAAACCATGTGTTCTTTACTTCGAGTGACTCATATCATAGACAAAACAAAACTATCGTGTTACAAGTAATCACGTGATCGTACGATCTATTCATATGCTAATTACAAACGTATTACGTAATAGGCCTATCCAAATCCGATATTAACGTTTATTCCCTCATTCTACGAATGGATCCACGCAAATACAGCTAAAAATAGTTAAAATAAACACACATGTTTCCATTTTTCAGTGATATTAACATTCATTTCCACATTTTAGACATGAATCCGATATTTACGTTCATTCCAACAATTTACACATGAATCTGACATTAACGTTCATTCCCACAATTTACACATGAATCCACGTTATTTCAGCTAAAACCAATTAAGGTGCACTTTTTTTTACATGTTTTTAGTGATATTAACATTAATTCCCACAACTTATAATGAATCCGATATTAAAATTCATTCCCACAACTTTCAAATGAATCCACGTAAGGACAGCTAAAACTAGTTGGAAGGCATCTTTGCTTACCTCTTTTCACTGATGATATTGACACTGATTCCCACAATTTACACATGAATCCATGTAAATACAGCTAAAACGTATTAAAATACCCCCTTATTTATACGTTTTCTGTGATATTAGCATTCATTCCCACAATTTAAACATGAATCCGATATTAACGTTCCTTCCCACAATTTATGCATAAACCCGCATAACCACAGCTCACACTCTTTAAATTACACCTGTTATGAGACCCTTTATAAAATTATGCGAAGACATATTATTGCATTTTAAAATAAGTGTCGTAAAGGGCTCAAACGAGGTTATATAAATTAAAGAATATTATATTATAAAGAAATAAATTTCCGCTGGTGATAAGAAATGATTTGTAAAAAGTGAAGTAATGAGTTTACTCACTGAATATTATACCGTCATGGGCAAAAGGTGTTAAAACCAATGAAGATATGGCCATCCATGAAGAGAAACAGAACGGTACCCTAAAAGCAACCTGAGACATGGCCATCGGTTATGCCCATTGCGCAGAAGATGAAGATGAACACTTTAAATTATTCATAAAATAAAGGAAATATTTGAAGCTCGATTCCTCATTAAAATGGTTGGTAGAGTGGGTACGGCAACCCACCATTAAAAGATAGAAGGCAAACCTGTGTCTATCTCTGTTGAAAGTCTTAAAGAAGTCACTGACCTTAGCAGCACCAAGACTCTACCGACATACTGAGTGCCGTACCCCACGTCTGGCGGTGGAAATTCAAAAACAGAAAACAACCCCACGACACACCCTTGCTTACTGGCTTTCAGTGATATTGACATTAATTCCCACAATTTAACCATGAATCCGATATTAACGTTCATTCCAACAATTTACACATGAATCCGATATTAACGTTTATTCCCTCATTTTTCAAAGGGATCCATGCAAATAAAGCTAAAAATACTTAAAATACACCCTTGTTTCCTGGTTTTCAGTGATATTAACATTCATTTCCACATTTTAGACATGAATCCGATATTAAAATTCCCTCCCACATTTTACGCTTGAATCCAAATAACTACAGCTCACACTAATTAAAATGCACCCTTGTTTGCTTGTTTTCAGTGATATTCACATTCATTCCCACAACTTAAACATGAATTCGATAATAAAATTCATTCCAACAATTTACACATGAATCTGATATTAACGTTCATTCCCTAAAATTACACATGAATCCACGTAATTTCAGCTAAAACAAGTTAAAGTACACCTTTATTTACATGTTTTTAGTGATATTAACAATTATTCCCACAATTTACAATGAATCCGATATTAAAATTCATTCCCACAACTTTCAAATGAACCCATGTAAGCACAGCTAGAATTACTTGGAAGGCATCTTTGGTTACCTCTTTTGATTGATGATATTGACACTCATTCCAACAATTTACACATGAATCCATGTAACTGCCTCTAAAATGCATTAAAATACACCCTTATTTACTGGTTTTCAGTGATATTAACATTCATTCCCACAATTTAAACATGAATGCGATATTAACGTTGATTCCCACAATTTACACATGAATCCAAGTAACTGCAGCTAAAAGGTATTAAAATACACCCATAATTACTTGTTCTCCGTAATATTACATTCATTCCCACAATTTACACATGAATCCGATATTAACGTTCTTTCCCACAATTTACGCATAAATCCCCAGAACTACAGCTCACACTCTTTAAAGTACACCCTTTTTTACTGGCTTTCAGTGATATTAACGTTCATTCCCACAAGTTAACACATGAATCCGATCATAACGTTCATTCCCACAATTTACAGATGAGTCCACGTAATTTCATCTAAAACAAATTTAAGTACACCTTTATTTACATGTTTTTAGTGATAATAACATTTATTACCAGAATTTACAATGAATCCGATATTAAAAATCATTTCCACAACTTTCCAATGAATGCGCGTGAGGACAGGTAAAACTAATTGGAAGGCATCTTTTGTTACCTCTTTTCACTGATGATATTGACACCCATTCCCACAATATACACATGAATCCCATATTAAGGTTCATTCCCACAATTTACACATGAATCCGATATTAACGTTCCTTCACACAATTTACGCATGAGTCCCCATAACCACTGCTCACACTCTTTAAAACACACCGTTATTTATATGTTTTCAGTGATATTAACATTCATTCCCACAATTTAAACATGAATCCGATATTAACATTCATTCCCGCAATTTAAACGTGAATCCAATATTAACGTTTATTCCCTCAATTTACAAAAGGATCCACGCAAATACAGCTAAAAATACATAAAATGCACCCTTATTTACTTGCTTTCGGTGATTTTACCATTTATTCCCACAGTTTAAACATGAGTCCGATATTAATGTTTATTCCCACAATTTACACATAATTGCATGTATTTTGAGCTAAACCAAAATAAAGTACACCTTTATTAAATTTTTTTAGTTATATTAACATTTATTCCCACAATTTACAATCAATCCGATATTAAAATTTAATCCCATAACTTTCAAATGAATCCACGAAGTAAGCACAGCTAAAACTATATGGAATGCATCTTTGGTTACGTCTTTTCATTGATATTGACACTCATTTCCACAATTTACGCATGAATCTATGTAACTGCAGCTAAAAGGTATTAAAATACACCCCTATTTACTTGTTTTCAGTGATAATAACATTCATTCCCACAATTTAAACATGAATCCAATATTAACGCTCCTTCCCACAACTTAGGCATAAATCCCCACAACTACTGCTCACACTCTTTAAAATACACCGTTTTTATTTGTTTTCAGCGATATTAACATTCATTCCCACAATTTAAATATGAATCCGATATTAACGTTCATTCCCACAATTTACGCATAAATCCCCATAACTACAGCTCACACTCTTGAAAATACACCCTCCTTACTTACTTGCCTTCAGTGATCATAACTTTCTTTCTCACAATTCAAACATGAATCCAATATTAACGTTTATTCCCTCAATTTACAAATGGATTTACGCAAATAAAGCTAAAAAGACTTAAAATGCACCCTTATTTACTTGTTTTCAGTGATTTTAACATTTATTCCCACAGTTTAAACATGAATCCGATATGAACGTTCCTTCTCACGGTTTATGCATAAATCCCCAGAACTACACTTCACACTCTTTAAAATACACCCTTATTTACTTGTTTTCAGTGATATTAGCATTCATTCCCACAATTTAAACATGAATCCGATATTAACGTTCATTCCCACAATTTACGCATAAATCCCCATAACTACAGCTCACACTCTTTAAAATACACCCTCCTTACTGATTGGCTTTCAGTGATATTAACATTCATTCCCACAAGTTAAAGATGAATCCGATATTAACGTTCACTCCCACAATTTACACATTAATCCACGTAATTTCAGCTAAAAAAAAATAAAGTACACCATTATTTACATGTTTTTAGTGGTAATTACATGTATTCCCACAATTTAAAATGAATCCGATATTAGAATTAATTCCCACAATTTTCAAATGAATCCACGTAACCACAGCTAAAACTATATGGAATGCCTCTTTGGTTAAGTCTTTTCATTGATATTGACACTCATTTCCACAATTTACAAATGAATCCATGTAACTGCAGCTAAAAGGTATTAAAATACACCCTTCTTTACATGTTTTCAGTGATATTAGCATTCATTCCCACAATTTAAACATGAATCCGACATTAGCGTTCATTCCCACAATTTACACATGAATCCATGTAACTGCAGCTAAAAGGTATTAAAATACACCTTTATTTATTTGTTCTCCGTGATATTAAGATTCATTCCCACAATTTAAAAATGAATCCGATATTAACGTTCCTTCCCACAATTTACGCATGAATCCCCATAACTACAGCACACACTGTTTAAAACACACTCTTATTCACTGGTTTTCAGTGATATTAACATTAATTCCCCAAAATTAAACATAAATCCGATATTAACGTTCATTCCAACAATTTACACATGAATCCCATACTAACTTTCATTCCCACAATTTCCACATGAATCAGATAGTAACGTTCACTCCAACAAGTTAACACATTAATCCGATAATAGCGTTCATTCCCACAATTTACACATGAATCCACGTAAATTCAGTTAAAACATAATAAAGTACAACTTCGATTACATAGTTTTAGTGACAATTACATCTATTCCCACAATTTACAATGAATCCGATATTAAAATTAATGTCGGGAATCTTCAGGGCAAAAACCACTTTGTCCGATAGTTTCTAGGAGACTGTATATACGCACGTTGACCAAACTAACGTAGGCGAAATTCCCTAATTGCCTTCACCTACTTATGAGAAAAGACGCGGCAACAATCTAATACAATAACGGTAAACTTATAGCTCACAGAGACTGTCTCAACAACGTGAATTAATAACTACGAATGCAATAAAACTTATAAACGATTAAATACACTAAAATACATAAACCGAACAGTTAGACCCCCAGTGGTTTCTTATTTCAACACAACTCCACGCCTTACGCATGAACAAACATAAATATCACGATACCTCGGATGTATCCGTGACTTTAGGCTTTTTTTTCTCTCGCAGCGTCAGTTTCTGTTGACCGTAATCTTCAAGCTTCGCATAAACAACTCTCGTCTATTTCTTGACTAAATCCATTGATCAATCAATCAGCTTCTTAACAATATTCGAGTTGCAACAATTGAACTAGCCGGGTTCCCTAGACGATATCTGATGACTAAATACCAGTCCTTGATACCTCTCCAATTGGAACCTTACTATAGGGGAGCAAGCACCCCTATATATACCTTACCTTGGGAATTACCCCTCTACGTAATACAAATCATTTACATAAACAAATAAAGATACAATACAACGGCATGATTTCGTTCCATCTAGAAACAGTTTCTCGTACGAATTCGTTTGGACGTGCTTACTTCTACAACATCGTAACACCTAAACGAGGCCCTTACGTAATTGTTCTCGCACTCCCCCTTTACAGTCATGTCCCTTCGCATCCGTCACTGTTCTAGATCTTCGATCAGCTCGTTATACTTGCTAATCAGCACATTAATTCCCCCAATTTTCAAATGAATCCACGTAACCACAGCTAAAACATAATAAAGTAGACCTTTATTTACATGTTTTTAGTGATAATTACATCTATTCCCACAATTTACAATGAATCCGATATTAAAATTAATTCCCACGATTTTCAAATGAATCCACGTAACCACAGCTAAAACCATATGGAATGCATCTTTGGTTACGTCTTTTCACTGATTTTGACACCCATTCCCACAATTTACGCATGAATCCATGTAACTGCAGCTAAAAGGTATTAAAAACACCCTTATTTACTTGTTTTCAGTGATATTAACAATTATTCCCACAATTTACACATGAATCCGATATTAAAATTAATTCCCACAATTTTCAAATGAATCCACGTAAGCACAGCTAAAACTCATTGGAAGGCATGATTGGTTACCCCTTTTCACTAATGATATTGTTACTCTTTCCCAGAATTTACACATGAATCCCATATTTATGTTCATTCCCACAATTTACACATGAATCCATGTAATTTCAGGTAAAACATAATAAAGTAGACCTTTATTTACATAATTTTAGTGATAATTACATCTATTCTCACAGTTTACAAAGAATCCGATATTAAAGTTAATTCCCGCAATTTTCCAATGAATCCACGTAACCACAGCTAAAACTATATGGAATGCATCTTTGGTTACGTCTTTTCACTGATATTGACACCCATTCCCGCAACTTACGCATGAATCCATGTAACTGCAGCTAAAAGGTTTTAAAAAACACCCTTATTTACTTACTTTCGGTGATTTTACCATTTATTCCCACAGTTTAAACATGAATCCGATATTAATGTTTATTCCCACAATTTACACATAAATGCATGTATTTTGAGCTAAGCCAAAATAAAGTACACCTTTATTAAATTGTTTTAGTTATATTAACATTTATTCCCACAATTTACAATCAATCCGATATTAAAATTCAATCCCATAACTTTCAAATGAATCCACGTAAGCACAGCTAAAACTAATTGGAAGGCATCTTTGGTTACCTCTTTTTACTGATGATATTGACACCCATTCCCACAATTTGCGCATGAATCCATGTAAATACAGCTAAAACGTATTAAAATACACCCTTCTTTACTTGTTTTCAGTGATATTAGCATTCATTCCCACAATTTAAACATGAATCCGACATTAGCGTTCATTCCCACAATTTACACATGAATCCATGTAACTGCAGCTAAAAGGTATTAAAATACACCCTTATTTATTTGTTCTCCGTAATATTAAGATTCATTCCCACAAGTTAAACATGAATCCGATAATAATGTTCACTCCAACAAGTTAACACATGAATCCGATAATAACGTTCATTCCCACAATTTACACATGAATCCACGTAAATTCAGTTAAAACATAATAAAGTACAACTTCGATTTCATAATTTTAATGATAATTACATCTATTCCCACAATTTACAATGAATCCGATATTGAAATTAAGTCCCACAATTTTCAAATGAATCCACGTAAGCACAGCTAAAACTCGTTGGAAGGCATCATTGGTTACCCCTTTTCACTGATGATATTGTTACTCATTCCCAGAATTTACACATAAATCCATGTATTTTTAGCTAAACAAAAATAAAGTACACCTTTAGTAAAATGTTTTAGTTTTATTAACATTTATTCCCACAATTTAGAATGAATCCGATAATATAATTAATTCCGACAATTTTCAAATGAATCCACGTAAGCAAAGCTAAAACTAATTGGAAGGCATTTTTGGTTACCCCTTTTCACTGATGATATTGTTACTCATCCTCACAATTTACACATGAATCCACGTAATTTCAGCTAAAACATAATAAAGTAGACCTTTATTTACATGTTTTTAGTGATGACTACATCTATTCCCAAAATTAACAATGAATCCGATATTAAAATTAATTCCCACGATTTTCAAATGAATCCACGTAATCACAGCTAAAACCATATGGAATGCATCTTTGGTTACGTCTTTTCACTGATTTTGACACCCATTCCCACAATTTACGCATGAGTGATTGTAACTGCAGATAAAAGGTATTAAAAACACCCTTATTTAATTGTTTTCAGTGATATTAAAAATTATTCCCACTATTTACACATGAATCCGATATTAACGTTCCTTCCCACAATTTTCAAATGAGTCCCCATAACTACTGCTCACACTCTTTAAAATACACCGTTATTTATTTGTTTTCAGTGATATTAACATTCATTCCCACAATTTAAATATGAATCCGATATTAACGTTCATTCCCACAATTTACACATGAATCCGATATGAACGTTCCTAGCCACAATTTATGCATAAATCCCCATAACTACAGTTCACACTCCTTAAAAAACACCCTTATTTGCTTGCCTTCGGTGATTTTACCATTTATTCCCACAGTTTAAACATGAATCCGATATTAAAATAAATTCCCACAATTTTCAAATGAATCCACGCAACCACAGCTAAAACTAATTTGAAGGCATCTTTGGTTACCTCATCTCACTGATGATATTGTTACTCATTCCGACAATTTACACATGAATCCCATATTAATGTTCCTTCCCACAATTTACACATGAATCCGATATGAACGTTCCTTCCACAATTTATGCATAAATGCCCATAACTACAGTTCACACTCCTTAAAAAACACCCTTATTTACCTGTCTTCAGTGATATTAACATTTATTCCCACAATTTACACATGAATCCGATATTAACGTTCCGACCCACAATTTACGCATGAGTCCCCATAACTACTCCTCACAATCTTTAAAATACACCGTTATTTATATGTTTTCAGTGATATTAACATTCATTCCCACAATTTAAACATTAATCCGATGTTAACGTTCATTCCCATAATTTACACATGAATCCCATTATAACCTTCTTTCCCACAATTTACACATTAATCCACGTAATTTCAGCTAAAACATAATAAAGTACTCCATTATTTACATGTTTTTAGTGGTAATTACATCTATTCCCACAATTTAAAATGAATCCGATATTAAAATTAATTCCCACCATTTTCAAATGAATCCACGTAACCACAGCTAAAACTATATGGAATGCATCTTTGGTTACGTCTTTTCATTGATATTGACACTCATTTCCACAATTTCCAAATGAATCCATGTAACTGCAGCTAAAAGGTATTAAAATACACCCCTATTTACTTGTTTTCAGTGATAATAACATTCATTCCCAAAATTTAAACATGAATCCAATATTAACGTTTATTCCCTCAATTTACAAATGGATCCACGCAAATACAGCTAAAAAGACTTAAAATGCACCCTTATTTACTTGCTTTCAGTGATTTTAACATTTATTCCCACAGTTTAAACATGAATCCGATATTAATGTTTATTCCCACATTTTACACATAAATCCATGTATTTTTAGCTAAACAAAAATAAAGTACACCTTTAGTAGAATGTTTTAGTTTTATTAACAGTTATTCCCACAATTTACAATGAATCCGATATTATAATTAATTCCGACAATTTTCGAATGAATCCACGCAAGCAAAGCTAAAACTAATTGGAAGGCATTTTTGGTTACCCTTTTTCACTGATGATATTGTTACTCATCCTCACAATTTACACATGAATCCACATAATTTCAGCTAAAACATAATAAAGTAGACCTTTCTTTACATGTTTTGTGATAATTACATCTATTCCCACAATTTACAATGAATCCGATATTAAAATTAATTCCCACGATTTTCAAATGAATCCACGTAAACACAGCTAAAACTAATTGGAAGGCATCTTTGGTTACCTCTTTTTACTGATGATATTGACACCCATTCCCACAATTTGCGCATGAATCCATGTAAATACAGCTAAAACGTATTAAAATACACCCTTCTTTACTTGTTTTCAGTGATATTAGCATTCATTCCCACAATTTAAACATGAATCCGACATTAGCGTTCATTACCAGAATTTACACATGAATCCATGTAACTGCAGCTAAAAGGTATTAAAATACACCTTTATTTATTTGTTCTCCGTGATATTAAGATTCATTCCCACAATTTAAAAATGAATCCGATATTAACGTTCCTTCCCACAATTTATGCATGAATCCCCATAAGTACAGCACACACTGTTTAAAACACACTCTCATTCACTGGTTTTCAGTGATATTAACATTTATTCCCACAATTTAAATATGAATCCGATATTAACGTTCATTCCCACAATTTACACATGAATCCGATATGAACGTTCCTTCCCACAATTTATGCATAAATCCCCATAACTACAGTTCACACTCCTTAAAAAACACCCTTATTTACTTGCCTTCGGTGATTTTACCATTTATTCCCACAGTTTAAACATGAATCCGATATTGATGTTTATTCCCACAATTTACACATAAATCCATGTATTTTTAGCTAAACAAAAATAAAGTACACCTTTAGTAAAATGTTTTAGTTTTATTAACATTTGTTCCCACAATTTAGAATGAATCCAATATTATAATTAATTCCGACAATTTTCAAATGAATCCACGTAAGCAAAGCTAAAACTAATTGGAAGGCATTTTTGGTTACCTCTTTTCACTGATGATATTGTTACTCATCCTCATAATTTACACATGAATGCACGTAATTTCAGCTAAAACATAATAAAGTAGACCTTTATTTACATGTTTTTAGTGATAATTACATCTATTCCCACAATTTACAATGAATCCGATATTAAAATTAATTCCCTCGATTTTCAAATGAATCCACGTAACCACAGCTAAAATTATATGGAATGCATCTTTGGTTACGTCTTTTCACTGATTTTGACACCCATTCCCACAATTTACGCATGAATCCATGTAACTGCAGATAAAAGGTATTAAAAACACCCTTATTTACTTGTATTCAGTGATATTAAAAATTATTCCCACAATTGACACATGAATCCGATATTAACGTTCCTTCCCACAATTTACACATGAGTCCCCATAACTACTGCTAACGCTCTTTAAAATACACCGTTATTTATTTGTTTTCAGTGATATTAACATTTATTCCCACAATTTAAATATGAATCCGATATTAACGTTCATTCCCACATTTACACATGAATCCGATATGAACGTTCCTTCCCACAATTTATACATAAATCCCCATAACTACAGTTCACACTCCTTAAAAAACACCCTTATTTACTAGCCTTCGGTGATTTTACCATTTATTCCCACAGTTTAAACATGAATCCGATATTAATGTTTATTCCCACAATTTACACATAAATGCATGTATTTTGAGCTAAACAAAAATAAAGTACACCTTTAGTAAAATGTTTTAGTTTTATTAACATTTATTCCCACAATTTACAATGAATCCGATATTATAATTAATTCCGACAATTTTCAAATGAATCCACGAAAGCAAAGCTAAAACTTATTGGAAGGCATTTTTGGTTACCTCTTTTCACTGATGATATTGTTACTCATTCTCACAATTTACACATGAATCCACGTAATTTCAGCTAAAACATAATAAAGTAGACCTTTATTTGCATGTTTTAGTGATAATTACATCTATTCCCACAATTTACAATGAATCCGATATTAAAATTAATTCCCACGATTTTCAAATGAGTCCACGTAAACACAGATAAAACTAATTGGAAGGCATCTTTAGTTACCTCTTTTTACTGATGATATTGACACCCATTCCCACAATTTGCGCATGAATCCATGTAACTGCAGCTAAAAGGTATTAAAATACACCTTTATTTATTTGTTCTCGGTGATATTAAGATTCATTCCCACAATTTGAAAATGAATCCGATATTAACGTTCCTTCCCACAATTTACGCATGAATCCCCACAACTACAGCACACACTGTTTAAAACACACTCTTATTCACTGGTTTTCAGTGATATTAACATTAATTCCCCAAAATTAAACATAAATCCGATATTAACGTTCATTCCAACAATTTACACATGAATCCCATACTAACTTTCATTCCCACAATTTCCACATGAATCAGATAGTAACGTTCTTTCCCACAATTTACGCATAAATCCCCATAACTACAGCTCACACTCTTTAACATACACTTTTACTTACTGGTTTTCAGTGATATTAACATTCATTCCCACAAGTTAAACATGAATCCGATATTAACGTTCACTCCAACAAGTTCACACATGAATCCGATAATAGCGTTCATTCCCACAATTTACACATGAATCCACGTAAATTCAGTTAAAACATAATAAAGTACAACTTCGATTACATAATTTTAGTGACAATTACATCTATTCCAACAATTTACAATGAATCCGATATTAAAATTAATTCCCACAATTTTCAAATGAATCCACGTAAGCACAGCTAAAACTAATTGGAAGGCATCATTGGTTACCTCTTTTCGCTGATGATATTGTTACTCATTCCCACAATTTACACATGAGTCCATGTAACTGCAGCTAAAATGTATTAAAATACACCCTTTTTTACTTGTTTTCAGTGATATTAACATTCATTCCCACAATTTAAACATGAATCCGATATTAACGTTCATTCCCACAATTTAAACATGAATCCGATATTAACGTTAATTCCCACAATTTACACATGAATCCGAGAATAACGTTCCTTCCCGCAATTTATGCATAAATCCCCATAACTGCAGTTCACATTCCTTAAAAAACACCCTTATTTACTTGCCTTCGGTGATTTTACCATTTATTCCCACAGTTTAAACATGAATCCGATATTAATGTTTATTCCCACAATTTACACATAAATGCATGTATTTTGAGCTAAACAAAAATAAAGTACACCTTTAGTAAAGTGTTTTAGTTTTATTAACATTTATTCCCACAATTTACAATGAATCCGATATTATAATTAATTCCGACAATTTTCAAATGAATCCACGTAAGCAAAGCTAAAACTAATTGGAAGGCATTTTTGGTTACCCCTTTTCACTGATGATATTGTTACTCATCCTCACAATTTACACATGAATCCACGTAATTTCAGCTAAAACATAATAAAGTAGACTTTTATTTACATGTTTTTAGTGATGATTACATCTATTCCCAAAATTTACAATGAATCCGATATTAAAATTAATTCCCACGATTTTCAAATGAATCCACGTAATCACAGCTAAAACCATATGGAATGCATCTTTGGTTACGTCTTTTCACTGATTTTGACACCCATTCCCACAATTTACGCATGAGTGATTGTAACTGCAGATAAAAGGTATTAAAAACACCCTTATTTAATTGTTTTCAGTGATATTAAAAATTATTCCCACTATTTACACATGAATCCGATATTAATGTTCCTTCCCACAATTTTCACATGAGTCCCCATAACTACTGCTCACACTCTTTAAAATACACCGTTATTTATTTGTTTTCAGTGATATTAACATTCATTCCCACAATTTAAATATGAATCCGATATTAACGTTCATTCCCACAATTTACACATGAATCCGATATGAACGTTCCATGCCACAATTTATGCATAAATCCCCATAACTACAGTTCACACTCCTTAAAAAACACCCTTATTTACTTGCCTTCGGTGATTTTACCATTTATTCCCACAGTTTAAACATGAATCCGATATTAAAATAAATTCCCACAATTTTCAAATGAATCCACGCAACCACAGCTAAAACTAATTTGAAGGCATCTTTGGTTACCTCATCTCACTGATGATATTGTTACTCATTCCGACAATTTACACATGAATCCCATATTAATGTTCCTTCCCACAATTTACACATGAATCCGATATGAACGTTCCTTCCACAATTTATGCATAAATGCCCATAACTACAGTTCACACTCCTTAAAAAACACCCTTATTTACCTGTCTTCAGTGATATTAACATTTATTCCCACAATTTACACATGAATCCGATATTAACGTTCCGACCCACAATTTACGCATGAGTCCCCATAACTACTCCTCACAATCTTTAAAATACACCGTTATTTATATGTTTTCAGTGATATTAACATTCATTCCCACAATTTAAACATTAATCCGATGTTAACGTTCATTCCCATAATTTACACATGAATCCCATTATAACCTTCTTTCCCACAATTTACACATTAATCCACGTAATTTCAGCTAAAACATAATAAAGTACTCCATTATTTACATGTTTTTAGTGGTAATTACATCTATTCCCACAATTTAAAATGAATCCGATATTAAAATTAATTCCCACCATTTTCAAATGAATCCACGTAACCACAGCTAAAACTATATGGAATGCATCTTTGGTTACGTCTTTTCATTGATATTGACACTCATTTCCACAATTTACAAATGAATCCATGTAACTGCAGCTAAAAGGTATTAAAATACACCCCTATTTACTTGTTTTCAGTGATAAAAACATTCATTCCCAAAATTTAAACATGAATCCAATATTAACGTTTATTCCCTCAATTTACAAATGGATCCACGCAAATACAGCTAAAAAGACTTAAAATGCACCCTTATTTACTTGCTTTCAGTGATTTTAACATTTATTCCCACAGTTTAAACATGAATCCGATATTAATGTTTATTCCCACATTTTACACATAAATCCATGTATTTTTAGCTAAACAAAAATAAAGTACACCTTTAGTAGAATGTTTTAGTTTTATTAACAGTTATTCCCACAATTTACAATGAATCCGATATTATAATTAATTCCGACAATTTTCGAATGAATCCACGCAAGCAAAGCTAAAACTAATTGGAAGGCATTTTTGGTTACCCTTTTTCACTGATGATATTGTTACTCATCCTCACAATTTACACATGAATCCACATAATTTCAGCTAAAACATAATAAAGTAGACCTTTCTTTACATGTTTTGTGATAATTACATCTATTCCCACAATTTACAATGAATCCGATATTAAAATTAATTCCCACGATTTTCAAATGAATCCACGTAAACACAGCTAAAACTAATTGGAAGGCATCTTTGGTTACCTCTTTTTACTGATGATATTGACACCCATTCCCACAATTTGCGCATGAATCCATGTAAATACAGCTACAACGTATTAAAATACACCCTTCTTTACTTGTTTTCAGTGATATTAGCATTCATTCCCACAATTTAAACATGAATCCGACATTAGCGTTCATTCCCAGAATTTATGCATGAATCCCCATAAGTACAGCACACACTGTTTAAAACACACTCTCATTCACTGGTTTTCAGTGATATTAACATTTATTCCCACAATTTAAATATGAATCCGATATTAACGTTCATTCCCACAATTTACACATGAATCCGATATGAACGTTCCTTCCCACAATTTATGCATAAATCCCCATAACTACAGTTCACACTCCTTAAAAAACACCCTTATTTACTTGCCTTCGGTTATTTTACCATTTATTCCCACAGTTTAAACATGAATCAGATATTAATGTTTATTCCCACAATTTACACATAAATCCATGTATTTTTAGCTAAACAAAATTAAAGTACACCTTTAGTAAAATGTTTTAGTTTTATTAACATTTGTTCCCACAATTTAGAATGAATCCAATATTATAATTAATTCCGACAATTTTCAAATGAATCCACGTAAGCAAAGCTAAAACTAATTGGAAGGCATTTTTGGTTACCTCTTTTCACTGATGATATTGTTACTCATCCTCACAATTTACACATGAATGCACGTAATTTCAGCTAAAACATAATAAAGTAGACCTTTATTTACATGTTTTTAGTGATAATTACATCCATTCCCACAATTTACAATGAATCCGATATTAAAATTAATTCCCTCGATTTTCAAATGAATCCACGTAACCACAGCTAGAATTATATGGAATGCATCTTTGGTTACGTCTTTTCACTGATTTTGACACCCATTCCCACAATTTACGCATGAATCCATGTAACTGCAGATAAAAGGTATTAAAAACACCCTTATTTACTTGTATTCAGTGATATTAAAAATTATTCCCACAATTTACACATGAATCCGATATTAACGTTCCTTCCCACAATTTACACATGAGTCCCCATAACTACTGCTAACGCTCTTTAAAATACACCGTTATTTATTTGTTTTCAGTGATATTAACATTTATTCCCACAATTTAAATATGAATCCGATATTAACGTTCATTCCCACATTTACACATGAATCCGATATGAACGTTCCTTCCCACAATTTATACATAAATCCCCATAACTACAGTTCACACTCCTTAAAAAACACCCTTATTTACTTGCCTTCGGTGATTTTACCATTTATTCCCACAGTTTAAAGATGAATCCGATATTAATGTTTATTCCCACAATTTACACATAAATGCATGTATTTTGAGCTAAACAAAAATAAAGTACACCTTTAGTAAAATTTTTTAGTTTTATTAACATTTATTCCCACAATTTACAATGAATCCGACATTATAATTAATTCCGACAATTTTCAAATGAATCCACGAAAGCAAAGCTAAAACTTATTGGAAGGCATTTTTGGTTACCTCTTTCACTGATGATATTGTTACTCATTCTCACAATTTACACATGAATCCACGTAATTTCAGCTAAAACATAATAAAGTAGACCTTTATTTGCATGTTTTAGTGATAATTACATCTATTCCCACAATTTACAATGAATCCGATATTAAAATTAATTCCCACGATTTTCAAATGAGTCCACGTAAACACAGATAAAACTAATTGGAAGGCATCTTTAGTTACCTCTTTTTACTGATGATATTGACACCCATTCCCACAATTTGCGCATGAATCCATGTAACTGCAGCAAAAAGGTATTAAAATACACCTTTATTTATTTGTTCTCCGTGATATTAAGATTCATTCCCACAATTTGAAAATGAATCCGATATTAACGTTCCTTCCCACAATTTACGCATGAATCCCCACAACTACAGCACACACTGTTTAAAACACACTCTTATTCACTGGTTTTCAGTGATATTAACATTAATTCCCCAAAATTAAACATAAATCCGATATTAACGTTCATTCCAACAATTTACACATGAATCCCATACTAACTTTCATTCCCACAATTTCCACATGAATCAGATAGTAACGTTCTTTCCCACAATTTACGCATAAATCCCCATAACTACAGCTCACACTCTTTAACATACACTTTTACTTACTGGTTTTCAGTGATATTAACATTCATTCCCACAAGTTAAACATGAATCCGATATTAACGTTCACTCCAACAAGTTCACACATGAATCCGATAATAGCGTTCATTCCCACAATTTACACATGAATCCACGTAAATTCAGTTAAAACATAATAAAATACAACTTCGATTACATAATTTTAGTGACAATTACATCTATTCCAACAATTTACAATGAATCCGATATTAAAATTAATTCCCACAATTTTCAAATGAATCCACGTAAGCACAGCTAAAACTAATTGGAAGGCATCATTGGTTACCTCTTTTCGCTGATGATATTGTTACTCATTCCCACAACTTACACATGAGTCCATGTAACTGCAGCTAAAAGGTATTAAAATACACCCTTTTTTACTTGTTTTCAGTGATATTAACATTCATTCCCACAATTTAAACATGAATCCGATATTAACGTTCATTCCCACAATTTAAACATGAATCCGATATTAACGTTAATTCCCACAATTTACACATGAATCCGAGAATAACGTTCCTTCCCGCAATTTATGCATAAATCCCCATAACTGCAGTTCACACTCCTTAAAAAACACCCTTATTTACTTGCCTTCGGTGATTTTACCATTTATTCCCACAGTTTAAACATGAATCCGATATTAATGTTTATTCCCACAATTTACACATAAATGCATGTATTTTGAGCTAAACAAAAATAAAGTACACTTTTAGTAAAATGTTTTAGTTTTATTAACATTTATTCCCACAATTTACAATGAATCCGATATTATAATTAATTCCGACAATTTTCAAATGAATCCACGTAAGCAAAGCTAAAACTAATTGGAAGGCATTTTTGGTTACCCCTTTTCACTGATGATATTGTTACTCATCCTCACAATTTACACATGAATCCACGTAATTTCAGCTAAAACATAATAAAGTAGACCTTTATTTACATGTTTTTAGTGATGATTACATCTATTCCCAAAATTTACAATGAATCCGATATTAAAATTAATTCCCACGATTTTCAAATGAATCCACGTAATCACAGCTAAAACTATATGGAATGCATCTTTGGTTACGTCTTTTCACTGATTTTGACACCCATTCCCACAATTTACGCATGAGTGATTGTAACTGCAGATAAAAGGTATTAAAAACACCCTTATTTAATTGTTTTCAGTGATATTAAAAATTATTCCCACTATTTACACATGAATCCGATATTAACGTTCCTTCCCACAATTTTCACATGAGTCCCCATAACTACTGCTCACACTCTTTAAAATACACCGTTATTTATTTGTTTTCAGTGAAATTAACATTCATTCCCACAATTTAAATATGAATCCGATATTAACGTTCATTCCCACAATTTACACATGAATCCGATATGAACGTTCCTTGCCACAATTTATGCATAAATCCCCATAACTACAGTTCACACTCCTTAAAAAACACCCTTATTTACTTGCCTTCGGTGATTTTACCATTTATTCCCACAGTTTAAACATGAATCCGATATTAAAATAAATTCCCACAATTTTCAAATGAATCCACGCAACCACAGCTAAAACTAATTTGAAGGCATCTTTGGTTACCTCATCTCACTGATGATATTGTTACTCATTCCGACAATTTACACATGAATCCCATATTAATGTTCCTTCCCACAATTTACACATGAATCCGATATGAACGTTCCTTCCACAATTTATGCATAAATGCCCATAACTACAGTTCACACTCCTTAAAAAACACCCTTATTTACCTGTCTTCAGTGATATTAACATTTATTCCCACAATTTACACATGAATCCGATATTAACGTTCCGACCCACAATTTACGCATGAGTCCCCATAACTACTCCTCACAATCTTTAGAGTACACCGTTGTTTATATGTTTTCAGTGATATTAACATTCATTCCCACAATTTAAACATTAATCCGATGTTAACGTTCATTCCCATATTTTACACATGAATCCCATTATAACCTTCTTTCCCACAATTTACACATTAATCCACGTAATTTCAGCTAAAACATAATAAAGTACTTCATTATTTACATGTTTTTAGTGGTAATTACATCTATTCCCACAATTTAAAATGAATCCGATATTAAAATTAATTCCCACCATTTTCAAATGAATCCACGTAACCACAGCTAAAACTATATGGAATGCATCTTTGGTTACGTCTTTTCATTGATATTGACACTCATTTCCACAATTTACAAATGAATCCATGTAACTGCAGCTAAAAGGTATTAAAATACACCCCTATTTACTTGTTTTCAGTGATAATAACTTTCATTCCCAAAATTTAAACATGAATCCAATATTAACGTTTATTCCCTCAATTTACAAATGGATCCACGCAAATACAGCTAAAAAGACTTAAAATGCACCCTTATTTACTTGCTTTCAGTGATTTTAACATTTATTCCCACAGTTTAAACATGAATCCGATATTAATGTTTATTCCCACATTTTACACATAAATCCATGTATTTTAGCTAAACAAAAATAATGTACACCTTTAGTAGAATGTTTTAGTTTTATTAACAGTTATTCCCACAATTTACAATGAATCCGATATTATAATTAATTCCGACAATTTTCGAATGAATCCACGCAAGCAAAGCTAAAACTAATTGGAAGGCATTTTTGGTTACCCTTTTTCACTGATGATATTGTTACTCATCCTCACAATTTACACATGAATCCACATAATTTCAGCTAAAACATAATAAAGTAGACCTTTCTCTACATGTTTTGTGATAATTACATCTATTCCCACAATTTACAATGAATCCGATATTAAAATTAATTCCCACGATTTTCAAATGAATCCACGTAAACACAGCTAAAACTAATTGGAAGGCATCTTTGGTTACCTCTTTTTACTGATGGTATTGACACCCATTCCCACAATTTGCGCATGAATCCATGTAAATACAGCTAAAACGTATTAAAATACACCCTTCTTTACTTGTTTTCAGTGATATTAGCTTTCATTCCCACAATTTAAACATGAATCCGACATTAGCGTTCATTCCCAGAATTTCCACATGAATCCATGTAACTGCAGCTAAAAGGTATTAAAATACACCTTTATTTATTTGTTCTCCGTGATATTAAGATTCATTCCCACAATTTAAAATTGAATCCGATATTAACGTTCCTTCCCACAATTTATGCATGAATCCCCATAAGTACAGCACACACTGTTTAAAACACACTCTCATTCACTGGTTTTCAGTGATATTAACATTTATTCCCACAATTTAAATATGAATCCGTTATTAACGTTCATTCCCACAATTTACACATGAATCCGATATGAACGTTCCCTCCCACAATTTATGCATAAATCCCCATAACTACAGTTCACACTCCTTAAAAAACACCCTTATTTACTTGCCTTCGGTGATTTTACCATTTATTCCCACAGTTTAAACATGAATCCGATATTAATGTTTATTCCCACAATTTACACATAAATCCATGTATTTTTAGCTAAACAAAAATAAAGTACACCTTTAGTAAAATGTTTTAGTTTTATTAACATTTGTTCCCACAATTTAGAATGAATCCAATATTATAATTAATTCCGACAATTTTCAAATGAATCCACGTAAGCAAAGCTAAAACTAATTGGAAGGCATTTTTGGTTACCTCTTTTCACTGATGATATTGTTACTCATCCTCACAATTTACACATGAATGCACGTAATTTCAGCTAAAACATAATAAAGTAGACCTTTATTTACATGTTTTTAGTGATAATTACATCTATTCCCACAATTTACAATGAATCCGATATTAAAATTAATTCCCTCGATTTTCAAATGAATCCACGTAACCACAGCTAAAATTATATGGAATGCATCTTTGGTTACGTCTTTTCACTGATTTTGACACCCATTCCCACAATTTACGCACGAATCCATGTAACTGCAGATAAAAGGTATTAAAAACACCCTTATTTACTTGTATTCAGTGATATTAAAAATTATTCCCACAATTTACACATGAATCCGATATTAACGTTCCTTCCCACAATTTACACATGAGTCCCCATAACTACTGCTAACGCTCTTTAAAATACACCGTTATTTATTTGTTTTCAGTGATATTAACATTTATTCCCACAATTTAAATATGAATCCGATATTAACGTTCATTCCCACATTTACACATGAATCCGATATGAACGTTCCTTCCCACAATTTATGCATAAATCCCCATAACTACAGTTCACACTCCTTAAAAAACACCCTTATTTACTTGCCTTCGGTGATTTTACCATTTATTCCCACAGTTTAAACATGAATCCGATATTAATGTTTATTCCCGCAATTTACACATAAATGCATGTATTTTGAGCTAAACAAAAATAAAGTACACCTTTAGTAAAATGTTTTAGTTTTATTAACATTTATTCCCACAATTTACAATGAATCCGATATTATAATTAATTCCGACAATTTTCAAATGAATCCACGAAAGCAAAGCTAAAACTTATTGGAAGGCATTTTTGGTTACCTCTTTTCACTGATGATATTGTTACTCATCCTCACAATTTACACATAAATCCACGTAATTTCAGCTAAAACATAATAAAGTAGACCTTTATTTATATGTTTTTAGTGATAATTACATCTATTCCCACATTTTACAATGAATCCGATATTAAAATTAATTCCCTCGATTTTCAAATGAATCCACGTAACCACAGCGAAAACTATATGGAATGCATCTTTGGTTACGTCTTTTCACTGATTTTGACACCCATTCCCACAATTTACGCACGAATCCATGTAACTGCAGATAAAAGGTATTAAAAACACCCTTATTTACTTGTATTTAGTGATATTAAAAATTATTCCCACAATTTACACATGAATCCGATATGAACGTTCCTTCCCACAATTTAGGCATAAATCCCCATAACTACAGCACACACTGTTTAAAACACACTCTTATTCACTGGTTTTCAGTGATATTAACATTAATTCCCCAAAATTAAACATAAATCCGATATTAACGTTCATTCCAACAATTTACACATGAATCCCATACTAACTTTCATTCCCACAATTTCCACATGAATCAGATAGTAACGTTCTTTCCCACAATTTACGCATAAATCCCCATAACTACAGCTCACACTCTTTAACATACACTTTTACTTACTGGTTTTCAGTGATATTAACATTCATTCCCACAAGTTAAACATGAATCCGATATTAACGTTCACTCCAACAAGTTCACACATGAATCCGATAATAGCGTTCATTCCCACAATTTACACATGAATCCACGTAAATTCAGTTAAAACATAATAAAGTACAACTTCGATTACATAATTTTAGTGACAATTACATCTATTCCAACAATTTACAATGAATCCGATATTAAAATTAATTCCCACGATTTTCAAATGAGTCCACGTAAACACAGATAAAACTAATTGGAAGGCATCTTTAGTTACCTCTTTTTACTGATGATATTGACACCCATTCCCACAATTTGCGCATGAATCCATGTAACTGCAGCTAAAAGGTATTAAAATACACCTATATTTATTTGTTCTCCGTGATATTAAGATTCATTCCCACAATTTGAAAATGAATCCGATATTAACGTTCCTTCCCACAATTTACGCATGAATCCCCATAACTACAGCACACACTGTTTAAAACACACTCTTATTCACTGGTTTTCAGTGATATTAACATTCATTCCCACAATTTAAACATGAATCCGATATTAACGTTCATTCCCACAATTTAAACATGAATCCGATATTAACGTTAATTCCCACAATTTACACATGAATCCGAGAATAACGTTCCTTCCCGCAATTTATGCATAAATCCCCATAACTGCAGTTCACACTCCTTAAAAAACACCCTTATTTACTTGCCTTCGGTGATTTTACCATTTATTCCCACAGTTTAAACATGAATCCGATATTAATGTTTATTCCCACAATTTACACATAAATGCATGTATTTTGAGCTAAACAAAAATAAAGTACACCTTCAGTAAAACGTTTTAGTTTTATTAACATTTATTCCCACAATTTACAATGAATCCGATATTATAATTAATTCCGACAATTTTCAAATGAATCCACGAAAGCAAAGCTAAAACTCATTGGAAGGCATTTTTGGTTACCTCTTTTCACTGATGATATTGTTACTCATTCTCACAATTTACACATGAATCCACGTAATTTCAGCTAAAACATAATAAAGTAGACCTTTATTTGCATGTTTTAGTGATAATTACATTTATTCCCACAATTTACAATGAATCCGATATTAAAATTAATTCCCACGATTTTCAAATGAGTCAACGTAAACACAGATAAAACTAATTGGAAGGCATCTTTAGTTACCTCTTTTTACTGATGATATTGACACCCATTCCCACAATTTGCGCATGAATCCATGTAACTGCAGCTAAAAGGTATTAAAATACACCTATATTTATTTGTTCTCCGTGATATTAAGATTCATTCCCACAATTTGAAAATGAATCCGATATTAACGTTCCTTCCCACACTTTACGCATGAATCCCCATAACTACAGCACACACTGTTTAAAACACACTCTTATTCACTGGTTTTCAGTGATATTAACATTAATTCCCCAAAATTAAACATAAATCCGATATTAACGTTCATTCCAACAATTTACACATGAATCCCATACTAACTTTCATTCCCACAATTTCCACATGAATCAGATAGTAACGTTCTTTCCCACAATTTACGCATAAATCCCCATAACTACAGCTCACACTCTTTAACATACACTTTTACTTACTGGTTTTCAGTGATATTAACATTCATTCCCACAAGTTAAACATGAATCCGATATTAACGTTCACTCCAACAAGTTCACACATGAATCCGATAATAGCGTTCATTCCCACAATTTACACATGAATCCACGTAAATTCAGTTAAAACATAATAAAGTACAACTTCGATTACATAATTTTAGTGACAATTACATCTATTCCAACAATTTACAATGAATCCGATATTAAAATTAATTCCCACGATTTTCAAATGAGTCCACGTAAACACAGATAAAACTAATTGGAAGGCATCTTTAGTTACCTCTTTTTACTGATGATATTGACACCCATTCCCACAATTTGCGCATGAATCCATGTAACTGCAGCTAAAAGGTATTAAAATACACCTATATTTATTTGTTCTCCGTGATATTAAGATTCATTCCCACAATTTGAAAATGAATCCGATATTAACGTTCCTTCCCACAATTTACGCATGAATCCCCATAACTACAGCACACACTGTTTAAAACACACTCTTATTCACTGGTTTTCAGTGATATTAACATTCATTCCCACAATTTAAACATGAATCCGATATGAACGTTCCTTCCCACAATTTAGGCATAAATCCCCATAACTACTGCTCACACTCTTTAAAATACACCGTTATTTATTTGTTTTCAGCGATATTAACAATCATTCCCAGAATTTAAATATGAATCCGATATTAACGTTCATTCCCACAATTTACACATGAATCCAATATGAATGTTCCTTCCCACAATTTATGCATAAATCCCCATAACTACAGTTCACGCTCCTTAAAAAACACCCTTATTTACCTGCCTTCTGTGATTTTAGCATTTATTCCCACAGTTTAAACATGAATCTAATATTAACGTTTATTCCCTCAATTTACAAATGGATCCACGCAAATACAGCTAAAAATACTTAAAATGTACCCTTCTTTACTTGCTTTCAGTGATTTTAACATTTATTCCCACAGTTTACACATGAATCCGATATGAACGTTCCTTCCCACAATTTAGGCATAAATCCCCATAACTATTGCTCACACTCTTTAAAATACACCGTTATTTATTTGTTTTCAGCGATATTAACAATCATCCCCAGAATTTAAATATGAATCCGATATTAACGTTCATTCCCAGAATTTACACATGAATCCAATATGAATGTTCCTTCCCACAATTTATGCATAAATCCCCATAACTACAGTTCACGCTCCTTAAAAAACACCCTTATTTACCTGCCTTCTGTGATTTTAGCATTTATTCCCACAGTTTAAACATGAATCTAATATTAACGTTTATTCCCTCAATTTACAAATGGATCCACGCAAATACAGCTAAAAATACTTAAAATGTACCCTTCTTTACTTGCTTTCAGTGATTTTAACATTTATTCCCACAGTTTAAACATGAATCCGATATTAATGTTTATTCCCACAATTTACACATAAATCCATGTATTTTTAGCTAAACAAAAATAAAGTACACCTTTAGTAAAATGTTTTAGTTTTATTAACATTTATTCCCACAATTTAGAATGAATCCGATATTATACTTAATTCCGACAATTTTCAAATGAATTCACGTAAGCAAAGCTAAAACTAATTGGAAGGCATTTTTGGTTACCTCTTTTCACTGATGATATTGTTACTCATCCTCACAATTTACACATGAATCCACGTAATTTCAGCTAAAACATAATAAAGTAGACCTTTATTTACATGTTTTTAGTGATAATTACATCTATTCCAACAATTTACAATGAATCCGATATTAAAATTAATTCCCTCGATTTTCAAATGAATCCACGTAACCACAGCTAAAACTATATGGAATGCATCTTTGGTTACGTCTTTTCACTGATTTTGACACCAATTCCCACAATTTACGCATGAATCCATGTAACTGCAGATAAAAGGTATTAAAAACACCCTTATTTACTTGTTTTCAGTGATATTAAAAATTATTCCCACAATTTACACATGAATCCGATATTAACGTTCCTTCCCACAATTTACACATGAGTCCCCATAACTACTGCTCACACTCTTTAAAATACACCGTTATTTTTTTGTTTTCAGTGATATTAACATTCATTCCCACAATTTAAATATGAATCCGATATTAACGTTCATTCCCACAATTTACACATGAATCCGATATGAACGTTCCTTCCCACAATTTATGCATAAATCCCCATAACTACAGTTCACACTCCTTAAAAAACACCCTTATTTACTTGCCTTCGGTGATTTTACCATTTATTCCCACAGTTTAAACATGAATCCGATATTAATGTTTATTCCCACAATTTACACATAAATGCATGTTTTTTGAGCTAAACAAAAATAAAGTACACCTTTAGTAAAATGTTTTAGTTTTATTAACATTTATTCCCACAATTTACAATGAATCCGATATTATAATTAATTCCGACAATTTTCAAATGAATCCACGAAAGCAAAGCTAAAACTTATTGGAATGCATCTTTGGTTACGTCTTTTCACTGATTTTGACACCCATTCCCACAATTTACGCATGAATCCATGTAACTGCAGATAAAAGGTATTAAAAACACCCTTATTTACTTGTTTTCAGTGATATTAAAAATTATTCCCACAATTTACACATGAATCCGATATTAACGTTCCTTCCCACAACTTACACATGAGTCCCCATAACTACTGCTCACACTCTTTAAAATACACCGTTATTTTTTTGTTTTCAGTGATATTAACATTCATTCCCACAATTTAAATATGAATCCGATATTAACGTTCATTCCCACAATTTACACATGAATCCGATATGAACGTTCCTTCCCACAATTTATGCATAAATCCCCATAACTACAGTTCACACTCCTTAAAAAACACCCTTATTTACTTGCCTTCGGTGATTTTACCATTTATTCCCACAGTTTAAACATGAATCCGATATTAATGTTTATTCACACAATTTACACATAAATGCATGTTTTTTGAGCTAAACAAAAATAAAGTACACCTTTAGTAAAATGTTTTAGTTTTATTAACATTTATTCCCACAATTTACAATGAATCCGATATTATAATTAATTCCGACAATTTTCAAATGAATCCACGTAAGCAAAGCTAAAACTAATTGGAAGGCATTTTTGGTTACCTCTTTTCACTGATGATATTGTTACTCATCCTCACAATTTACACATGAATCCACGTAATTTCAGTTAAAATATAATAAAGTAGACCTTTATTTACATGTTTTTAGTGATAATTACATCTATTCCCACAATTTACAATGAATCCGATATTAAAATTAATTCCCTCGATTTTCAAATGAATCCACGTAACCACAGCTAAAACTATATGGAATGCATCTTTGGCTACGTCTTTTCACTGATTTTGACACCCATTCCCACAATTTACGCATGAATCCATGTAACTGCAGATAAAAGGTATTAAAAACACCCTTATTTACTTGTTTTCAGTGATATTAAAAATTATTCCCACAATTTGCACATGAATCCGATATTAACGTTCCTTCCCACAATTTACACATGAGTCCCCAAAACTTCTGCTCACACTCTTTAAAATACACCGTTATTTATTTGTTTTCAGTGATATTAACATTTATTCCCACAATTTAAATATGAATCCGATATTAACGTTCATTCCCACAATTTACACATGAATCCGATATGAACGTTCCTTCCCACAATTTATGCATAAATCCCCATAACTACAGTTCACACTCCTTAAAAAACACCCTTATTTACTTGCCTTCGGTGATTTTACCATTTATTCCCACAGTTTAAACATGAATCCGATATTAATGTTTATTCCCACAATTTACACATAAATGGATGTATTTTGAGCTAAACAAAAATAAAAGTACACCTTTAGTAAAATGTTTTAGTTTTATTAACATTTATTCCCACAATTTACAATGAATCCGATATTATAATTAATTCCGACAATTTTCAAATGAATCCACGTAAGCAAAGCTAAAACTAATTGGAAGGCATTTTTGGTTACCTCTTTTCACTGATGATATTGTTACTCATCCTCACAATTTACACATGAATCCACGAAATTTCAGCTAAAACATAATAAAGTAGACCTTTATTTACATGTTTTAGTGATAATTACATCTATTCCAACAATTTACAATGAATCCGATATTAAAATTAATTCCCACGATTTTCAAATGAATCCATGTAAACACAAATAAAACTAATTGGAAGGCATCTTTGGCTACCTCTTTTTACTGATGATATTGACACCCATTCCCACAATTTGCGCATGAATCCATGTAACTGCAGCTAAAAGGTATTAAAATACACCTTTATTTATTTGTTCTCCGTGATATTAAGATTCATTCCCACAATTTAAACATGAATCCGATATTAACGTTCCTTCCCACAATTTACGCATGAATCCCCATAACTACAGCACACACTGTTTAAAACACACTCTTATTCACTGGTTTTCAGTGATATTAACATTAATTCCCCAAAATTAAACATAAATCCGATATTAACGTTCATTCCAACAATTTACACATGAATCCCATACTAACTTTCATTCCCACAATTTCCACATGAATCAGATAGTAACGTTCTTTCCCACTATTTACGCATAAATCCCCATAACTACAGCTCACACTCTTTAAAATACACTCTTACTTACTGGTTTTCAGTGATATTAACATTCATTCCCACAAGTTAAACATGAATCCGATATTAACGTTCACTCCAACAAGTTAACACATGAATCCGATAATAGCGTTCATTCCCACAATTTACACATGAATCCACGTAAATTCAGTTAAAACATAATAAAGTACAACTTCGATTACATAATTTTAGTGACAATTACATCTATTCCCACAATTTACAATGAATCCGATATTAAAATTAATTCCCACAATTTTCAAATGAATCCACGTAAGCACAGCTAAAACTAATTGGAAGGCATCATTGGTTACCTCTTTTCACTGATGATATTGTTACTCATTCCCACAACTTACACATGAGTCCATGTAACTGCAGCTAAAAGGTATTAAAATACACCCTTTTTTACTTGTTTTCAGTGATATTAACATTCATTCCCACAATTTAAACACGAATCCGATATTAACGTTCATTCCCACAATTTAAACATGAATCCGATATTAACGTTAATTCCGACAATTTACACATGAATCCAATATTAACGTTCCTTCTCACAATTTATGCATAAATTCCCATAACTACAGTTCACACTCTTTAAAATAAACCCCTATTTGCTGGTTTTCAGTGATATTAACATTCATTCCCACAAGTTAAACATGAATCCGATATTAACGTTCACTCCAACAAGTTAACACATGAATCCGATAATAGCGTTCATTCCCACAATTTACACATGAATCCACGTAAATTCAGTTAAAACATAATAAAGTACAACTTCGATTACATAATTTTAGTGACAATTACATCTATTCCCACAATTTACAATAAATCCGATATTAAAATTAATTCCCCCAATTTTCAAATGAATCCATGTGACCACAGCTAAAACTATGTGGAATGCATCTTTGGTTACATCTTTTCATTGATATTGACACCCATTCCCACAATTGACGCTTGAATCCATGTAACTGCAGCTAAAAGGTTTTAAAAAACGCCCTTATTTACTTGTTTTCAGTGATATTAACATTTATTCCCACAACTTAAACATGAATCCGATAATAACGTTCATTCCCACAATTTACACATGAAACCGATATGAACGTTCCTTCCCACAATTTAGGCATAAATCCCCATAACTACTGCTCACACTCTTTAAAATACACCGTTATTTATTTGTTTTCAGTGATATTAACGTTCATTCCCACAATTTACACATGAATCCAATATGAACGTTCCTTCCCACAATTTATGCATAAATCCCCATAACTACAGTTCACACTCCTTAAAAAACACCCTTATTTACCTGCCTTCTGTAATTTTAGCATTTATTCCCACAGTTTAAACATGAATCCAATATTAACGTTTATTCCCTCAATTGACAAATGGATCCACGCAAATACAGCTAAAAATACTTAAAATGTACCCTTCTTTACTTGCTTTCAGTGATTTTAACATTTATTCCCATAGTTTAAACATGAATCCGATATTAATGTTTATTCCCACAATTTACACATAAATCCATGTATTTTTAGCTAAACAAAAATAAAGTACACCTTTAGTAAAATGTTTTAGTTTTATTAACATTTATTCCCACAATTTACAATGAATCCGATATTATAATTAATTCCGATAATTTTCAAATGAATCCACGTAAGCAAAGCTAAAACTAATTGAAAGGCATTTTTGGTTACCTTTTTTCACTGATGATATTGTTACTCATCCTCACAATTTACACATGAATCCACGTAATTTCAGCTAAAACATAATAAAGTAGACCTTTATTTACATGTTTTTAGTGATAATTACATCTATTCCCACAATTTACAATGAATCCGATATTAAAATTAATTCCCTCGATTTTCAAATGAATCCACGTAACCACAGCTAAAACTATATGGAATGCATCTTTGGTTACGTCTTTTCACTGATTTTGACACCCATTCCCACAATCTACGCATGAATCCATGTAACTGCAGATAAAAGGTATTAAAAACACCCTTATTTACTTGTTTTCAGTGATATTAAAAATTATTGCCACAATTTACACATGAATCCGATATTAACGTTCCTTCCCACAATTTACAAATGAGTCCTCATAACTACTGCTCACACTCTTTAAAATACACCGTTATTTGTTTGTTTTCAGTGATATTAACATTCATTGCCACATTTTAAATATGATTCCGATGTTAACGTTCATTCCCACAATTTACACATGAATCCGATATGAACGTTCCTTCCCACAATTTATGCATAAATCCCCATAACTACAGTTCACACTCCTTAAAAAACACCCTTATTTACTTGCCTTCGGTGATTTTACCATTTATTCCCACAGTTTAAACATGAATCCGATATTAATGTTTATTCCCACAATTTACACATAAATGCATGTATTTGGAGCTAAACAAAAATAAAGTACACCTTTAGTAAAATGTTTTAGTTTTATTAACATTTATTCCCACAATTTACAATGAATCCGATATTATAATTAATTCCGACAATTTTCAAATGAATCCACGTAAGCAAAGCTAAAACTAATTGGAAGGCATTTTTGGTTACCTCTTTTCACTGATGATATTGTTACTCATCCTCACAATTTACACATGAATCCATGTAACTGCAGATAAAAGGTATTAAAAACACCCTTATTTACTTGTTTTCAGTGATATTAAAAATTATTCCCACAATTTACACATGAATCCGATATTAACGTTCCTTCCCACAATTTACACATGAGTCCCCATAACTACTGCTCACACTCTTTAAAATACACCGTTATTTATTTGTTTTCAGTGATATTAACATTCATTCCCACAATTTAAATATGAATCCGATATTAACGTTCATTCCCACAATTTACACATGAATCCAATATCAACGTTCCTTCCCACAATTTATGCATAAATCCCCATAACTACAGTTCACACTCTTTAAAAAACACCCTTATTTACCTGCCTTCTGTGATTTTAGCATTTACTCCCACAGTTTAAACATGAATCCAATATTAACGTTTATTCCCTCAATTGACAAATGGATCCACGCAAATACAGCTAAAAATACTTAAAATGTACCCTTCTTTACTTGCTTTCAGTGATTTTAACATTTATTCCCATAGTTTAAACATGAATCCGATATTAATGTTTATTCCCACAATTTACACATAAATCCATGTATTTTTAGCTAAACAAAAATAAAGTACACCTTTAGTAAAATGTTTTAGTTTTATTAACATTTATTCCCACAATTTACAATGAATCCGATATTATAATTAATTCCGACAATTTTCAAATGAATCCACGTAAGCAAAGCTAAAACTAATTGAAAGGCATTTTTGGTTACCTTTTTTCACTGATGATATTGTTACTCATCCTCACAATTTACACATGAATCCACGTAATTTCAGCTAAAACATAATAAAGTAGACCTTTATTTACATGTTTTTAGTGATAATTACATCTATTCCCACAATTTACAATGAATCCGATATTAAAATTAATTCCCTCGATTTTCAAATGAATCCACGTAACCACAGCTAAAACTATATGGAATGCATCTTTGGTTACGTCTTTTCACTGATTTTGACACCCATTCCCACAATCTACGCATGAATCCATGTAACTGCAGATAAAAGGTATTAAAAACACCCTTATTTACTTGTTTTCAGTGATATTAAAAATTATTGCCACAATTTACACATGAATCCGATATTAACGTTCCTTCCCACAATTTACAAATGAGTCCTCATAACTACTGCTCACACTCTTTAAAATACACCGTTATTTGTTTGTTTTCAGTGATATTAACATTCATTCCCACATTTTAAATATGATTCCGATGTTAACGTTCATTCCCACAATTTACACATGAATCCGATATGAACGTTCCTTCCCACAATTTATGCATAAATCCCCATAACTACAGTTCACACTCCTTAAAAAACACCCTTATTTACTTGCCTTCGGTGATTTTACCATTTATTCCCACAGTTTAAACATGAATCCGATATTAATGTTTATTCCCACAATTTACACATAAATGCATGTATTTGGAGCTAAACAAAAATAAAGTACACCTTTAGTAAAATGTTTTAGTTTTATTAACATTTATTCCCACAATTTACAATGAATCCGATATTATAATTAATTCCGACAATTTTCAAATGAATCCACGTAAGCAAAGCTAAAACTAATTGGAAGGCATTTTTGGTTACCTCTTTTCACTGATGATATTGTTACTCATCCTCACAATTTACACATGAATCCACGTAATTTCAGCTAAAACATAATAAAGTAAACCTTTATTTACATGTTTAGTGATAATTACATCCATTCCCACAATTTACAATGAATCCGATATTAAAATTAATTCCCTCGATTTTCAAATGAATCCACGTAACCACAGCTAAAACTATATGGAATGCATCTTTGGTTACGTCTTTTCACTGATTTTGACACCCATTCCCACAATTTACGCATGAATCCATGTAACTGCAGATAAAAGGTATTAAAAACACCCTTATTTACTTGTTTTCAGTGATATTAAAAATTATTCCCACAATTTACACATGAATCCGATATTAACGTTCCTTCCCACAATTTACACATGAGTCCCCATAACTACTGCTCACACTCTTTAAAATACACCGTTATTTATTTGTTTTCAGTGATATTAACATTCATTCCCACAATTTAAATATGAATCCGATATTAACGTTCATTCCCACAATTTACACATGAATCCAATATCAACGTTCCTTCCCACAATTTATGCATAAATCCCCATAACTACAGTTCACACTCTTTAAAAAACACCCTTATTTACCTGCCTTCTGTGATTTTAGCATTTACTCCCACAGTTTAAACATGAATCCAATATTAACGTTTATTCCCTCAATTTACAAATGGATCCACGCAAATACAGCTAAAAATACTTAAAATGTACCCTTCTTTACTTGCTTTCAGTGATTTTAACATTTATTCCCACAGTTTAAACATGAATCCGATATTAATGTTTATTCCCACAATTTACACATAAATCCATGTATTTTTAGCTAAACAAAAATAAAGTGCACCTTTAGTAAAATGTTTTAGTTTTATTAACATTTATTCCCACAATTTAGAATGAATCCGATATTATAATTAATTCCGACAATTTTCAAATGAATCCACGTAAGCAAAGCTAAAACTAATTGGAAGGCATTTTTGGTTACCTCTTTTCACTGATGATATTGTTACTCATCCTCACAATTTAAAACATGAATCCACGTAATTTCAGCTAAAACATAATAAAGTAGACCTTTATTTATATGTTTTTAGTGATAATTACATCTATTCCCACAATTTACAATGAATCCGATATTAAAATTAATTCCCTCGATTTTCAAATGAATCCACATAACCACAGCTAAAACTATATGGAATGCATCTTTGGTTACATCTTTTCACTGATTTTGACACCCATTCCCACAATCTACGCATGAATCCATGTAACTGCAGATAAAAGGTATTAAAAACACCCTTATTTACTTGTTTTCAGTGATGTTAAAAATTATTCCCACAATTTACACATGAATCCGATATTAACGTTCCTTCCCACAATTTACACATGAGTCCCCATAACTACTGCTCACACTCTTTAAAATACACCGTTAATTATTTGTTTTCAGTGATATTAACATTCATTCCCACAATTTAAATATGAATCCGATATTAACGTTCATTCCCACAATTTACACATGAATCCGATATGAACGTTCCTTCCCACAATTTATGCATAAATCCCCATAACTACAGTTCACACTCCTTAAAAAACACCCTTGTTTACTTGCCTTCGGTGATTTCACCATTTATTCCCACAGTTTAAACATGAATCCGATATTAATGTTTATTCCCACAATTTACACATAAATGCATGTATTTTGAGCTAAACAAAAATAAAGTACACCTTTAGTAAAATGTTTTAGTTTTATTAACATTTATTCCCACAATTTACAATGAATCCGATATTATAATTAATTACGACAATTTTCAAATGAATCCACGTAAGCAAAGCTAAAACTAATTGGAAGGCATTTTTGGTTACCTCTTTTCACTGATGATATTGTTACTCATCCTCACAATTTACACATAAATCCACGTAATTTCAGCTAAAACATAATAAAGTAGACCTTTATTTACATGTTTTTAGTGATAATTACATCTATTCCCACATTTTACAATGAATCCGATATTAAAATTAATTCCCTCGAATTTCAAATGAATCCACGTAACCACAGCGAAAACTATATGGAATGCATCTTTGGTTACGTCTTTTCACTGATTTTGACCCCCATTCCCACAATTTAGGCATGAATCCATGTAACTGCAGATAAAAGGTATTAAAAACACCCTTATTTACTTGTTTTCAGTGATATTAAAAATTATTCCCACAATTTACACATGAATCCGATATTAACGTTCCTTCCCACAATTTACACATGAGTCCTCATAACTACTGCTCACACTCTTTAAAATACACCGTTATTTGTTTGTTTTCAGTGATATTAACATTCATTCCCACAATTTAAATATGATTCCGATATTAACGTTCATTCCCACAATTTACACATGAATCCGATATGAACGTTCCTTCCCACAATTTATGCATAAATCCCCATAACTACAGTTCACACTCTTTAAAAAACACCCTTATTTACCTGCCTTCTGTGATTTTACCATTTATTCCCACAGTTTAAACATGAATCCAATATTAACGTTTATTCCCTCAATTTACAAATGGATCCACGCAAATACAGCTAAAAATACTTAAAATGTACCCTTCTTTACTTGCTTTCAGTGATTTTAACATTTATTCCCACAGTTTAAACATGAATCCGATATTAATGTTTATTCCCACAATTTACACATAAATCCATGTATTTTTAGCTAAACAAAAATAAAGTGCACCTTTAGTAAAATGTTTTAGTTTTATTAACATTTATTCCCACAATTTAGAATGAATCCGATATTATAATTAATTCCGACAATTTTCAAATGAATCCACGTAAGCAAAGCTAAAACTAATTGGAAGGCATTTTTGGTTACCTCTTTTCACTGATGATATTGTTACTCATCCTCACAATTTAAAACATGAATCCACGTAATTTCAGCTAAAACATAATAAAGTAGACCTTTATTTACATGTTTTTAGTGATAATTACATCTATTCCCACAATTTACAATGATTCCGATATTAAAATTAATTCCCTCGATTTTCAAATGAATCCACGTAACCACAGCTAAAACTATATGGAATGCATCTTTGGTTACGTCTTTTCACTGATTTTGACACCCATTCCCACAATCTACGCATGAATCCATGTAACTGCAGATAAAAGGTATTAAAAACACCCTTATTTACTTGTTTTCAGTGATATTAAAAATTATTCCCACAATTTACACATGAATCCGATATTAACGTTCGTTCCCACAATTCACACATGAGTCCTCATAACTACTGCTCACACTCTTTAAAATACACCGTTATTTGTTTGTTTTCAGTGATATTAACATTCATTCCCACAATTTAAATATGATTCCGATATTAACGTTCATTCCCACAATTTACACATGAATCCGATATGAACGTTCCTTCCCACAATTTATGCATAAATCCCCATAACTACAGTTCACACTCCTTAAAAAACACCCTTATTTACTTGCCTTCGGTGATTTTACCATTTATTCCAACAGTTTAAACATGAATCCGATATTAATGTTTATTCCCACAATTTACACATAAATGCATGTATTTTGAGCTAAACAAAAATAAAGTACACCTTTAGTAAAATGTTTTAGTTTTATTAACATTTATTCCCACAATCTACAATGAATCCGATATTATAATTAATTCCGACAATTTTCAAATGAATCCACGTAAGCAAAGCTAAAACTAATTGGAAGGCATTTTTGGTTACCTCTTTTCACTGATGATATTGTTACTCATCCTCACAATTTACACATGAATCCACGTAATTTCAGCTAAAACATAATAAAGTAGACCTTTATTTACATGTTTTTAGTGATAATTACATCTATTCTGTTATGAGACCCTTTATAAAAATATGCGAAGACATATTATTGCACTTTAAAATAAGTGTCGTAAAGGGCTCTAACGAGATTATATAATTTAAAGAGATTATATAAAGAATATTATATTATAAAGAGATAAATTTCCGCTGGTGATGAGAATGCCACCATAGCGAGGCTGCGTAAACAAAATTTGTAAAAAGTGAAGTAATGAGTTTACTCACTGAATATTATACCGTCATGGGCAAAAGGTGTTAAAGCCAATGAAGATTTGGCCATCCATGAAGAGAAACAGAATGGTACCCTAAAAGCAACCTGGGACATGGCCTGGGTTATGCCCATTACGACAGAAGATGAAGATGAACTCTTTAAATTATTCATAAGATAAAGGAAATATATGTAGCTCGAGTTTTAATTAAAATTGTCGTAGATTGGGTACGGCATTTCACCAACTTAACGTTGGTACAGTGGGTACTGCCGCCCACCAATTAAAATTGTTGGTAGAGTGGGTACGGCAACCCACCATTAAAAGATGAGGCAAACCTGTGTCTATCTCTGTTGAAACTCTGAAAGAAGTCACTGATCTTAGCAGCACCAAGACTCTACCGACATACTGAGTGCCGTACCCCACGTCTGGCGGTGGAAGTTCAAAGACAGAAAACCACCCCACGACAACTGGTGGCCAGTGTGGGTCTTCTGCTCAACACAGTATTCACACTGGCGAGTAACTTCACACCTCCGAAGAAAAGATCAAGTGAAAGTCTAAAGATCACGTCTGGTAGGAACAAGGATAAAGAAAAGACAAGAAAAGAAAACAACCTCTACAAAAAAAAAACAAATAAAGAACATCAGGAAACGTAAGTAAATTTCCAAAACAGACGTATAATGTCTGTTGTCCAATTGACATTGACTTTTATTATTCTTATGCTGTATTATTAGATTATCGTATATTATAAATTTGACCAGAAGCTTCAGTCACAAAAAAATTATAAAATAAAATATCATAAATATTTTCGGACCTGAGCGTCCCTATTATTCCGTACATTATACCTTATTCTATTTAAGTAGGTTTCGTCTACATATTCCTTATTTTACGCTTAAAGTAATTGTTGTATCGGCCGTTAAAATTTTTGCCTTCTTAGTATTTCGAGCATTGAATTGTTGTATTAGATTTCCGATATATCGTTTTCGAGGCGGACCTCGAATTTGGCGAGGGAGCCATGTTATGAGACCCTTTATAAAAATATGCGAAGACATATTATTGCACTTTAAAATAAGTGTCGTAAAGGGCTCTAACGAGATTATATAATTTAAAGAGATTATATAAAGAATATTATATAATAAAGAGATAAATTTCCGCTGGTGATGAGAATGCCACCATAGCGAGGCTGCGTAAACAAAATTTGTAAAAAGTGAAGTAATGAGTTTACTCACTGAATATTATACCGTCATGGGCAAAAGGTGTTAAAGCCAATGAAGATTTGGCCATCCATGAAGAGAAACAGAATGGTACCCTAAAAGCAACCTGGGACATGGCCATGGGTTATGCCCATTACGACAGAAGATGAAGATGAACACTTTAAATTATTCATAAGATAAAGGAAATATATGTAGCTCGAGTTTTAATTAAAATTGTCGTAGAGTGGGTACGGCAGCCCACCAACTTAACGTTGGTACAGTGGGTACTGCCGCCCACCAATTAAAATTGTTGGAAGAGTGGGTACGGCAACCCACCATTAAAAGATAGAAGGCAAACCTGTGTCTATCTCTGTTGAAACTCTGAAAGAAGTCACTGATCTTAGCAGCACCAAGACTCTACCGACATACTGAGTGCCGTACCCCACGTCTGGCGGTGGAAGTTCAAAGACAGAAAACCACCCCACGACAATTCCCACAATTTACAATGAATCCGATATTAAAATAAATTCCCTCGATTTTCAAATGAATCCACGTAACCACAGCTAAAACTATATGGAATGCATCTTTGGTTACGTCTTTTCACTGATTTTGACACCCATTCCCACAATTTACGCATGAATCCATGTAACTGCAGATAAAAGGTATTAAAAACACCCTTATTTACTTGTTTTCAGTGATATTAAAAATTATTCCCACAATTTACACATAGTCCGTTATTAACGTTCCTTCCCACAATTTACACATGAGTCCCCATAACTACTGCTCACACTCTTTAAAATACACCGTTATTTATTTGTTTTCAGTGATATTAACATTCATTCCCACAATTTAAATATGAATCCGATATTAACGTTCATTCCCACAATTTACACATGAATCCAATATGAACGTTCCTTCCCACAATTTATGCATAAATCCCCATAACTACAGTTCACACTCCTTAAAAAACACCCTTATTTACCTGGCTTCTGTGATTTTAGCATTTATTCCCACAGTTTAAACATGAATCCAATATTAACGTTTATTCCCTCAATTTACAAATGGATCCACGCAAATGCAGCTAAAAATACTTAAAATATACCCTTCTTTACTTGCTTTCAGTGATTTTAACATTTATTCCCACAGTTTAAACATGAATCCGATATTAATGTTTATTCCCACAATTTACACATAAATCCATGTATTTTTAGCTAAACAAAAATAAAGTACACCTTTAGTAAAATGTTTTAGTTTTATTAACATTTATTCCCACAATTTACAATGAATCCGATATTATAATTAATTCCGACAATTTTCAAATGAATCCACGTAAGCAAAGCTAAAACTAATTGGAAGGAATTTTTGGTTACCTCTTTTCACTGATGATATTGTTACTCATCCTCACAATTTACACATGAATCCACGTAATTTCAGCTAAAACATAATAAAGTAGACATTTATTTACATGTTTTAGTGATAATTACATCTATTCCCGCAATTTACAATGAATCCGATATTAAAATTAATTCCCACGATTTTCAAATGAATCCACGTAAGCAAAGCTAAAACTAATTGGAAGGCATTTTTGGTTACCTCTTTTCACTGATGATATTGTTACTCATCCTCACAATTTACACATGAATCCACGTAAATTCAGTTAAAACATAATAAAGTACAACTTCGATTACATAATTTTAGTGACAACTACATCTATTCCCACAATTTACAATGAATCCGATATTAAAATTAATTCCCACAATTTTCAAATGAATCCACGTAAGCACAGCTAAAACTAATTGGAAGGCATCATTGGTTACCTCTTTTCACTGATGATATTGTTACTCATTCCCACAACTTACACATGAGTCAATGTAACTGCAGCTAAAAGGTATTAAAATACACCCTTTTTTACTTGTTTTCAGTGATATTAGCATTCATTCCCACAAGTTAAACATGCATCCGATATTAACGTTCATTCTCACAATTTACGCTTAAATCCCCATAACTAGAGCTGACACTCTTTAAAAAACACCCTTACTTACTGGTTTTCAATGATAGTAACATTCATTCCCACAATTTACACATGAATCCACGTAATTTCAACTAAAACATAATAAAGTAGACCTTTATTTACATGTTTTGAGTGATATTAACATTTATTCCCACAATTTAAAAATGAATGCGATATTAACGTTTATTCCCACAATTTACACATAATTCCACGTATTTTGAGCTAAAACAAATTAAAGTACATCTTTATTTACATGTTCTTAGTGATATTAACATATATTGCCACATTTTACAATGAATCCGATATTACAATTAATTCCCATCAACTTTCCAATGAATCCACGTATCCACAGCTAAAACTAATTGGAAGGCCTCTTTGGTTACCTCTTTTCATTGATGATATTGACACTCACTCCCACAATTTACACATGAATCCATGTAACTGCAGCTAAAAGGTATTAAATTACACCCTTATTTATTTGTTTTCAGTGATATTAACATTCATTCCAACAATTTAAACATGAATCCGATATTAACGTTCAATCCCACAATTTACGCATGAATCCCCATAACTACAGCACACACTATTTAAAACACACCCTTAATTACTGGTTTTCAGTGATATTAACATTAATTCCCCAAATTTAAACATAAATCCGATATTAACATTCATTCCAACAATTTACACATGAATTCCATATTAACTTTCATTCCCACAATTTACACATGAATCCGATAGTAACGTTCTTTCCCACAATTTAAGCATAAATCCCCATAACTACAGATGACACTCTTTAAAATGCACCCTTACTTACTGGTTTTCAGTGATAGTAACAATCATTCCCATAATTTCAACATGAATCCGATATTAACGTTCATTCCCACAAGCTAACACATGAATCCGATAATAACTTTCATTCTCACAATTTACACATAAGGCCACGTAACTTCATCCAAAACAAATTAAAGTACACCTTTATTTACATGTTTTAGTGATAATAACATTTAGTCCCACAATTTACAATGGATCCGATATTAAAATTAATTCCCAAAATTTTCAAATGAATCCACATAGCCACAGTTAAAACTATATGGAATGCGTCTTTGGTTAGGCCTTTTCATTTTATTGACACCCATTCCCACAATTAAAGCATAAATCCATGTAACTGCAGCTAAAAGGTATTAAATGACACCCTTATTTACTTGTTTTCAGAGATATTAGCATTCATTGCCACAATTTAAACATGAATCCGATATTAACGTTCATTCCCACCAGTTAACACATGAATCCGATAATAACTTTCATTCCCACAATTTTTACATGAGTCCCCATAACTACTGCTCACACTCTTTAAAATACACAGTTATTTATTTGTTTTCAGTTATATGAACATTTATTCCCACAATTTAAAATGAATCCGATATTAAAATTTAGTCCCTCAATTTTCAAATGAATCCACGTAAGCACAGCTAAAACACGTTGGAAGGCATCATTGGTTACCCCTTTTCACTGATGATATTGTTACTCATTCCCAGAATTTACACATGAATCCCATATTAATGTTCATTCCCACAATTTACACATGAATCCATGTAATTTCAGCTAAAACATAATAAAGTACATCTTTATTTACATGTTTTTAGTGATAATTAAAAATTATTCCCACAATTTACACATGAATCCGATATTAACGTTCCTTCCCACAATTTACACATTAGTCCCCATAACTACTGCTCACACTCTTTAAAATACACCGTTATTTATTTGTTTTCAGTGATATTAACATTCATTCCCAGAATTTAAATATGAATCCGATATTAAAGTTCATTCCCACAATTTACACATGAATCCGATAGGAACGTTCCTTCCCACAATTTATGCATAAATCCCCATAACTACAGTTCACACTCCTTAAAAAACAACCTTATTTACTTGCCTTCGGTGATTTTACCATTTATTCCCACAGTTTAAACATGAATCCGATATTAATGTTTATTCCCACAATTTACACATAAATGCATGTATTTTGAGCTAAACAAAAATAAAGTACACCTTTAGTAAAATGTTTTAGTTTTATTAACATTTATTCCCACAATTTACAATGAATCCGATATCATAATTAATTCCGACAATTTTCAAATGAATCCACGTAAGCAAAGCTAAAACTAATTGGAAGGCATTTTTGGTTACCTCTTTTCATTGATGATATTGACACTCATTCCCACAATTTACACATGAATCCATGTATCTCCAGCTAAAAGGTAATAAAGTAGACCTTTATTTACATGTTTTTAGTGATAATTACATCTATTCCCACAATTTACAATGAATCCGATATTAAAATTAATTCCCTCGATTTTCAAATGAATCCACGTAACCACAGCTAAAACTATATGGAATGCGTCTTTGGTTACGTCTTTTCACTGATTTTGACACCCATTCCCACAATTTACGCATGAATCCATGTAACTGCAGATAAAAGGTATTAAAAACACCCTTATTTACTTGTTTTCAGTGATATTAAAAATTATTCCCACAATTTACACATGAATACGATATTAACGTTCCTTCCCACAATTTACACATGAGTCCCCATTGTCACAGACCCCAATAACCGAGAGGAATAGACAACATAAAGTTCAACCAGATTCTCAGTCTGCTACTCGAATGTATCTCTATCTACTGACACAATTACACTTATTTATATAAAATGGAAAAGTAAAAATAAACATTGCGTGGAAGGAATTACATAAACTATAAAAATAACAAAGGTACGTGTGGAAACAATTTCGTTAACGTAGCAGGTTAAGTTTCCATATAAAAACATTGCGGATGATACTAAATATAGAGATTACGTAACGGGCTCGATGCTCATGAGTAAATCGTGACACATCTCCCCCCTAAGATAATTACTATTTTACCAAATATTAATTAATCAAAAGAAATAACGATTTACGAAGCAACAAGTTAAGAACAATTCGGACAGTTATTTCTTCGTATTGAATTCTTGAGACAGTTCATCAGGAACGAACTCGGAGTCTATCCATTGTGTATGTCCATCATTAAACTCTACAAAATATTTTGTAACGAGCCTCTGTCCAGGAATTCTAGTACGCATTTTGTCCATTACTTTTGCAATATCGCTTGGGCTTCCATCGATTTCATTAGCTTTCTTGATTTGTTCCAAATTAACTCTTTTCGTTTTCTCACGCTTTGTTCCGGCAATGTTTATCTCAACATTGTTTTCTCCTACGATCTTCACAACTTCGTAGGGTCCTTTGCATGGCTGGTGAAACTTTTTCGAGGTTCCCTTCTTTATAATGAAGTCACGAAGCCATACTTTTTCACCGACAGTAACTTTAATTCTTGGTAGGTTTTTATCGTGATGCTTTTTCTGACGTGCTTGTTCTTTCGAAACCAAGTTTTTAACAATTTCGTAAGCCAACTGGCGTTCGTTCTGCATATTCTTCACTGGATCATCAGTATATAGCCTTGTAGGCGGTTTCATATCCAGTGGTGAGTTTAATTCTCTTCCAAACATGAGAAACCCTGGGGTATGTTGTGTCACTGAATGAGGCGTTGTTCTGTATGCGAATACTAACGCGTCTAGATACTGGTCCCATGTTGATGGCCTTTTCGAAGCATACATTTTAACTCCTTGAAATAGCGTGCCTTTCAGATGTTCATTTAGGCCATTGGTCGAAGGTCGAAATGCACACGTATATATCTTCTTTACCCCGGTTTGCTTTGTAAGTGCTTTTATCAGTTGGGCTGTAAAATGACTTCCTCTATCAGACAACAATTCTTCAGGGCAGCCATAGGTGTGAATGAAGTCTTGCAACTTTACAGCGACAGTTTCAGCTTCTATATTGTCCACTGAATACACGACAGGCCAACGACTGAAATGATCCACCATTACCAGAGCATACGTATTTCTTCTGTCAGACTTTGGCAAGGGACCGACAAAATCCATAGCCACAATTTGCAATGGCCTTGATATTACAATAGATTTCAGAGGTGTTTTTCCGGCCGGCTTTGGCGATTTGAACTTCGCACATTCTTCACAGTGCCGGATGTGTCTCTTGATGCCGCCCTTCATTTTCGGCCAAAAGTATTTCTGTTGTACTTTTCGATATGTTCTGAAGAAACCTGGATGTCCGGATAACTAATGGTCGTGCATCCGCATTAATATCTGTCCGATCTGCAGCTTTGGCACCACAAGCTGTCTTCTTGCATGGCCAGTCTTGGTCTTGCACTTTCGGTACAGCATTCCGTCATCTCCAACGACAAAGCTTTCTTTCTCTTTCACCATCTTGTTTGCTACATCTTTGTCAGATGGCAGCTCTCCTTCTGACAAAAAGACAATCCATTTTCCGGCGTATTCGTCCTGTTTCTGTAGCTGGATGACGTCACCAGTTGCTACCCCCAAAAGATCGTCTTGAACTGGACATCTGGAAAGAGCGTCAGCGTTTCCATGGAGCTTTCCAGGCCGATGGATGACGTCAAAATCATATCCTTGGATTTCACTGATCCATCTCGCAAAGAGGTTGTTTGGGGCGTCCATCGTCTTCAGCCATTTCAGCGGGCGATGGTCGGTAACAATGGTGAAATGTCTGCCATACAAATAAGGATAAAAGTATTTCAACGCCCAGACAATACCAAGGGCTTCTTTCTGCAATACAGCATACTTGGCTTCAGATGGCTTCAATATTCGGCTTGCGTAAGCAATTACTGCTTCACCATCATCTGTTTCTTGAGCGAGAACTGCTCCAAGGCCGTAGTCGCAAGCATCAGTGTAGAGCTTGAACTGTAGCGAGAAGTCTGGGCATTGTAGAACAGGTGCAGAAATCAGACAGTCTTTTAGCTCTTGAAACACATCGTCAGCGTCTTTCGTCCACTGAAAGAGACGTTTCTTCTTTGTTAAATCTACCAGCGGTTTGGATCGGCTTGCATAATCGGCGATGAATCTTCTGTAATAACCCGTCAATCCAAGGAAACTTCTTACATCTGTCTTGTTCTGAGGAATCGGAAAATTCTTGACAGAGCTGACTTTGGCTGGGTCCACAGTCACTCCTTCTTCAGAGACAATGTGTCCAAGAAACTTCACCGATCGCCTAAGCCATTGACATTTCGCTGGTTTCAGAGTGAGTCTGGCTTTTTCGATTCTGTCCAAAACTACGTCCAATCGCTTTAGATGTTCTTCCACAGTTGGAGAAAAAACGATGACGTCATCGAGGTATACGAGGCAATGCGTCCAATGGAGGCCGGATAGAACCAAATCCATAAGTCTCTGGAAAGTCGCAGGAGCATTGGCTAATCCAAAAGGCATCACATTGAACGAGTAATGGCCATTGTGGGTCGCGAATGCTGTCTTCTCTCGGTCTTCTTGCTTCATGGGGATTTGCCAGAATCCAGACTGCAAGTCAATGGTCGTAAAGACTTTTGCGTTTCCGACAGCGTCCAGAGTCTCATCAATTCTGGGTAGAGGGTATGCGTCTTTCCTGGTCACAGCATTTAGTCGTCGGTAGTCCACGCAGAAACGATACTCCCCGTTTGGTTTTTCGATCAATACGACTGGACTGCTCCACGGACTTGCGGATGGCTGGATGACTTCAGAAAGCAGCATCTTCTGAACTTCTTGAGCAATGATCTTCCTCTTCGTTTCCGGGACACGGTATGGCCTTTGGCGGACAGGTTGAGCTCCCTGCACATCGATAGGATGCTCTACTAGGTGAGTTGTTCCCAACTTCTCCGATGTCGGCCAAACGTGATGTCGCTCGAGAACTCTGAGTAGTTCTGCTTGCTCGTCATCTGAAAGGTGTTCTAGCTTGAAATCTCCAATCGGCACTTCAGCGGTGTTTTGCTGTCCTTCAACCATCGTCTGAACTGAGTCGTCCACGATTGCGTCAAAGGGCTGTAGGTGCATCACGTTGGTACCAGGCTGTAACGAAATCTTCCTGCGAGTTGTGTTTACCAGCTCGAGTAAAACAGAATTGTCATCATCCGCTTTTGTCACGACAGGGGCAACTAAAACACGCTCGTCAGTCTTGACCAACTGGCGTTCCCCAAACAAAACCAATCCACAATGATTACCAGACAAATCTGCTCTTACACGCAAGGGTGTCCCAACAGGTAGCTCAACTACAGAATTCAACGTAGCCACACATTCAGAAGGCAAAGGCTCAAAACCAACCTCTACCCCATGTGTTCTCAATACTTTTTCACGATAGTCAATGACAAAATTTTCTTCTCTTAAAAATTTATCTCCCAATAACAAATCAAACTTAAAATCATCTACAATAACAACAAACAAGTCAAAATAAGCTCCTCCTATGCAAAGTGAAACGTTCCCTTCACCAATCACAGCCAAATTCTTCCCGCTAGCTCCAACAAGCGAAATTAAAGTATCACGAAATTTTCTACCCATGCAAACCTCATTCCAAAAATTATAGTCAATTAAATTATACCTTGCCCCAGTGTCAACAAAAATGTCCACATCAACATTGTTCGTCTTACCCCTAACCCAAATTCCTTCCTTCGCCAATCTTGAAATCAACGAGCAGTTTAGATCGATAATTTCTGAATCCGGAGAGACTTGTTGCTCTTCTTCAATCTCTCCGTCCGTCTGGCATCAAGATCTGGGCGTGGTCTGTTCTGAAATCGGTTCTTCGGCTGCTGGGCATCTTCTATCCAATGCTGGGTTCACGTGCATGGGCTGTCTGTACTGAGCCAAGGGGCAATTTCTTCTTATGTGACCAGTCTGATTGCATCCATAACACACGATAGGGGTTCTTCTTTCTGCTCCAGGGGGGTGATTCCAGGTGTTATCATTTCGTCTGGCTGTTGCTAGTTCCTGTACCGCGGTCGTTAAGCTCTGTATTGCTTTCCAGATTTCCTGATTACTGCGTTCTCTATCGCTATTAAACTTCTGGATCAGGCCAATCAAGTCTTCAGAAACTTCATTCACACCAGCAGACCGCTTGCCAACCGAGTTAAGGAAAACCTCCCTTCTTTCTGCGGACTGGACAGCTTCTTGAAAGGAATTGGGGCACTTTTCCCACACTGTTTCTTTTATCTCTTGCCGCAGTCCTTTGATGAAGCATTCGCTGGCGATTCGGTCTTTTTGCGCTGCACTGTCCAAGCCATCATGCCCCTTCATAACGAGTTTGTCTACTCGTTCAGAAAACTCTATGACAGACTCTTTGGATCCCTGTTTTATCTTGTGGAGTTTCTGTCTGGCCAAATATCGCTTCTCTTCGGTGTTGAATGTTTCATCGAGGGAATCCTTCAATTCTTCGAGGCTATTCCTGACGTTTTCTGGGAATCTCCAAAATAAACGCCCCGCTCTTCCGGCCAGGTAGACAGGCATCATCGTCAGTTGTTGCTGTGGAGTCCAGTTGTTTGCATTTGCTGCGACTTCCCAGCGAATCAACCACTCAGCATTATCTTCTTCATCTTTCCCAGAGAATGTCTGAATGTCAACAATCGTTCTTTGTGGCCTAGCATTTTCTCGAATATTTTCCTGAACTGCAGGTATAGCTTCATTTTCTTCGTATCGTCGTGCCATGATGATTTTGAGTTCGTCGAGTCTTGCTCTCGATCAGTATCCCGCTCCTGTCACCAATTTAAATTGTCACAGACCCCAATAACCGAGAGGAATAGACAACATAAAGTTCAACCAGATTCTCAGTCCGCTACTCGAATGTATCTCTATCTACTGACACAATTACACTTATTTATATAAAATGGAAAACTAAAAATAAACATTGCGTGGAAGGAATTACATAAACTATAAAAATAACATAGGTACGTGTGCAAACCATTTCGTTAACGTAGCAGGTTAAGTTTCCATATAAAAACATTGCGGATGATACTAAATATAGAGATTACGTAACGGGCTCGATGCTCATGAGTAAATCGTGACACCATAACTACTGCTCACACTCTTTAAAATACACCGTTATTTATTTGTTTTCAGTGATATTAACATTCATTCCCACAATTTAAATATGAATCCGATATTAACGTTCATTCCCACAATTTACACATGAACTCGATATGAACGTTCCTTCCCACAATTTATGCATAAATCCCCATAACTACAGTTCACACTCTTTAAAAAACACCCTTATTTACTTGCCTTCGGTGATTTTACCATTTATTCCCTCATTTTAAACATGAATCTGATATTAATGTTTATTCCTACAATTTATACATAAATGCATGTATTTTGAGCTAAACAAAAATAAAGTACACCTTTAGTAAAATGTTTTAGTTTTATTAACATTTATTCCCACAATTTACAATGAATCCGATGTTATAATTAATTCCGACAATTTTCAAATGAATCCACTTAAGCAAAGCTAAAACTAGTTGGAAGGCATTTTTGGTTACCTCTTTTCACTGATGATATTGTTACTCATCCTCACAATTTACACATGAATCCACGTAATTTCAGCTAAAACATAATAAAGTAGACCTTTATTTACATGTTTTTAGTGATAATTACATCTATTCCCACAATTTACAATGAATCCGATATTAAAATTAATTCCCTCGATTTTCAAATGAATCCAAGTAACCACAGCTAAAACTATATGGAATGCATCTTTGGTTACGTCTTTTCACTGATTTTGACACCCATTCCCACAATTTTCACATGAATCCATGTAACTGCAGCTAAAAGGAATTAAAATACACCCTTATTTATTTGTTCTCCGTGATATTAAGATTCATTCCCACAATTTAAAAATGAATCCGATATTAACGTTCCTTCCCACAATTTACGCATAAATCCCCATAACTACAGCACACACTGTTTAAAACACACTCTTATTCAATGGTTTTCAGTGATATTAACATTCATTCCCACAAGTTAAACATGAATCCGATATTAACGTTAATTCCCACAATTTACACATGAATCCAATATTAACGTTCCTTCCCACAATTTATGCATAAATCCCCATAACTACAGTTCACACTCTTTAAAATAAACCCTTATTTACTGGCTTTCAGTGATATTAACATTCATTCCCACAAGTTAAACATGAATCCGATATTAACGTTCACTTCCAGAAGTTAACACATGAATCCGATAATAACGTACATTCCAACAATTTACACATGAATCCACGTAATTTCAGCCAAAACATAATAAAGTACAACTTTAGTTACATATTTTTAGTGATAATTACATCTATTCCCACAATTTACAATGAATCCGAAATTAAATCCCACAATTTTCAAATGAATCCACGTAAGCACAGCTAAAACTAATTGGAAGGCATCTTTGGTTACCTCTTTTCACTGATGATATCGTTACTCATTCCCACAATTTACACATGAATCCCATATTAATGTTCCTTCCCACAATTTTCAAAAGAATCAACGTACTTGCAGCTAAACCATAAGAAAGTACAACTTTATTTACATATTTTTAGTGATAATTACATCTATTCCCACAATTTACAATGAATCCGATATTAATGTTCATTCCCACAAATTACACATGAATCCAATAGTAACGTTCTTTCCCACAATTTTTGCATAAATCCCCATAACTACAGCTGACACTCTTTAAAATACACCCTTATTTACTGGTTTTCAGTGATAGTAACATTCATTCCCACAATTTACACATGAATCCACGTAACTTCAACTAAAACATAATAAAGTAGACCTTTATTTACATGGTTTGAGTGATATTAACATTTATTCCCACAATTTAAAAATGAATCCGATAATAACGTTTATTCCCACAATTTACACATAATTCCACGTATTTCAAGCTAAAACAAATTAAAATACACCATTATTTACATGTTCTTAGTGATATTAACATATATTGCCACATTTTACAATGAATCCGATATTAAAATTCATTCCCATCAACTTTCCAATGAATCCACGTATCCACAGCTAAAACTAATTGGAAGGTATCTTTGGTTACCTTTTTTCATTGATGATATTGACACTCATTCCCACAATTTACACATGAATCCATGTAACTGCAGCTAAAAGGTATTAAATTACACCCTTATTTATTTGTTTTCAGTGATATTAAAATTCATTGCCAGAATTAAACATACATCCGATATTAACTTTCATTCCCACAATCTACACATGATTCCGATATTAACGTTCTTTCCCACAATTTACGCATGAATCCCATATTAATGTTCCTTCCCACAATTTACACATGAATCCACGAAATTTCAGCAAAAACATAATTAAGTAGACCTTTATTTACATATTTTTAGTGATAATTACATCTATTCCCAAAATTTACAATAAAACCGATATTAAAATTAATTCCCACAATTTCCAAATGAATCCACGTAAGCACAGCTAGAACTAATTGGAAGGCATCTGTGGTTACCTCTTTTCATTGATGATATTGTTACTCACTCCCAGAATTTACACATGAATCCCATATTAATGTTCATTCCCACAATTTACACATGACTCCGATAGTAACCTTCTTTCCCACAATTTACAGAAGAATCCATTTAACTGCAGCTAAAAGGTATTAAAATATAACCCTTATTTACTTGTTCTCCGTGATATTAACATTCATTCCAACAATTTAAACATGAATCCGATATTAACGTTCAACCCCACAATTTACGCATGAATCCCCATAACTACAGCACACACTATTTCAAACACACCCTTAATTACTGGTTTTCAGTGATATTAACATTAATTCCCCAAATTTAAACAAAAATCCGATATTAACGTTAATTCCAACAATTTACACATGCATCCAATATTAACTTTCATTCCCACAATTTACAAATGAATCCGATAGTAACGTTCTTTCCCGCAATTTAAGCATAAATCCCCATAACTACAGCTGACACTCTTTAAAATGCACCCTTACCTATTGGTTTTCAGTCATAGTAACAATCATTCCCACAATTTAAACATGAATCCGATATTAACGTTCATTCCCACAATTTTCAAATGAATATACGTAAGGACAGCTAAACTCATTGGAACGCATCATTGGTTACCCCTTTTCACTGATGATATTGTTACTCATTCCCAGGATTTACACATGAATCCCATATTAATGCTCATTCCCACAATTTACACATGAATCCATGTAATTTCAGCTAAAACATAATAAAGTACATCTTTATTTACATGTTTTTATTTATAATTACATCTATTCCCACAATTTACAATGACCCGATATTAAAGTTAATTCCCCCAGTTTTTAAATGAATCCACGTAACAACATCTAAAACTATATGGAATGCATCTTTGGTTATGTCTTTTCATTGATATTGACACCCATTCCCACAATTTACGCTTGAATCCATGTAGCTGTAGCTAAAAGGTTTTAAAATACACCCTTATTTATTTGTTTTCAGTGGCATTAACATTTATTCCCACAACTTAAACATGAATCCGATAATAACGTTCATTATCACAATTTACACATGAATCCTATGAACGTTCCTTCCCACAATTTAGGCATAAATCCCCATAACTACTGCTCACACTCTATAAAATACACCGTTATTTATTTGTTTTCAGTGATATTGACATTCATTCCAAAAATTTAAATATGAATCCGATGTTAACGTTCATTCCCACAATTTACACATGAATCCGATATGAACGTTGCTTCCAACAAATTATGCATAAATCCCCATAACTACTGTTGACACTATTTAAAACACGCCCTTACCTACTGGTTTTCAGTCATAGTAACAATCATTCCCACAATTTAAACATGAACCCGATATTAACGTTCATTCCCACAAGCTAACACATGAATCCGATAATAAGATTCATTCTCACAACTTGTACATGAGGCCACGTAATTTCATCCAAAACAAATTAAAGTACACCTTTATTTACATGTTTTTAGTGAACAAACAAAGAAAAAACTCTTTTATTCTGCTACAGAAGTTTTTTCTTTGTTTGTTTACTATAAACGCTCTGAGTATGCATTGAGCACTGTCATCAATCTGTGAAGATCAAAGATACAAATACAAACATGTTTTTAGTGATAATTTCATCTATTCCCACAATTTACAATGAATCCGATATTAGAAGTATTTCCCACAATTTTCAAATCGATCCCCGTAAGTACAGCTAAAACTAATTGGAAGGCATCTTTGGTTACCTCTTTTCACTGATGATATTGTTACTCATTCCCACAATTTACTCATGAATCCCATAATAATGTTCCTTCTCACGATTTACACATGAATCCACGTAACCACAGCTAAAACTATATGGAATGCATCTTTCGTTATGTCTTTTCACTGATATTGACACCCATTCCCACAATTTTCCCATGAATCCATTTAACTGCAGCTAAAAGTTATTAAAAAAACACCATTATTTACTTGTTTTCGGTGATATTAGCATTCATTCCCACAATTTAAACATGAATCCGATATTAATGTTCATTCCCACAATTTACACATGAATCCGATATTAACGTTCCTTCCCACAATTTATGCAAAGATCCCCATAACTACAGTTCTCACTCTTTAAAATACACCCTTACTTACTGGCTTTCAGTGATATTAACATTCATTCCCACAAGTTAAACATGAATCCGATATTAACGTTCACTCCCACAATTCAATCCACATAAAAGGTTTTAAAAAACACCCTTATTTACTTGCATTCGGTGATTTTACCATTTATTCCCACAGTTTAAGCATGAATCCGATGTTAATGTTTATTCCCACAAGTTACACATAAATGCATGTTTTTTGAGCTAAACTAAAATAAAGTACACCTTTATTAAATTGTTTTAGTTATATTAACATTTATTCCCACAATTTACAATCAATCCGATGTTAAAATTCAATCCCATAACTTTCAAATGAATCCACGTAAGCACAGCCAAAACTATATGGAATGCATCTTTGGTTGCGTCTTTTCATTGATATTCACACTCATTTCCACAATTTACGCATGAATCCATGTAACTGCAACTAAAAGGTATTAAAATACACCCCTATTTAATTGTTTTCAGTGATAATAACATTTATTTTCACAATTTACACATGAATCCGATATTAACGTTCCTTCCCACAATTTAGGCATAAATCCGCATAACTACTGCTCACGCACTTTAAAATACACCCTTATTTATTTGTTTTCAGTGGTATTAACATTTATTCCCACAACTTAAACATGAATCCGATAATAACGTTCATTATCACAATTTACACATGAATCCTATGAACGTTCCTTCCCACAATTTAGGCATAAATCCCCATAACTACTGCTCACACTCTATAAAATACACCGTTATTTATTTGTTTTCAGTGATATTGACATTCATTCCAAAAATTTAAATATGAATCCGATGTTAACGTTCATTCCCACAATTTACACATGAATCCGATATGAACGTTGCTTCCAACAAATTATGCATAAATCCCCATAACTACTGTTGACACTATTTAAAACACGCCCTTACCTACTGGTTTTCAGTCATAGTAACAATCATTCCCACAATTTAAACATGAACCCGATATTAACGTTCATTCCCACAAGCTAACACATGAATCCGATAATAAGTTTCATTCTCACAACTTGTACATGAGGCCACGTAATTTCATCCAAAACAAATTAAAGTACACCTTTATTTACATGTTTTTAGTGAACAAACAAAGAAAAAACTCTTTTATTCTGCTACAGAAGTTTTTTCTTTGTTTGTTTACTATAAACGCTCTGAGTATGCATTGAGCACTGTCATCAATCTGTGAAGATCAAAGATACAAATACAAACATGTTTTTAGTGATAATTTCATCTATTCCCACAATTTACAATGAATCCGATATTAGAAGTATTTCCCACAATTTTCAAATCGATCCCCGTAAGTACAGCTAAAACTAATTGGAAGGCATCTTTGGTTACCTCTTTTCACTGATGATATTGTTACTCATTCCCACAATTTACTCATGAATCCCATAATAATGTTCCTTCTCACGATTTACACATGAATCCACGTAACCACAGCTAAAACTATATGGAATGCATCTTTCGTTATGTCTTTTCACTGATATTGACACCCATTCCCACAATTTTCCCATGAATCCATTTAACTGCAGCTAAAAGTTATTAAAAAAACACCATTATTTACTTGTTTTCGGTGATATTAGCATTCATTCCCACAATTTAAACATGAATCCGATATTAATGTTCATTCCCACAATTTACACATGAATCCGATATTAACGTTCCTTCCCACAATTTATGCAAAGATCCCCATAACTACAGTTCTCACTCTTTAAAATACACCCTTACTTACTGGCTTTCAGTGATATTAACATTCATTCCCACAAGTTAAACATGAATCCGATATTAACGTTCACTCCCACAATTCAATCCACATAAAAGGTTTTAAAAAACACCCTTATTTACTTGCATTCGGTGATTTTACCATTTATTCCCACAGTTTAAGCATGAATCCGATGTTAATGTTTATTCCCACAAGTTACACATAAATGCATGTTTTTTGAGCTAAACTAAAATAAAGTACACCTTTATTAAATTGTTTTAGTTATATTAACATTTATTCCCACAATTTACAATCAATCCGATGTTAAAATTCAATCCCATAACTTTCAAATGAATCCACGTAAGCACAGCCAAAACTATATGGAATGCATCTTTGGTTGCGTCTTTTCATTGATATTCACACTCATTTCCACAATTTACGCATGAATCCATGTAACTGCAACTAAAAGGTATTAAAATACACCCCTATTTAATTGTTTTCAGTGATAATAACATTTATTTTCACAATTTACACATGAATCCGATATTAACGTTCCTTCCCACAATTTAGGCATAAATCCGCATAACTACTGCTCACGCACTTTAAAATACACCGTTATTTATTTGTTTTCAGTGATATTAACATTCATTCCCACAATTTAAATATGAATCCGATATTAACTTTCATTCCCACAACTTACACATGAACTCGATATGAACGTTCCTTCCCACAATTTATGGATAAATCCCCATAACTACAGTTCAGACTTTTTAAAATACACACTTATTTACTTGTTTTCAGTGATATTAGCATTCATTCCCACAATTTAAACATGAATCCGAATTAAACGTTCATTCCCACAATTTACCCATAAATCCCCATAACTACAGCTCACACTCTTTAAAATACCCCCTCCTTACTTACTGGCTTTCAGTCATATTAACATTCAAACATTCATTCCCACAAGTTAAACATGAATCCGATATTAACGTTCACTCCCACAATTTACACATGAATCCACGTAATTTCAGCTAAAATATAATAAAGTACAACTGTATTTTCATATTTTTAGTGATAATTACATATATTCCCACAATTTACAATGAATCCGATATGAAAATTAAATCCCACAATTTTCAAATGAATCCATGTAAACACAGCTGGAACTAATTGGAAGGCATCTTTGGTTACCTCTTTTCACTGATGATATTGTTACTCACTCCCACAATTTACACTTGAATCCCATATTAATGTTCATTCCCACAATTTACACATGAATCCGATAGTAACGTTCTTTCCCACAATCTTTGCATAAATCCCCATAACTACAGCTGACACTCGTTAAAATACAGCCTTACTTACTGGTTTTCAGTGATAGTAACATTCATTTCCACAGTTTAAACATGAATCCGATATTAACGTTGATTCCCACAAGTTAACACATGAAACCGATAATATCGTTCATACTCACAATTTACACATGAATCCAATAGTAACGTTCTTTCCCACAATAAACTCATAAATCCCCATAACTACAACTCACACTGTTTAAAATGCACCCTCCTTACTTACTGGCCTTCAGTGATATTAACATTCATTCCCACAAATTAAACATGAATCCGATATTAAAAATAATTCCCACAATTTTCAAATGAATCCACGTAAGCACAGCTAGAACTAATTGGAAGGCATCTTTGGTTACCTCTTTTCACTGATGATATTGTTACTCACTCCCAGAATTTACACATGAATCCCATATTAATATTCATTCCCACAATTTACACATGAATCCGATATTAACGTTCATTCCAACAATTTAAACATGAATCCGATATTAACGTTCCTTCCCACAATTTATGCAAAGATCCCCATAACTACAGTTCTCACTCTTTAAAATACACCCTTACTTACTGGCTTTCAGTGATATTAACATTCATTCCCACAAGTTAAACATGAATCCGATATTAACGTTCACTCCCACAAGTTAACACATGAATCCGATAATAACGTTTATTCCCACAATTTACACATGAATCCACGTAACCACAGCTAAAACTAAATAAAGTACAACTTTATTTACATATTTCTAGTGATAATTACATCTATTCCCACAATTTACAATGAATCCGATATTAAAATTAATTCCCACAATTTTCAAATGAATCCACGTATGCACAGCTAAAACTAATGGGAAGGCATCTTTGGTTACCTCTTTTCACTGATGATATTGTTACTTATGCCAACAATTTACACATGAATCCTATATTAACTTTCATTCCCAGAATTTACAAATGAATCCACGTAAATTCAGCTAAAACATAAAAAAAGCAACTTTATGTACATATTTTTAGTGATAATTACATCTATTCCCACAATTTACAATGAATCCGATAATAAAATTAATTCCCACAATTTTCAAATGAATATACGTAAGGACAGCTAAAACTCATTGGAACGCATCATTGGTTACCCCTTTTCACTGATGATATTGTTACTCATTCCCAGGATTTACACATGAATCCCATATTAATGCTCATTTCCACAATTTACACATGAATCCATGTAATTTCAGCTAAACCATAATAAAGTACATCTTTATTTACATGTTTTTATTTATAATTACATCTATTCCCACAATTTACAATGACCCGATATTAAAGTTAATTCCCCAAATTTTTAAATGAATCCACGTAACAACATCTAAAACTATATGGAATGCATCTTTGGTTACGTCTTTTCATTCATATTGACACACATTCCCACAATTTACGCTTGAATCCATGTAGCTGTAGCTAAAAGGGTTTAAAATACACCCTTATTTACTTGTTTTCAGTGGTATTAACATTTATTCCCACAACTTAAACATGAATCTGATAATAACGTTCATTCCCACAATTTACACATGAATCCTATGAACGTTCCTTCCCACAATTTAGGCATAAATCCCCATAACTACTGTTCACACTCTTTAAAATACACCCTTACTCACTTGCTTTCAGTGTTATTAACATTTATTCCCACAATTTAAACATGAATCCGATATTAACGTTCACTCCCACAAATAAACACATGAATCCTATAATAACCTTCATTCCCACAATTTACACCTGAGTCCACGTAATTTCAGCTAAAACATAATAAAGTAGACTTTGTTTACATAAATTTAGTGATAATTACATCTATTCTCACAGTTTACAAAGAATCCGATATTAAAGTTAATTCCGGCAATTTTCCAATGAATCCACGTAACCACAGCTAAAACTATATGGAATGCATCTTTGGTTACGTCTTTTCACTGATATTTACACCCATTCCCACAATTTACGCATGAATCCTATGAACGTTCCTTCCCACAATTTAGGCATAAATCCCCATAACTACTGCTCACACTCTTTAAAATACACCGTTATTTATTGGTTAACGGTGATATTGACATTCATTCCCACAATTTAAATATGAATTCGATGTTAAAGTTCATTCCCACAATTTACACATGAATCCGATATGAACGTTGCTTCCCACAATTTATGCATAAATCCCATAACTACTGTTCAGACTCTTTAAAATACACACTTATTTACTTGTTTTCAGTGATATTAGCATTCATTCCCACAACTTAAACATGAATCCGATAATAACGTTCATTCCCACAATTTACACATGAATCCTATGAACGTTCCTTCCCACAATTTAGGCATAAATCCCCATAACTACTGCTCACACTCTTTAAAATACACCGTTATTTATTGGTTTTCGGTGATATTGACATTCATTCCCACAATTTAAATATGAATCCGATGTTAAAGTTCATTCCCACAATTTACACATGAATCCGATATGAACGTTGCTTCCCACAATTTATGCATAAATCCCCATAACTACTGTTCAGACTCTTTAAAATACACACTTATTTACTTGTTTTCAGTGATATTAGCATTCATTCCCACAACTTAAACATGAATCCGATAATAACGTTCATTCCCACAATTTACACATGAATCCTATGAACGTTCTTTCCCACAATTTAGGCATAAATCCCCATAACTACTGCTCACACTCTTTAAAATACACCGTTATTTATTTGTTTTCAGTGATATTGACATTCATTCGCACAATTTAAATATGAATCCGATGTTAAAGTTCATTCCCACAATTTACACATGAATCCGATATGAACGTTGCTTCCCACAATTTATGCATAAATCCCCATAACTACTGTTCACACTCTTTAAAATACACCCTTACTTTCTTGCTTTCAGTGTTATTAACATTCATTCCCACAAGTTAAACATGAATCCGATATTAACGTTCACTTCCAGAAGTTAACACATGAATCCGATAATAACGTTCATTCCAACAATTTACACATGAATCCACGTAATTTCAGCCAAAACATAATAAAGTACAACTTTAGTTACATATTTTTAGTGATAATTACATCTATTCCCACAATTTAAAATTGAATCCGATATTAACGTTTATTCCCACAATTTACACATAATTCCACGTATTTTGAGCTAAAACAAATTAAAGTACCCCTTTATTTACATGTTCTTAGTGATATTAACATATATTGCCACATTTTACAATGAATCCGATATTAAAATTCATTCCCATCAACTTTCCAATGAATCCACGTATGCACAGCTAAAACTAATTGGAAGGCATCTTTGGTTACCTCTTTTCATTGATGATATTGACACTCATTCCACAATTTACACATGAATCCATGTAACTGCAGCTAAAAGGTATTAAATTACACCCTTATTTATTTGTTTTCAGTGATATTAACATTCATTGCCAGAATTAAACATACCTCCGATATTAACGTTCATTCCCACAATTTACACATGATTCCGATATTAACGTTCTTTCCCACAATTTACGCATGAATCCCATATTAATGTTCCTTCCCACAATTTACACATGAATCCACGAAATTTCAGCAAAAAAATAATAAAGTAGACCTTTATTTACATGTTTTTAGTGATAATCACATCTATTCCCACAATTTATAATGAATCCTATATTAAAATTAGTTCCCACAATTTTCAAATGAATCCACGTAACCACAGCTAAAACTATATGGAATGCATTTTTCGTTACGTCTTTTCACTGATATTGACACCCATTCCCACAATTTACGCATGAATCCATGTAACTGCAGCTAAAAGTTATTAAAAAACACCCTTATTTACTTGTTTTCAGTGATATTAGCATTCATTCCCACAATTTAAGACATGAATCCGATACTAATGTTCATTCCCACAATTTACACATGAATCCACGTAATTTCAGCTAAAACATAATAAAGTACAAGTGTTTTTATATATTTTTAGTGATAATTACATCTATTCCCACAATTTACAATAAATCCAATATTAAAATTAATTTCCACAAATTTCAAATGAATCTACGTAAGCACACCTAGAAATAATTGGAAGGCATCTTTGGTTACCTCTTTTCATTGATGATATTGTTACTCACTCCCAGAATTTACACATGAATCCCATATTAATGTTCATTCCCACAATTTACACGTGAATCCGATATTAACGTTCACTTCCAGAAGTTAACACATGAATCCGATAATAACGTTCATTCCAACAATTTACACATGAATCCACGTAATTTCAGCCAAAACATAATAAAGTACAACTTTAGTTACATATTTTTAGTGATAATTACATCTATTCCCACAATTTACAATGAGTCCGATATTAAAATTAATTCCCACAATTTTCAAATGAATCCACGTAAGGACAGCTAGAACTAATTGGAAGGCATCTTTGGTTACCTCCTTTCACTGATGATATTGTTACTCACTCCCACAATTTACACATGAATCCCATATTAATGTTCATTCCCACAATTTACACATGAATCCGATAGTAAGGTTCTTTCCCACAATTTTTGCATAAATCCCCATAACTACAGCTGACACTCTTTAAAATACACCCTTACTTACTGGCTTTCAGTGATATTAACATTCATTCCCACAAGTTAAACATGAATCCGATATTAACGTTCACTTCCAGAAGTTAACACATGAATCCGATAATAACGTTCATTCCAACAATTTACACATGAATCCACGTAATTTCAGCCAAAACATAATAAAGTACAACTTTAGTTACATATTTTTAGTGATAATTACATCTATTCCCACAATTTACAATGAGTCCGATATTAAAATTAATTCCCACAATTTTCAAATGAATCCACGTAAGGACAGCTAGAACTAATTGGAAGGCATCTTTGGTTACCTCCTTTCACTGATGATATTGTTACTCACTCCCACAATTTACACATGAATCCCATATTAATGTTCATTCCCACAATTTACACATGAATCCGATAGTAAGGTTCTTTCCCACAATTTTTGCATAAATCCCCATAACTACAGCTGACACTCTTTAAAATACACCCTTACTTACTGGTTTTCAGTGATAGTAACATTCATTCCCACAATTTTCACATGAATCCACGTAGTTTCAACTAAAACATAATAAAGTAGACCTTTATTTACATGTTTTGAGTGATATTAGCATTTATTCCCACAATTTAAAATTGAATCGGATATTAACGTTTATTCCCACAATTTACACATAATTCCACGTATTTTGAGCTAAAACAATTTAAAGTACACCTTTATTTACATGTTCTTAGTGATATTAACATATATTGCCACATTTTACAATGAATCCGATATTAAAATTCATTTCAATCAACTTTCCAATGAATCCACGTATCCACAGCTAAAACTAATTGGAAGGCATCTTTGATTACCTCTTTTCATTGATGATATTGACACTCATTCCCACAATTTACACATGAATCCATGTAACTGCAGCTAAAAGGTATTAAATTACACCCTTATTTATTTGTTTTCAGTGATATTAAATTCATTGCCAGAATTAAACATACCTCCGATATTAACGTTCATTCCCACAATTTACACATGATTCCGATATTAATGTTCTTTCCCACAATTTACGCATGAATCCCATATTAATGTTCCTTCCCACAATTTACACATGAATCCACGAAATTTCAGCAAAAACATAATAAAGTAGACCTTTATTTACATGTTTTTAGTGATAATCACATCTATTCCCACAATTTATAATGAATCCTATAAAAAAATTAATTCCCACAATTTTCAAATGAATCTACGTAACCACAGCTAAAACTATATGGAATGCATATTTCGTTACGTCTTTCCACTGATATTGACACCCATTCCCACAATTTACGGATGAATCCATGTAACTGCAGCTAAAAGTTATTAAAAAACACCCTTATTTACTTGTTTTCAGTGATATTAGCATTCATTCCCATAGTTTAAACATGAATCCGATACTAATGTTCATTCCCACAATTTACACATGAATCCGATATTAACGTTCCTTCCCACAATTTATGCAAAGATCCCCATAACTACAGTTCACACTCTTTAAAATACACCTTTACTTACTGGCTTTCAGTGATATTAACACTCATTCCCACAAGTTAAACATGAATCCGATATTAACTTTCACTCCCACAAGTTAACACATGAATCCGATAATAACGTTCATTCCCACAATTTACACATGATTCCACGTAATTTCAGCTAAAATATAATAAGGTACAACTTTATTTACATATTTCTAGTGATAATTACATCTATTCCAACAATTTACAATGAATCCGATATTGAAATTAATTCCCACAATTTTCAAATGAATCCACGTATGCACAGCTAGAACTAATTGGAAGGCATCTTTGGTTACCTCTTTTCACTGATGATATTGTTACTCACTCCCACAATTTACACATGATTCCCATGTTAATGTTCATTCCCACAATTTACACATGACTCCGATAGTAACGTTCTTTCCCACAATTTACAGATGAATCCATGTAACTGCAGCTAAAAGGTATTAAAATATAACCCTTATTTACTTGTTCTCCGTGATATTAACATTCACTCCAACAATTTAAACATGAATCCGATATTAACGTTCAATCCCACAATTTACGCATGAATCCCCATAACTACAGCACACACTATTTAAAACACACCCTTAATTACTGGTTTTCAGTGATATTAACATTAATTCCCCAAATTTAAACATAATCCGATATTAACGTTCATTCCAACAATTTACACATGAATCCCATATTAACTTTCATTCCCACAATTTACACATGAATCCGATAGTAACGTTCTTTCCCACAATTTAAGCATAAATCCCCATAACTACAGCTGACACTCTTTAAAATGCACCCTTACCTACTGGTTTTCAGTCATAGTAACAATCATTCCCACAATTTAAACATGAATCCGATATTAACGTTCATTCCCACAAGCTAACACATGAATCCGATAATAAGTTTCATTCTCACAATTTGTACATGAGGCCACGTAATTTCATCCAAAACAAATTAAAGTACATCTTTATTTACATGTTTTTAGTAATAATAACATTTAGTCCCACAATTTACAATGAATCCGATATTAAAATTAATTCCCACAATTCTCAAATGAATCCACATAGCCACAGCTAAAGCCATATGGAATGTGTCTTTGGATAGGCCTTTTCATTTTATTGACACCCATTCCCACAATTAAAGCATAAATCCATGCAACTGCAGCTAAAAGGTATTAAATGACACCCTTATTTACTTGTTTTCAGTGATATTAGCATTCATTGCCACAATTTAAACATGAATCTGATATTAACGTTCATTTCCACCAGTTAACACATGAATCCGATAATAACGTTCATTCCCACAATTTACACATGAATCCAGGTAATTTCAGCTAAAACATAATAAAGTACCACTTTATTTTCACAATTATAGTGATAATTACATCTATTCCCACATTTTACAATGAATCCGATATTAGAAGTATTTCCCACAATTTTCAAATGAATCCCCGTAAGTACAGCTAAAACTAATTGGAAGTCATTGTTGGTTACCTCTTTTCACTGATGATATTGTTACTCATTCCCACAATTTACACATGAATCCCATATTAACGTTCCTTCCCACAATTTATGCAAAGATCCCCATAACTACAGTTCACACTCTTTAAAATACACCCTTACTTATTGTCCTTCAGTGATATTAACACTCATTCCCACAAGTTAAACATGAATCCGATATTAACGTTCACTCCCACAAGTTAACACATGAATCCGATAATAACGTTCATTCCCACAATTTACACATGAATCCACGTACTTTCAGCTAAGACATAATAAAGTACAATTTTATTTACATATTTCTAGTGATAATTACATCTATTCCCACAGTTTACAATGAATCCGATATTAAAATTAATTCCCACAATTTTCAAATGAATCCACGTATGCACAGCTAGAACTAATTGGAAGGCATCTTTGGTTACCTCTTTTCACTGATGATATTGTTACTCACTCCCCTAATTTACACGTGAATCCCATATTAATGTTCATTCCCACAATTTAGACATGAATCCACGAAATTTCAGCAATAACATGATAAAGTACACCTTTATTTACATGTTGTTAATTATAATTACATCTATTCCCACAATTTATAATGAATCCGATAATAAAATTAATTACCACAATTGTCAAAGGAATCCACGTAACCACAGCTAAATCTATATGGAATGCATCTTTGGTTACGTCTTTTCACTGATATTGACACCCATTCCCGCAATTTACGCATGAATCCATGTAACTGCAGCTAAAAGGTATTAAAAAACACCCTTACTTACTTGTTTTCAGTGATATTAACATTTATTCCCACAATTTAAACATGAATCCGATATTAACGTTCATTCCCATAATTTAGGCATAAATTCGATATTAACGTTCAGTCCAATAGTTTACACATGAATCCCATTATAACCTTCTTTCCCACAATTTACACATGAATCCACGTAATTTCAGCTAAAACATAATAAAGTACACTTTTATTTACATGTTTTTAGTGATATTAAGATATATTACTTCATTTTACAATGAATCCGATATTAAAATTCATTCCCACAACTTTCAAATGAATCCACGTAACCACAGCTAAAACTATATGGCATGCATCTTTGGTTACCTCTTTTCATTTTATTGACACCCATTGCCACAATTAAAGCATGAATCCATGTAACTGCAGCTAAAAGGTTTTAAATTACACCCTTATTTACTTGTTTTCAGTGATATTAGCATTCATTCCCACAATTTAAACATGAATCCGATATTAACGTTCATTCCCATAATTTAGGCATAAATCCGATATTAACGTTCAGTCCCATAGTTTACACATGAATCCCATGATAACCTTCTTTCCCACAATTTACACATGAATCCACGTAATTTCAGCTAAAACATAATAAAGTACACCTTTATTTACATGTTTTTAGTGATAATTACATCTATTCCCACAATTTACAATGAATCCGATATTAAAATTAATTCCCACAATTTTCAAATGAAACACGTAACCACAGCTAAAACTCTATGGAATGCATCTTGGGTTACGTATTTTCATTGATATTGACACCCATTCCCACAATTTGCGCATGAATCCTTGTAACTGCAGCTAAAAGGTATTGAAATACACCCCTATTTACTTGTTTTCGATGAAATTACAATAGGGGACAAAAGTCGTGGGACACCCAGGATTTTAGCTAGTTTTACACGCATACTTCATCCCCTTCCCCCCCATAACAATGTTGTTTGTAGAGGCGGTGTTTTTCAATATCGCCGAAATTCTTTTGGCCCGACGACAAGAAAGGACTGGGGCACAAGACAACATTGTTTTGGGGGGAGTGGGGGGTCGCATTCTGCTCACAGAGAACAAAGTGTGCAGAAGCACAGCATTATGGGATGAAATTTTCAGGTGTCCCAAGGACTTTTGTCCCCTATTGTCTGGTATGAAAATCGAAGTACAATAGATATTAAGGTGCTTTTTAGGGGTTTTAGGGGGTTTTCCGGGGTGTGGATCACGATGCTGCAATTATTCTTTTCCTCCAGTGTACCAGTAACGTCATAGGTACACAATGGCCGTATTTTCATGGGGTTTTTGCCTTTATGGAGATTAAAATGGTTTGTTATGTTTATAGCTGGTGGAATTTAAATTAATTAACTGAAAGGTTATGGTTGTACGGTAGAGTTAAAAAAAACGACCCTCCTACCATGTTTCGTTAGTGTGTAGTCTATTGTTAAAGCTAAAACTCCTGTTTTAGCCTCGTTTTGATGCATTTACGTAATTAGAGAACGACGGTTACAAATTGTTGCCCCGAGAGACGTTCGACGAATTTCTTCGAAAATATTCCGATCGCAGAAGATACTGAGAATTTTTGATTTTTTTTCCGTGGTTTTCATTGCTTGAAGAGGCTTTATAATGTCGAAAGAAGTGGTTATCAGCGAGAGAAAGAAGGCGTACGTGTATTTACTTCGGCAGGAGTCGAAGCTCTCCTATCGAGAGATCGCTAGACGGTGTAAGATCTCAAAGTCTAGCGTGGAGAGGATCTGCAAGGAGGGATTGGAAGAGAAAGTCCCTAAGAAAATGAGTGGCAGGCCGGAAATTCTAAGCCGCAGGGACAAAGATCGCTCCCTTCGCAAGTTTAAAACTATGAGGGAAAGCAATCCTAATGTCCATGTGATGGATGTGGCGAAGGAGTGCGAAATCACGGAGGTAAGTAAAAAGACCTTGTGCCGTTTTTTTACTAACTCCGACTATAAGTATATTCGCCCTCGAAGGAAGGGCCTGCTGACCCTGAAAGACAAAAAGAAGAGGGTGGTATATGCCCTGAAGGCGTTGAAAGACACCAGACCTGCTTTTTGGACAGAGAATGTGTTGCTGTACCTGGATGCAGTATCCTTCGTCCATAAGTCGAATCCATACGAGGATGCTTTGTCCCCAGCAGGCAGAGTATGGAGGAAGCCGGGTGAAGGCCTGGAAATTACTGCGAAGGGGAGCAAGGATCTGCCAGATGGAAGGGTATGTCACTATGTGGTAGGTATTTGCCATGGTGCTGGGGCTGTATTGGTGGAGGAGTATTCCACCATGAATGGCAGGTATTTTTCCAATTTCATTGAATCGACATTGTACCAAGTACTTTTAGATAGAGCGAGATTAACAGGAAAAGAGAAGCTTTTATTTTTGCAGGACAATGACCCAAGCCAGAACAGTGCCATGGCAAGAGATGCAACGAAGAACATTGGAGCAGAAGTCGTCAAAATTCCACCAAGGTCCCCGGACATCAACACGATAGAGAACTTTTTTCACAACGTTAAAAGACAATTGAAGAAGGATGCATTGGAAAGAAGGATAACAAGAGAGACTTTTAATGATTTCAAACTCAGAATTATAGATACTATTACTAATTATGATACAGATATAATAGACAAGACAATTCAAAGCATGTACAATCGTTTAACTATAATTTCTAAGAATAAAGGTTGTAGAGCTAGTATTAATGAAATTGTTGTATATACAGTTGCAGAATTGGGTAAAAAATTTATCCACGGAATATTCTTGTTTGTAGATTGCAGCAGCAGGGGATAAAGTTATTGAAATAAACGTAGAAGTTCTCGTATTATTGTAAGTACAAATTGACTATTGTCAATACGTGATATCTCACATTATTTGAAACGGTAAAAATTGTTGTCAACCCGTGATGTATGTTCAAATGAAATGAACTGACGTGTCAAAGAATATTGTTTGTTTTCACTCTCCAGCTTCCACTAATATTTTGAATACAATGCACTTGTATTCTGCAAATGAGACATCCAGGAATCAAATACACGTGGTGCAAGGGGTCGTACCAGGAAGTCAGGCTCACGGCAAATAGTATGCATCCCTACGATTTACTCTACAATTTACAGTATAAAATAATTAAAAACAGGGTGTTCTCCTTCACAGAGAGGAATGAAGATGTTTTTAAAAGATGTACATCACTAATGTACATAATCTACACATTTTTATTTGTTTCTTTTTAACACTTTCACAGAGATATGAAGGAAAGATCGGACAGTTTACAAAATCTTTGAATAGAAAGTCACATGACTTGTCTTTTAATCTCTTTGAAGTGTAAACCGTGGAGGTTATTTGGATATTTCTCAGCAATTGAAAAGGTCGTATGTTCACTTATTATCTCAAAAGATGTACATAAATTGTGTACATCTTTTATACATATTTCCAAAATTTATTACGAGATGTGAATGGAAATATTTGTCTTTTTCCTAGTGTAAACTGTTGTGTAAACTGTCCCAGCTTGGGAAGACACCAATACAATACATAGCGGGACACTGATTAGAACAAAAGGTAATGCAGCAAAATAATACAATTATAACAAAAACGATTATACGTGCTCACGAGGCTGTCTATTGTTCATTTATTTCACTTGATGTCCATCAACAGTCTTGCGAAACAACAACCACAAGGAGTGACCATCTTCTGCTCACTGGCCTTGAACTGATGGCGAAAGGAGAAGTATTTCCAACGAATATCCATCATCTCTGTCTCCTTATCATCAATCATTGAGCCTTTGATGAAAATAATGGGAGACTTTGATGTGGCAAACACTGGAGTGTCGTTGGAGAGCTCGATATCCTTGGCATAAGTGGTTTTAGGCGCAGCAAAATGAACAACGTGGCCTTCTAACAATAAAAGCATGTCACTCCAAGGCAAAATGGCTGGCCTATAGCGAAAGTCATTCAAGAAAATGACCTCTTTTTCTTCAACCCCTAGCCACGCATACGAACATGTCGCAGGTGAGTGTCGTGAGGTGTTTCTGTGGGAATTCCACCCCAGAGCTGGGGACTGTAGTCAGAAGCTCGGTAGCCGATGTCTCGCTTGCGATGGTGCTAATAACGCTAAGGTTTCACACAATAAAAACAACGAACTTTTTGCGGGGCGGTACGGCTGACCCGAAGGCCGCCACTGTACCACTTGTCTTCAGACTCTCTAACTTAAACTCAAAAACTGAACTTAACTCTACTCCTTTACTCTATTTAAGTTCACAATATTAATCAAAACAAGCGTGGTGACATGGTGCTCCATTCTTGTGCACCTGGGACCCTAGTGTGGATTGGCACGCGCCTTCACACTTTCAAGCGGGTGCACCAGCCAACCACGCTCATACTTAACAATACTGTAAACAAATACGTGTCAAATACAAGAAAACAATTATAGTTACACCGACCCACACAACATGAGACAAAAGTGTTGTAAATCACTCTTAGGGGGTCAAGAATGAATGTTTTGCCGCAGTTCGCTGGACCAGTAATATATATATTACAACCCTTTCCTCGACCCATGGCAAGTAATTTAACAACAGCATCAGCAAATGTGCTTTGCTGGATACTGTTGTTTTTAAGGATTTCCTTTCCACAAACCAACCACTCTCCTTGACAGACACACTTGTCGTTGTAGGCCTTCTTCAAGAGGTCAATTCTTGACATTGAACGTCTCTCCAACGTTTGCTGTGCTGTTTCCATTGCCCAGACAGACTGCACAAGTTCACTGATTCGTTTCTCGCCTTTGCTCAAGACAAACTCATACAGCCTGCCGTCACCATCTGTTTTCTTCTTCTTGGCCAGTGCCAGGAAGTGCAACTTGGAGTCAATGTCCTTTGTCTCTTGTAGGTGCTTCTTTATTTTTGACCAGCGCTGAAGTTTGTCCAGCAGGACGCACATGTGGAAATGGACACCACCATCCTCATGACTTTCCATGCAGCAAGCCCACTGTAATATGATGGCTGTAGTGACTGCATGGAATGCTGCAAGAACTGTATCGCTGAATGACCTCCTGTTATATCTTTCAGTGTCTGCCTTGCTGTAAGTAATTAGGTAAGCCCTTCTAACCTTGTCCACATTTAATGATGATGCCATTATGATAATAATGTATAAACAATGTAGAAAGGCTAGTGAACATGCAGTTGTGAAAATGATAACAGTAAGTGATTGTAACCGTCATGTTATGTGAAATAAATTTGAAATTGAAATTGCCTGCTGTTTTACTATTGTTTTCTTATGGTATTGACATTGCCAGGATTTCACCCCTTGCTGAGAGACACCTTTAAAGGACTGGCATGTTTCAAGGACAATCACTGTTGACAGATATGCCACAATTAATCAGATTACATAATTCAAGTATTACTATATCATGCAGGTAATAAACAATATTTTGCTTGCAAAATTTACTCGTTTTCCATGTGACTATTCTCTACTTTTTTCTCCGGTGCACGTGTAGCATTGTTTTCATTTTTTGTTCCAAGTTAACGAACATGCGTTTTTAAGACACTTTCAAAACATTTTCAGACTCCTTTTTTTCAAAATATGTTCACAATACCTTGTTCTCTTTGCCAAGATCGTTTCCACCCAAAAACAATTCTTTTCGGACAACACGACCACTTTAGACCTCCATTTGGGCCAAAAATGGGACAATCACTTAGTTTGACGTCATGCGTAATATATAGAAAATTTTTGACATGCTCATCGAGATCAGCGTCCTTGAAACCCCCAGACAACACGAAAATCAGCTTTATAAGTGATGTATTTCAAGAATTTGATAGGGGACAAATATCATGGGACACCCAGGATTTTAACAGGTTTTACAGGTATACTTCAAGTTCACGAGCATGCCTTTGCAGACACTTTTATAACATTTTCAGACTCGTTTTTTCACAATATATTCACAATATCTTGTTCTCTTTCCCAAAATGGTTTCCACAAAAAAAAATTCGTTTCGGACAACACGACCACTTTAGAGCTCCAAATGGGCCAAAAATGGGACAATCACGTGGTATGACGTCATACGTACGATATAGAAAATTTTTGACATGCTCATCGAGATCAGCGCCCTTAAAAACCCCAGAAAACACGAAAACCAGCTTTATAAGTGACGTGTTTGAAGAATTTGATACCAGACAATAGGGGACAAAAGTCGTGGGACACCCAGGATTTTGGCACGTTTTACACGCATACTTCATCCCCCTCCCCCCATAACAACGTTGTTTGTAGAGGCGGTGTTTTTCAATATCGCCGAAATTCTTTTGGCCCGAAAACAAGAAAGGACTGGTGCACAAGACAACATTGTTTTGGGGGGAGTGGGGGGTCGCATTCTGCTCACAGGGAACAAAGTGTGCTAAAGCACAGCATTATGAGATGAAATTTTCAGGTGTCCCAAGGACTTTTGTCCCCTATTGTAGCATTCATTCCCACAATTTAAACATAGATCCGATATTAGCGTTCATTCCCACAATTTACACATGAATCCATGTAACTGCAGCTAAAAGGTAATAAAACACACCCTTATTTACTTGTTCTCCGTGATATTAACATTCACTCCCACAAATTAAAAATGAATCCGATATTAACGTTCCTTCCCACAAGTTAATACACGAATCCGATAATAACCTTCATTCCCACATTTTACACATGAATCCACGTAGTTTCAGCTAAAACATAATAAAGTACACTTTTATTTACATGTTTTTAGTGATAATTACATCTATTCCCACAATTTACAATGAATCCGATATTAAAATTAATTCCCACAATTTTCAAATGAATCCACGTAACCACAGCTAAAACTAATTGGAAGGCATCTTAGGTTACATCTTTTCACTGATGATATTATTACTCATTCCCACAATTTACACATGAATCCCTTATTAATGCTCTTTCCCACAATTTACACATGAATCCACGTAATTTCAGCTAAATTATAATAAAGTGGACCTTTATTTACATGTTTTTAGTGATAATCACATCTATTCCCACAATTTACAAAGAATCCGATATTAAAAATAATTCCCACAATTTTCAAATGAATCCACGTAACCACAGCTAAAACTATATGGAATGCATCTTTGGTTACGTCTTTTCACTGATATTGACACCCATTCCCATAATTTACGCATGGATCCATGTAACTGCAGCTAAAAGGTATTAAAAAACACCCTTATTTACTAGTTTTCAGAGATATTAACCTTTATTCCCACAATCTAAACATGAATCCGAGAATAACGTTTATTCCCACAATTTGCACATAAATCCATGTATCGTGAGCTAAAACAAACTAAAGTACACCTTTATTTACTTGTTCTTAGTGATAATAACATATATTACCACATTTTATAATGAATGCGATATAAAAATTCATTCCCACAACTTTCAAATGAATCCACGTATCCACAGCTAAAGCTAATTGGAAGGCATCTTTGGTTACCTCTTTTCACTGATGATATTGACACTCATTCCCACAATTTACCCATGAATCGATGTAACTGCAGCTAAAAGGTATTAAAATACACCCCTATTTACTTGTTTTCAGTGATATTAACATTCTTTCCCACAATTTAAACATGAATCCAATATTAACGTTTATTACCTCAATTTACAATTGGATCAACGCAAATACAGCTAAAAAGACCTAAAATTCACCCTTATTTACTTGCTTGCCGTGACTTTAACATTTATTCCCACAGTTTAAACATGAATCCGGTATTAATGTTTTTTCCCACAATTTACACATAAATCCATGTATTTTTAGCTTAACCAAAATAAAGTACACCTTTATTAAAATGTTTTAGTTATATTAACATTTATTCCCACAATTTACAATGAATGCGATATTAAAATTCAATCCCACAACTTTCAAATGAATCCACGTAAGCACAGCTAAAACTAATTAGAAGGCATCTTTGGTTACCCCTTTTCACTCATGATATTTACACCCATTCCCACAATTTTCGCATGAATTCATGTAAATACAGCTAAAACGTATTAAAATACACCCTTCTTTACTTGTTTTCAGTGATATTAGCATTCATTCCCACAATTTGCACATGAATCCGATATTAACGTTCCTTCCCACAATTTACACATGAGTCCCCATAACTACTGCTCACACCCTTTAAAATACACCGTTATTAATTTGTTTTCAGTGATATTAACATTCATTCTCACAATTTTCAAATTAATCCAAGTAACCACAGCTAAAACTATACGGAATGCATCTTTGGTTAAGTCTTTTCACTGATATTGACACCCATTCCCAAAATTTACGCATGAATCCATTTAACTGCAGCTAAAAGGTATTAAAAAACACCCGTATTTATTTGTTTTCAGTGATATTAAAATTTATTCCCACAATTTACACATGAATCCGATATTAACGTTCCTTCCCACAATTTACGCACGAGTCCCAATAACTACTGCTCATACTCTTTAAAATACACCGTTATTTATAAGTTGTCAGTGATATTAACATTCATTCCCACAATTTAAACATGAATCCGATATCAGAGTTCCTGCCCATAATTTACGTATGAACCCCCATAACTACAGCACACACTATTTAAAATACACCGTTATTTATTTGTTTTCAGTGATATTAACATTCATTCCCACATTTTTCAAATTAACCCAAGTAACCACAGCTAAAACTATATGGAATGCATCTTTGGCTACGTCTTTTCATTGATATTGATACCCATTCCTACAATTTACGCTTAAATCCATGTAACTGCACCTAAAAGGTATTAAAACACACCCTTATTTACTTGTTTTCAGTGATATTAACATTCATTCCCACAGTTTAAACATGAATTCAATATTAACGTTTATTCCCTCAATTTACAAATGGATCCACGCAAATACAGCTAGAAAGACTTAAAATGCACCCTTATTTACTTGCCTCGAATGATTTTAACATTTATTCCCACAGTTTAAACATGAATCCGACATTAATGTTTATTCCCACAATTTACACAAAAATCCATGTATTTTTAGCTAAACCAAAATAAAGTACACCTTTATTAAAATGCTTTAGTTATATTAACATTTATTCCCACAATTTACAATGAATCCGATATTAAAATTCAATCCCACAACTTTCAAATGAATCCACGTAAGCACAGCTAAAACTAATTGGAAGGCATCTTTGGTTACCTCTTTTCACTGATGATATTTACACCCATTCCCAAAATTTGCGCATGAATCCATGTAAATACAGCTAAAACGTATTAAAACACACCCTTCTTTACTGTTTTCATTGATATTAGCATTCATTCCAACAAATTAAACATCAATCCAATATTAGCGTTCATTGCCACAATTTACACGTGAGTCCATGTAACGCCAGCTAAATGGTATTAAAATACTTCCTTATTTACCTGTTCTCCGTGATATTAACATTCATTCCCACAATTTAAAAATGAATCCGATATTAATGTTCCTTCCCACAATTTACGCAAGAATCCCCATAACTACAGCACACACTATTTAAAACACACCCATATTTACTCGTTTTTAGTGATATTAACATTAATTCCCCAAATTTTAACATAAATCCGATATTAACGTTCTTTCCCACAATTTACACATGAATCCACGTAATTTCAGGTAAAACATAATAAAGTAGACCTTTATTTACATGTTTTTAGTGATAATTACATCTATTCCCACAATTTACAATGAATCCGAAACTAAAATTCATTCCCACAACTTTCAAATGAATCCACGTAACCGCAACTAAAACTATATGGAATGCATCTTTGGTTACGTCTTTTCACTGATATTGACACCCATTCCCACAATTTACACATGAATCCAAGTAACTGCAGCTAAAAGATATTAAAAAACACCCTTATTTACCTGTTCTCCGTGATATTAACATTCATTCCCACATATTAAAAATGAATCCGATATTAATGTTCCTTCCAACAATTTACACATGAATCCCATATTAACTTTCATTCCCAGAATTTACACATGAATCCAATAGTAACGTTTTTTCCCACAATTTACACATGAATCCTCGTAATTTCAGCTAAAACATAATAAAGTAGACCTTTATTTACATGTTTTTAGTGATAATTACATCTATTCGCACAATTTACAATGAATCCGATATTAAAATTATTTCCCACGATTTTCAAAGGAATCCACGTAACCACAACTAAAACTATATGAAATGCATCTTTGGATACGTCTTTTCACTGATATTGACACCCATTCCCACAATTTACGCATGAATTCAAGTAACTGCAGCTAAAAGGTATTAAAAGACACCCTTATTTACTTGTTTTCAGTGATATTAACATTTATTCCCACAATTTACATGTGAATCCGATATTAACGTTCATTCCCACAATTTACACAAGAATCCCATATGAACGTTTCTTCCCACAATTTATGCATAAATCCCCATAACTACAGTTCACACTCCTTAAAAAACGACCTTATTTATTTGTTTTCAGTGATATGAACATCTATTCCCACAATTGACACATGAATCCGATATTAAAGTTCCTTCCCACAATTTACGCATGAGTCGCCATAACTACTGCTCACACTCTTTAAATTACACCGTTATTTATATGTTTTCAGTGATATTAACATTCATTCCCAAAGTTTACACATGAATCCAAGTAACTGCAGCTAAAAGGTATTAAAAAACACTCTTATTTACTTGTTTTCAGTAATATTAACATTTATTCCCACAATTTACACATGAATCCAATACTAACGTTCCTTCCCACAATTTACGCACGAGTCCCCATAACTACTGCTCACACTCTTTAAAATACACCGTTATTTATATGTTGTCAGTGATATTAACATTCATTCCCACAGTTTACACATGAGCCGTTATTAACGTTCATTCCCACAACTTACGCATGAATCCCATAATAACGTTCATTCCCACATTTTACACATGAATCCGATATGAACGTTCCTTCCCACAATTCATGCATAAATCCCCATAACTACTGCTCACACTCTTTAAAATACACCGTTATTTATTTGTTTTCAGTGATATTAAAATTCATTCCCACAATTTCAACATGAAACCGATATCAACGTTCATTCCCACAATTTACACATGAATCCGATATGAACGTTCCTTCCCACAATTTATGGATAAATCACCATAACTACAGTTCACACTCCTTAAAAAACAACATTTTTTACTTGTTTTCAGTGATATTAACATTTATTCCCACAATTTACACATGAATCCGTGTTAACGTTTCTTCCCACAATTTACGCATGAGTCCACATAACTACTGCTCACACTCTTTAAAATACACCGTTATTTATATGTTTTCAGTGATATTAACGTTCACTCCCACCAGTTAACACATCAATCCTATAATAACCTTCATTCCCACAATTTACACATGAATCCACGTAATTTCAGCAAAAACATAATAAAGTACAACTTTATTTACATAATTTTAGTGATAATTACACCTATACCCATAATTTACAATGAATCCGATATTAAATTAATTCCCACAATTTTCAAATGACTCCACGTAACCACAACTAAAATTTTATGGAATTCATCTTTGGTTACCTCTTTTCACTGATGATAATAACACTCATTCCAACAGTTTACACATGAATCCGATATTAACGTTCCTTCCCACAACTTAGGCATGAATCCCATAATAATGTTCATTCCCACAATTTACACATGAATCCGATATTAACGTTTCTTCCCACAATTTATGCATAAATCCCCATAACTACTGCTCACACTCTTTAAAATACACCGTTATTTATTTGTTTTCAGTGATATTAACATTCATTCCCACAATTTAAACATGAATCCGATATTAGCGTTCATTCCCACACTTTACACATGAATCCGATATGAACGTTCCTTCCCACAATTTATGGATAAATCCTCATAACTACAGTTCACATTCCTTAAAAACACCATTGTTTACTTGTATTCAGTGATATTAACATTTGTTCCCACAACTTACGCATGAATCCCACAATAACGTTCAATCCCACAATTTACACAGGAGTCCACGTAATTTCATCTAAAACAAACTAAAATGCACCTTTATTTACTTGTTCTTAGTGATAATAAAAAATTTTACCACATTTTACAATGAATCCGAAGTTAAAATTCATTCCCACAACTTTCAAATGAATCCACGTAAGTACAGCTAAAGCTATATGAAATGCATCTTTGGTTACGTCTTTTCACTGATATTGATACCAATTCCCACAATTTACACTTGAATTCATGTAACTGCAGCAAAAAGGTATTAAAATACACCCCTATTTACTTGTTTTCAGTGATAATAACATTCACTCCCACAATTTACACATGAGTCCACGTAATTTCAACTAAAACAAATTAAATTGCACCTTTATTTACTTGTTCTTAGTGATAATAAGAAATATTACCACATTTTACAATGAATCCGAAATTAAAATTCATTCCCACAACTTTCAAATGAATCCACGTAACCACAGCTAAAACTATATGGAATGCATCTTTGGTTACGTCTTTTCATTGATATTGATACCCATTCCCACAATTTACGCTTGAATCCATGTAAAGGCAGCTAAAAGGTATTAAAATACACCCCTATTTACCTGTTCTCCGTGATATTAACATTCATTCCCACAATTTAAAAATGAATCCGATAATAATGTTCCTTCCAACAATTTACACATGAAACCCATATTAACTTTCATTCCCACAATTTACACATGAATCCACGTAAATTCAACTAAAACATAACAAAGTGCAACTTTATTTACATAATTTCAGTGATAATTACAACTATTCCCACAATTTACAATGAATCCGATATTAAAAGTATTTCCCACAATTTTCAAATGAATACCCGTAAGCACAGCTAAAACTAATTGGAAGGCATCTTAGGTTACATCTTTTCACTGATGATATTGTTACTCATTCCCACAATTTACACATGAATCCCTTATTAATGCTCTTTCCCACAATTTACACATGAATCCACGTAATTTCAGCTAAATTATAATAAAGTAGACTCTTATTTACATGTTTTTAGTGATAATCACATCTATTCCCACAATTTACAATGAATCCGATATTAAAAATAATTCCCACAATTTTCAAATGAATCCACGTAACCACAGCGAAAACTATACGGAATGCATCTTTGGTTAAGTCTTTTCACTGATATTGACACCCATTCCCAAAATTTACGCATGAATCCATGTAACTGCAGCTAAAAGGTATTAAAAAACACCCTTATTTACTAGTTTTCAGAGATATTAACCTTTATTCCCACAATTTAAACATGAATCCGAGAATAACGTTTATTCCCACAATTTGCACATAAATCCATGTATCGTGAGCTAAAACAAACTAAAGTACACCTTTATTTACTTGTGCTTAGTGATAATAACATATATTACCACATTTTATAATGAATGCGATATAAAAATTCATTCCCACAACTTTCAAATGAATCCACGTATCCACAGGTAAAACTAATTGGAAGGCATCTTTGGTTACCTCTTTTCACTGATGATATTGACACTCATTCCCACAATTTACCCATGAATCCATCTAACTGCAGCTAAAAGGTATTAAAATACACCCCTATTTACTTGTTTTCAGTGATATTAACATTCTTTCCCACAATTTAAACATGAATCCAATATTAACGTTTATTACCTCAATTTACAAATAGATCAACGCAAATACAGCAAAAAAGACCTAAAATTCACCCTTATTTACTTGCTTGCCGTGACTTTAACATTTATTCCCACAGTTTAAACATGAGTCCGATATTAATGTTTTTTCCCACAATTTACACATAAATCCATGTATTTTTAGCTTAACCAAAATAAAGTACGCCTTTATTAAAATGTTTTAGTTATATTAACATTTATTCCCACAATTTACAATGAATGCGATATTAAAATTCAATCCCACAACTTTCAAATGAATCCACGTAAGCACAGCTAAAACTAATTAGAAGGCATCTTTGGTTACCTCTTTTCACTGATGATAATTACACCCATTCCCACAATTTTCGCATGAATTCATGTAAATACAGCTAAAACGTATTAAAATACACCCTTCTTTACTTGTTTTCAGTGATATTAGCATTCATTCCCACGATTTAAACATGAATCCGATATTAGCGTTCATTCCCACAATTTACACGTGAGCCCATGTAACGGTAGCTAAAAGGTATTAAAATAATCACTTATTTACCTGTTCTCCGTGATATTAACATTCATTCCCACAATTTAAAAATGAATCTGATATTAATGTTCCTTCCAACAATTTACACATGAATCCCATATTAACTTTCATTCCCAGAATTTACACATGAATCCGATAGAAACGTTCTTTCCCACAATTTACGCATAAATCCCCATAACTACAGCTCACACTCTTTAAAATACCCTCTTACTTACTGGTTTTCAGTGTTATTAACATTCATTCCCACAAGTTAAACATGAATCCGATATTAACGTTCACTCCCACAAGTTAACAGATGAATCCAATAATAACGTTCATTCCCACAAATTACACATGAATCCACGTAAATTCAGCTAAAACATAATAAGGTACAACTTTATTTACATGTCTTTAGGGATAATTACATCTATTCCCACAATTTACAATCAATCCGATATTATAATCAATTCGTACAATTTTCAATTGAATCCACGTAAGCACAGCTAAAACTAATTGGAAGGCATCTTTGGTTACGTCTTTTCACTGATATTGACACCCATTCCCACAATTTACGCATGAATCCAAGTAACTGCAGCTAAAAGGTATTAAAAAACACCCTTATTTACTTGTTTTCAGTAATATTAACATTTATTCCCACAATTTACACATGAATCCGATATTAACGTTCCTTCCCACAATTTACACATGAGTCCCCATAACTACTGCTCACACTCTTTAAAATACACCGTTATTTATTTGTTTTCAGTGATATTAACATTCATTCCCACAATTTTCAAATTAATCCAAGTAACCACAGCTAAAACTATACGGAATGCATCTTTGGTTAAGTCTTTTCATTGATATTGACACCCATTCCCAAAATTTACGCATGAATCCATTTAACTGCAGCTAAAAGGTATTAAAAAACACCCTTATTTACTTGTTTTCAGTGATATTAACATTCATTCCCACAATTTTCAAATTAACCCAAGTAACCACAGCTAAAACTATATGGAATGCATCTTTGGTTACCTCTTTTCACTGATGATATTTACACCCATTCCCACAATTTGCGCATGAATCCATGTAAATACAGCTAAAACGTATTAAAACACACCCTTCTTTACTGTTTTCATTGATATTAGCATTCATTCCAACAAATTAAACATCAATCCAATATTAGCGTTCATTCCCACAATTTACACGAGAGTCCATGTAACGGCAGCTAAATGGTATTAAAATACTCCCTTATTTACCTGTTCTCCCTGATATAAACATTCATTCCCACAATCTAAAAATGAATCCGATATTAATGTTCCTTCCCACAATTTACGCAAGAATCAGTGATATTAACATTCATTCCCACAATTTAAACATGAATCCGATATTAAAGTTCCTGCCCATAATTTACGTATGAACCCCCATAACTACAGCACACACTATTTAAAACACACCCATATCTACTGGTTTTCAGTGATATTAACATTAATTCCCCAAATATTAACATAAATCCGATATTAACGTTCTTTCCCACAATTTACACACGAATCCACGTAATTTCAGGTAAAACATAATAAAGTAGACCTTTATTTACATGTTTTTAGTGATAATTACATCTATTCCCACAATTTACAATGAATCCGAAACTAAAATTAATTCTCACGATTTTCAAATGAATCCACGTAACCGCAACTAAAACTATATGGAATGCATCTTTGGTTACGTCTTTTCACTGATATTGACACCCATTCCCACAATTTACACATGAATCCAAGTAACTGCAGCCAAAAGATATTAAAAAACACCCTTATTTATATGTTTTCAGTGATATTAACGTTCACTCCCACAAGTTAACACATTAATCCTATAATAACCTTCATTCCCACAATTTACACATGAATCCACGTATTTTCAGCAAAAACATACAAAGTACAACTTTATTTACATAATATTAGTGATAATTACACCTATTCCCACAATTTACAATGAATCCGATATTCAAATTAATTCCCACAATTTTCAAATGACTCCACGTAACAACAACTAAAACTTCATGGAATTCATCTTTGGTTACCCTTTTTCACTGATGATAATGACACTCATTCCAACAGTTTACACAAGAATCCGATATTAACGTTCCTTCCCACAACATACGCATGAATTCCATAATAATGTTCATTCCCACAATTTACACATGAGCCCACGTAATTTCAACTAAAAGAAATTAAATTGCACCTTTATTTACTTGTTCTTAGTGATAATAAGAAAAATTACCACATTTTACAATGAATCTGAAATTAAAATTCATTCCCACAACTTTCAAATGAATCCACGTAACCACAGCTAAAACTATATGGAATGCATCTTTGGTTACGTCTTTTCATTGATATTGATACCCATTCCCACAATTTACGCTTGAATCCATGTAACGGCAGCTAAAAGGTATTAAAATACACCACTATTTACCTGTTCTCCGTGATATTAACATTCATTCCCACATATTAAAAATGAATCCGATATTAATGTTCCTTCCAACAATTTACACATGAATCCCATATTAACTTTCATTCCCAGAATTTACACATGAATCCAATAGTAACGTTTTTTCCCACAATTTACACATGAATCCTCGTAATTTCAGCTAAAACATAATAAAGTAGACCTTTATTTACATGTTTTTAGTGATAATTACATCTATTCGAACAATTTACAATGAATCCGATATTAAAATTATTTCCCACGATTTTCAAATGAATCCACGTAACCACAACTAAAACTATATGAAATGCATCTTTGGATACTTCTTTTCACTGATATTGACACCCATTCCCACAATTTACGCATGAATCCAAGTAACTGCAGCTAAAAGGTATGAAAAGACACCCTTATTTACTTGTTTTCAGTGATATTAACGTTCACTCCCACAAGTTAACACATTAATCCTATAATAACCTTCATTCCCACAATTTACACATGAATCCACGTAATTTCAGCAAAAACATACAAAGTACAACTTTATTTACATAATTTTAGTGATAATTACACCTATTCCCAAAATTTACAATGAATCCGATATTAAAATTAATTCCCACGTTTTTCAAATGAATCCACGTAACCACAACTAAAACTATATGAAATGCATCTTTGGTTACGTCTTTTGACTGATATTGATACCCATTCCCACAATTTACACTTGAATTCATGTAACTGCAGCAAAAAGGTATTAAAATACACCCCTATTTACTTGTTTTCAGTGATAATAACATTCACTCCCACAATTTACACATGAGTCCACGTAATTTCAACTAAAACAAATTAAATTGCACCTTTATTTACTTGTTCTTAGTGATAATAAGAAATATTCCCACAATTTACAATGAATCCGATATTAAAATTCAATCCCGCAACTTTCAAATGAATCCACGTAAGCACAGATAAAACTAATTGGAATGCATCTTTGGTTACGTCTTTTCACTGATATTGACACCCATTCCCACAATTTACGCATGAATCCAAGTAACTGCAGCTAAAAGGTATTAAAAAACACCCTTATTTACTTGTTTTCAGTGATATTAACATTCATTCCCACAATTTATACATGATTCCGATATTAACGTTCATTCCCACAATTTACACATGAATTCGATATGAACGTTCCTTCCCACAATTTATGCATAAATCCCCATAACTACTGCTCACACTCTATAAAATACACCGTTATTTATTTTTTTTCAGTGATATTAACATTCATTCCCACAATTTAAACATGAGTCCGATATTAACGTTCATTCCCACACTTTACACATGAATCCGATATGAACGTTTCTTCCCACAATTTATGGATAAAGCCCCATAACTACAGTTCACATTCCTTAAAAAACAACATTTTTACATGTTTTCAGTGATATTAACATTTATTCCCACAAGTTAACACATGAATCCGGTAATAGCGTTCATTCCCACAATTTACACATGAATCCAAGTAAATTCAGCTAAAACATAATAAGGTACAACTTTATTTACAGGTTTTTAGTGATAATTACAACTATTCCCACAATTTACAATGAATCCGATGTTAACAATAATTCCCACGATTTTCAAATGAATCAACGTAACCACAGCTAAACCTATGTGGAATGCATTTTTGGTTACTTTTTTTCACTGATATTGACACCCATTCCCACATTTTGCGCATGAATCCATGTAAATACAGCTAAAACGTATCAAAATACACACTTATTTATTTGTTTTCAGTGATATTAACATTCATTCCCACAATTTAAGCATCAGTCCGATATTAACGTTCATTCCCACAATTTACACTTGAATCCGATATGAACGTTCCATCCCACAATTTATGCATAAATCCCCATAACTACTGTTCACACTCTTTAAAATACACCGTTATTTATTTGCTTTCAGTGATATTAACATTCATTCCCACAGTTTAAACATGAATCCGATATTAATGTTTATTCCCACAATTTACACATAAATCCATGTATTTTTAGCTAAACCATAATAAAGTACCCCTTTATTTACTTGTTCTTAGTGATAATAAGAAATATTACCACATTTTACAATGAATCCGAAATTCAAATTCATTCCCACAACTTTCAAATGAATCCACGTAACCACAGCTAAAACTATATGGAATGCATCTTTGGTTACGTCTTTTCATTGATATTGATACCCATTCCCACAATTTACGCTTGAATCCATGTAACGGCAGCTAAAAGGTATTAAAATACACCACTATTTACCTGTTCTCCGTGATATTAACATTCATTCCCACATATTAAAAATGAATCCGATATTAATGTTCCTTCCAACAATCTACACATGAATCCCATATTAACTTTCATTCCCAGAATTTACACATGAATCCAATAGTAACGTTTTTCCCACACTTTACACATGAATCCTCGTAATTTCAGCTAAAACATAATAAAGTAGACCTTTATTTACATGTTTTTAGTGATAATTACATCTATTCGAACAATTTACAATGAATCCGATATTAAAATTATTTCCCACGATTTTCAAATGAATCCACGTAACCACAACTAAAACTATATGAAATGCATCTTTGGATACGTCTTTTCACTGATATTGACACCCATTCCCACAATTTACGCATGAATCCAAGTAACTGCAGCTAAAAGGTATTAAAAGACACCCTTATTTACTTGTTTTCAGTGATATTAACATTTATTCCCACAATTTACACGTGAATCCGATATTAACGTTCCTTCCCACAATTTACACAAGAGTCCCCATAACTACTGCTCACACTCCTTCAAACACACCCTTATTTACTTGTTTTCAGTGATATTAACATTCATTCCCACAATTTAAACATGATTGCGATATTAACGTTCATTCCCACAATTTACACATGAATCCGATATGAACGTTCCTTCCCACAATTTATGGATAAATCCCCATAACTATAGTTCACACTCCTTAAAAAACAACATTTTTTACTTGTTTTCAGTGATATTAACATTCATTCCCACATATTAAAAATGAATCCGATATTAATGTTCCTTCCAACAATTTACACATGAATCCCATATTAACTTTCATTCCCAGAATTTACACATGAATCCAATAGTAACGTTTTTTCCCTCAATTTACACATGAATTCACGTAATTTCAGCTAAAACATAATAAAGTAGACCTTTATTTACATGTTTTCAGTGATAATTACATCTATTCCCACAATTTACAATGAATCCGATATTAAAATTAATTCCCACGTTTTTCAAATGAATCCACGTAACCACAACTAAAGCTATATGAAATGCATCTTTGGTTACGTCTTTTCACTGATATTGATACCCATTCCCACAATTTACACTTGAATTCATGTAACTGCAGCAAAAAGGTATTAAAATACACCCCTATTTACTTGTTTTCAGTGATAATAACATTCACTCCCACAATTTACACATGAGTCCACGTAATTTCAACTAAAACAAATTAAATTGCACCTTTATTTACTTGTTCTTAGTGATAATAAGAAATATTCCCACAATTTACAATGAATCCGATATTAAAATTCAATCCCGCAACTTTCAAATGAATCCACGTAAGCACAGATAAAACTAATTGGAATGCATCTTTGGTTACGTCTTTTCACTGATATTGACACCCATTCCCACAATTTACGCATGAATCCAAGTAACTGCAGCTAAAAGGTATTAAAAAACACCCTTATTTACTTGTTTTCAGTGATATTAACATTCATTCCCACAATTTATACATGATTCCGATATTAACGTTCATTCCCACAATTTACACATGAATTCGATATGAACGTTCCTTCCCACAATTTATGCATAAATCCCCATAACTACTGCTCACACTCTATAAAATACACCGTTATTTATTTTTTTTCAGTGATATTAACATTCATTCCCACAATTTAAACATGAATCCGATATTAACGTTCATTCCCACACCTTACACATGAATCCGATATGAACGTTTCTTCCCACAATTTATGGATAAAGCCCCATAACTACAGTTCACATTCCTTAAAAAACAACATTTTTACTTGTTTTCAGTGATATTAACATTTATTCCCACAAGTTAGCACATGAATCCGGTAATAACGTTCATTCCCACAATTTGCACATGAATCCAAGTAAATTCAGCTAAAACATAATAAGGTACAACTTTATTTACATGCTTTTAGTGATAATTACATCTATTCCCACAATTTACAATGAATCCGATATTATAATTAATTCCCACCATTTTCAAAAGAATCCACGTAGACACAGCTAATACTAATTGGAAGGCATCTTTGCTTACCTCTTTTCACCGATGATATTGTTACTTATGCCAATAATTTACACATGAATCCTATATTAACTTTCATTCCCATAATTTACACATGAATCCGATAGTAACGTTCTTTCCCACAATTTACGCATCAATCCCCATAACTACAGTTCACACTCTTTAAAATACACTAATACTTCCTGGTTTTCAGTGATGTTAAGATTCATTCCCACAAGTTAAACATGAATCCGATATTAACGTTCACTCCCACAAGTTAACACATGAATCCGGTAATAACGTTCATTCCCACAATTTACACATGAATCCACGTAAATTCAGCTAAAACATAATAAGGTACAACTTTATTTACATGCTTTTAGTGCTAATTACATCTATTCCCACAATTTACAATGAATCCGATATTATAATTAATTCCCACCATTTTCAAATGAATCCACGTAGACACAGCTAAAACTAATTGGAAGGCATCTTTGCTTACCTCTTTTCACTGATGATATTGTTACTTATGCCAACAATTTACACATGAATCCTATATTAACTTTCATTCCCAGAATTTACACATGAATCCGATAGTAACGTTCTTTCCCACAATTTACGCATCAATCCCCATAACTACAGTTCACACTCTATAAAATACACTAATACTTACTGGTTTCAAGTGATGTTAAGATTCATTCCCACAAGTTAAACATGAATCCGATATTAACGTTCACTCCCACAAGTTAACACATGAATCCGGTAATAACGTTCATTCCCACAATTTACACATGAATCCACGTAAATTGAGCTAAAACATAATAAAGTAGACCTTTATTTACATGTTTTTAGTGATAATTACATCTATTCGCACAATTTACAATGAATCCGATATTAAAATTAATTCCCACGATTTTCAAATGAATCCACGTAACTACAACTAAAACTATATGAAATGCATCCTTGGATACGTCTTTTCACTGATATTGACACCCATTCCCACAATTTACGCATGAATCCAAGTAACTGCAGCTAAAAGGTATTAAAAAACACCCTTATTTACTTGTTTTCAATGATATTAACATTCATTGCCGCAATTAATCATAAATCCGATAGTAACGTTTATTCCCACAATTTACACATAAATCCACGTATCTTGAGCTCAAACCAATTAAAGTACACCTTTATTTACATGTTCTTAGTGATAATAACATATATTACCACATTTTACAATGAATCCGATATAAAAATTCATTCCCACAATTTTCAAATGAATCCACGTAACCACAGCTAAAACTATACGGAATGCATCTTTGGTTAAGTCTTTTCACTGATATTGACACCCATTCCCAAAATTTACGCATGAATCCTTGTAACTGCAGCTAAAAGGTATTAAAAAACACCCTTATTTACTAGTTTTCAGAGATATTAACCTTTATTCCCACAATTTAAACATGAATCCGAGAATAACGTTTATTCCCACAATTTGCACATAAATCCATGTATCGTGAGCTAAAACAAACTAAAGTACACCTTTATTTACTTGTTCTTAGTGATAATAACATATATTACCACATTTTATAATGAATGCGATATAAAAATTCATTCCCACAACTTTCAAATGAATCCACGTATCCACAGGTAAAACTAATTGGAAGGCATCTTTGGTTACGTCTTTTCACTGATATTGACACCCATTCCCACAATTTACGCATGAATCCAAGTAACTGCAGCTAAAAGGTATTAAAAAACACCCTTATTTACTTGTTTTCAGTGATATTAACATTCATTCCCACAATTTATACATGATTCCGATATTAACGTTCATTCCCACAATTTACACATGAATTCGATATGAACGTTCCTTCCCACAATTTATGCATAAATCCCCATAACTACTGCTCACACTCTATAAAATACACCGTTATTTATTTTTTTTCAGTGATATTAACATTCATTCCCACAATTTAAACATGAGTCCGATATTAACGTTCATTCCCACACTTTACACATGAATCCGATATGAACGTTTCTTCCCACAATTTATGGATAAAGCCCCATAACTACAGTTCACATTCCTTAAAAAACAACATTTTTACATGTTTTCAGTGATATTAACATTTATTCCCACAAGTTAACACATGAATCCGGTAATAACGTTCATTCCCACAATTTACACATGAATCCAAGTAAATTCAGCTAAAACATAATAAGGTACAACTTTATTTACAGGTTTTTAGTGATAATTACAACTATTCCCACAATTTACAATGAATCCGATGTTAACAATAATTCCCACGATTTTCAAATGAATCAACGTAACCACAGCTAAACCTATGGGAATGCATTTTTGGTTACTTTTTTTCACTGATATTGACACCCATTCCCACATTTTGCGCATGAATCCATGTAAATACAGCTAAAACGTATCAAAATACACACTTATTTATTTGTTTTCAGTGATATTAACATTCATTCCCACAATTTAAGCATCAGTCCGATATTAACGTTCATTCCCACAATTTACACTTGAATCCGATATGAACGTTCCATCCCACAATTTATGCATAAATCCCCATAACTACTGTTCACACTCTTTAAAATACACCGTTATTTATTTGCTTTCAGTGATATTAACATTCATTCCCACAGTTTAAACATGAATCCGATATTAATGTTTATTCCCACAATTTACACATAAATCCATGTATTTTTAGCTAAACCATAATAAAGTACCCCTTTATTTACTTGTTCTTAGTGATAATAAGAAATATTACCACATTTTACAATGAATCCGAAATTCAAATTCATTCCCACAACTTTCAAATGAATCCACGTAACCACAGCTAAAACTATATGGAATGCATCTTTGGTTACGTCTTTTCATTGATATTGATACCCATTCCCACAATTTACGCTTGAATCCATGTAACGGCAGCTAAAAGGTATTAAAATACACCACTATTTACCTGTTCTCCGTGATATTAACATTCATTCCCACATATTAAAAATGAATCCGATATTAATGTTCCTTCCAACAATCTACACATGAATCCCATATTAACTTTCATTCCCAGAATTTACACATGAATCCAATAGTAACGTTTTTCCCACACTTTACACATGAATCCTCGTAATTTCAGCTAAAACATAATAAAGTAGACCTTTATTTACATGTTTTTAGTGATAATTACATCTATTCGAACAATTTACAATGAATCCGATATTAAAATTATTTCCCACGATTTTCAAATGAATCCACGTAACCACAACTAAAACTATATGAAATGCATCTTTGGATACGTCTTTTCACTGATATTGACACCCATTCCCACAATTTACGCATGAATCCAAGTAACTGCAGCTAAAAGGTATTAAAAGACACCCTTATTTACTTGTTTTCAGTGATATTAACATTTATTCCCACAATTTACACGTGAATCCGATATTAACGTTCCTTCCCACAATTTACACAAGAGTCCCCATAACTACTGCTCACACTCCTTAAAACACACCCTTATTTACTTGTTTTCAGTGATATTAACATTCATTCCCACAATTTAAACATGATTGCGATATTAACGTTCATTCCCACAATTTACACATGAATCCGATATGAACGTTCCTTCCCACAATTTATGGATAAATCCCCATAACTATAGTTCACACTCCTTAAAAAACAACATTTTTTACTTGTTTTCAGTGATATTAACATTCATTCCCACATATTAAAAATGAATCCGATATTAATGTTCCTTCCAACAATTTACACATGAATCCCATATTAACTTTCATTCCCAGAATTTACACATGAATCCAATAGTAACGTTTTTTCCCTCAATTTACACATGAATTCACGTAATTTCAGCTAAAACATAATAAAGTAGACCTTTATTTACATGTTTTCAGTGATAATTACATCTATTCCCACAATTTACAATGAATCCGATATTAAAATTAATTCCCACGTTTTTCAAATGAATCCACGTAACCACAACTAAAGCTATATGAAATGCATCTTTGGTTACGTCTTTTCACTGATATTGATACCCATTCCCACAATTTACACTTGAATTCATGTAACTGCAGCAAAAAGGTATTAAAATACACCCCTATTTACTTGTTTTCAGTGATAATAACATTCACTCCCACAATTTACACATGAGTCCACGTAATTTCAACTAAAACAAATTAAATTGCACCTTTATTTACTTGTTCTTAGTGATAATAAGAAATATTCCCACAATTTACAATGAATCCGATATTAAAATTCAATCCCGCAACTTTCAAATGAATCCACGTAAGCACAGATAAAACTAATTGGAATGCATCTTTGGTTACGTCTTTTCACTGATATTGACACCCATTCCCACAATTTACGCATGAATCCAAGTAACTGCAGCTAAAAGGTATTAAAAAACACCCTTATTTACTTGTTTTCAGTGATATTAACATTCATTCCCACAATTTATACATGATTCCGATATTAACGTTCATTCCCACAATTTACACATGAATTCGATATGAACGTTCCTTCCCACAATTTATGCATAAATCCCCATAACTACTGCTCACACTCTATAAAATACACCGTTATTTATTTTTTTTCAGTGATATTAACATTCATTCCCACAATTTAAACATGAATCCGATATTAACGTTCATTCCCACACCTTACACATGAATCCGATATGAACGTTTCTTCCCACAATTTATGGATAAAGCCCCATAACTACAGTTCACATTCCTTAAAAAACAACATTTTTACTTGTTTTCAGTGATATTAACATTTATTCCCACAAGTTAGCACATGAATCCGGTAATAACGTTCATTCCCACAATTTGCACATGAATCCAAGTAAATTCAGCTAAAACATAATAAGGTACAACTTTATTTACATGCTTTTAGTGACAATTACATCTATTCCCACAATTTACAATGAATCCGATATTATAATTAATTCCCACCATTTTCAAAAGAATCCACGTAGACACAGCTAATACTAATTGGAAGGCATCTTTGCTTACCTCTTTTCACCGATGATATTGTTACTTATGCCAATAAATTACACATGAATCCTATATTAACTTTCATTCCCATAATTTACACATGAATCCGATAGTAACGTTCTTTCCCACAATTTACGCATCAATCCCCATAACTACAGTTCACACTCTTTAAAATACACTAATACTTCCTGGTTTTCAGTGATGTTAAGATTCATTCCCACAAGTTAAACATGAATCCGATATTAACGTTCACTCCCACAAGTTAACACATGAATCCGGTAATAACGTTCATTCCCACAATTTACACATGAATCCACGTAAATTCAGCTAAAACATAATAAGGTGCAACTTTATTTACATGCTTTTAGTGATAATTACATCTATTCCCACAATTTACAATGAATCCGATATTATAATTAATTCTCACGATTTTCAAATGAATTCACGTAACCACAACTAAAACTATATGGAATGCATCTTTGGTTACGTCTTTTCACTAATATTGACACCCATTCCCACAATTTACGCATGAATCAAAGTAACTGCAGCTAAAAGGTATTAAAAGACACCCTTATTTACTTGTTTTCAGTGATATTAACATTTATTCCCACAATTTACACGTGATTCCGATATTAACGTTCCTTCCCACAATTTACACAAGAGTCCCCATAACTACTGCTCACACTCCTTAAAACACACCCTTATTTACTTGTTTTCAGGGATATTAACATTCATTCCCACAATTTAAACATGATAGCGATATTATCGTTCATTCCCACAATTTACACATGAATCCGATATGAACGTTCCTTCCCACAATTTATGCATAAATCCCCATAACTACTGCTCACACTCTTTAAAATACACCGTTATTTATTTGTTTTCAGTGATATTAACATTCATTCCCACAATTTCAACATCAAACCGATATTAACGTTCATTCCCACAAGTTAACACATGAATCCGGTAATAACGTTCATTCCCACAATTTACACATGAATCCAAGTAAATTCAGCTAAACCATAATAAGGTACAACTTTATTTACATGCTTTTAGTGCTAATTACATCTATTCCCACAATTTACAATGAATCCGATATTATAATTAATTCCCACCATTTTCAAATGAATCCACGTAGACACAGCTAAAACTAATTGGAAGGCATCTTTGCTTACCTCTTTTCACTGATGATATTGTTACTTATGCCAACAATTTACACATGAATCCTATATTAACTTTCATTCCCAGAATTTACACATGAATCCGATAGTAACGTTCTTTCCCACAATTTACGCATCAATCCCCATAACTACAGTTCACACTCTATAAAATACACTAATACTTACTGGTTTCAAGTGATGTTAAGATTCATTCCCACAAGTTAAACATGAATCCGATATTAACGTTCACTCCCACAAGTTAACACATGAATCCGGTAATAACGTTCATTCCCACAATTTACACATGAATCCACGTAAATTGAGCTAAAACATAATAAAGTAGACCTTTATTTACATGTTTTTAGTGATAATTACATCTATTCGCACAATTTACAATGAATCCGATATTAAAATTAATTCCCACGATTTTCAAATGAATCCACGTAACTACAACTAAAACTATATGAAATGCATCCTTGGATACGTCTTTTCACTGATATTGACACCCATTTCCACAATTTACGCATGAATCCAAGTAACTGCAGCTAAAAGGTATTAAAAAACACCCTTATTTACTTGTTTTCAATGATATTAACATTCATTGCCGCAATTAATCATAAATCCGATAGTAACGTTTATTCCCACAATTTACACATAAATCCACGTATCTTGAGCTCAAACCAATTAAAGTACACCTTTATTTACATGTTCTTAGTGATAATAACATATATTACCACATTTTACAATGAATCCGATATAAAAATTCATTCCCACATTTTTCAAATGAATCCACGTAACCACAACTAAAACTATATGAAATGCATCTTTGGATACGTCTTTTCACTGATATTGACACCCATTCCCACAATTTACGCATGAATCCAAGTAACTGCAGCTAAAAGGTATTAAAAAACACCCTTATTTACTTGTTTTCAGTGATATTAACATTCATTGCCGCAATTAATCATAAATCCGATAGTAACGTTTATTCCCACAATTTACACATAAATCCACGTATCTTGAGCTCAAACCAATTAAAGTACACCTTTATTTACATGTTCTTAGTGATAATAACATATATTAGCACATTTTACAATGAATCCGAAATTAAAATTCATTCCCACAACTTTCAAATGAATCCACGTAACCACAGCTAAAACTATATGGAATGCATCTTTGGTTACGTCTTTTCATTGATATTGATACCCATTCCCACAATTTACGCTTGAATCCATGTAAAGGCAGCTAAAAGGTATTAAAATACACCCCTATTTACCTGTTCTCCGTGATATTAACATTCATTCCCACAATTTAAAAATGAATCCGATAATAATGCTCCTTCCAACAATTTACACATGAAACCCATATTAACTTTCATTCCCACTATTTACACATGAATCCACGTAAATTCAACTAAAACATAATAAAGTGCAACTTTATTTACATAATTTCAGTGATAATTACATCTATTCCCACAATTTACAATGAATCCGATATTAAAAGTATTTCCCACAATTTTCAAATGAATCCCCGTAAGCACAGCTAAAACTATATGGAATGCATCTTTGGTTACATCTTTTCACTGATGATATTGTTACTCATTCCCACAATTTACACATGAATCCCTTATTAATGCTCTTTCCCACAATTTACACATGAATCCACGTAATTTCAGCTAAATTATAATAAAGTAGACTCTTATTTACATGTTTTTAGTGATAATCACATCTATTCCCACAATTTACAATGAATCCGATATTAAAAATAATTCCCACAATTTTCAATTGAATCCACGTAACCACAGCTAAAACTATACGGAATGCATCTTTGGTTAAGTCTTTTCACTGATATTGACACCCATTCCCAAAATTTACGCATGAATCCTTGTAACTGCAGCTAAAAGGTATTAAAAAACACCCTTATTTACTAGTTTTCAGAGATATTAACCTTTATTCCCACAATTTAAACATGAATCCGAGAATAACGTTTATTCCCACAATTTGCACATAAATCCATGTATCGTGAGCTAAAACAAACTAAAGTACACCTTTATTTACTTGTTCTTAGTGATAATAACATATATTACCACATTTCATAATGAATGCGATATAAAAATTCATTCCCACAACTTTCAAATGAATCCACGTATCCACAGGTAAAACTAATTGGAAGGCATCTTTGGTTACCTCTTTTTACTGATGATATTGACACTCATTCCCACAATTTACCCATGAATCCATGTAACTGCAGCTAAAAGGTATTAAAATACACCCCTATTTACTTGTTTTCAGTGATATTAACATTCTTTCCCACAATTTAAACATGAATCCAATATTAACGTTTATTACCTCAATTTACAAATGGATCAACGCAAATACAGCAAAAAAGACCTAAAATTCACCCATATTTACTTGCTTGCCGTGACTTTAACATTTATTCCCACAGTTTAAACATGAGTCCGATATTAATGTTTTTTCCCACAATTTACACATAAATCCATGTATTTTTAACTTAACCAAAATAAAGTACGCCTTTATTAAAATGTTTTAGTTATATTAACATTTATTCCCACAATTTACAATGAGTGCGATATTAAAATTCAATCCTACAACTTTCAAATGAATCCACGTAAGCACAGCTAAAACTAATTAGAAGGCATCTTTGGTTACCTCTTTTCACTGATGATATTTACACCCATTCCCACAATTTTCGCATGAATTCATGTAAATACAGCTAAAACGTATTAAAATACACCCTTCTTTACTTGTTTTCAGTGATATTAGCATTCATTCCCACGATTTAAACATGAATCCGATATTAGCGTTCATTCCCACAATTTACACGTGAGCCCATGTAACGGTAGCTAAAAGGTATTAAAATAATCACTTATTTACCTGTTCTCCGTGATATTAACATTCATTCCCACAATTTAAAAATGAATCTGATATTAATGTTCCTTCCAACAATTTACACATGAATCCCATATTAACTTTCATTCCCAGAATTTACACATGAATCCGATAGAAACGTTCTTTCCCACAATTTACGCATAAATCCCCATAACTACAGCTCACACTCTTTAAAATACACCGTTATTTATTTGTTTTCAGTGATATTAACATTCATTCCCACAATTTTCAAATTAATCCAAGTAACCACAGCTAAAACTATACGGAATGCATCTTTGGTTAAGTCTTTTCATTGATATTGACACCCATTCCCAAAATTTACGCATGAATCCAAGTAACTGCAGCTAAAAGGTATTAAAAAACACCCTTATTTACTTGTTTTCAGTAATATTAACATTTATACCCACAATTTACACATGAATCCGATATTAACGTTCCTTCCCACAGTTTACACATGAGTCCCCATAACTACTGCTCACACTCTTTAAAATACACCGTTATTTATTTGTTTTCAGTGATATTAACATTCATTCCCACAATTTTCAAATTAATCCAAGTAACCACAGCTAAAACTATACGGAATGCATCTTTGGTTAAGTCTTTTCATTGATATTGACACCCATTCCCAAAATTTACGCATGAATCCATTTAACTGCAGCTAAAAGGTATTAAAAAACACCCTTATTTACTTGTTTTCAGTGATATTAACATTCATTCCCACAATTTTCAAATTAACCCAAGTAACCACAGCTAAAACTATATGGAATGCATCTTTGGTTACCTCTTTTCACTGATGATATTTACACCCATTCCCACAATTTGCGCATGAATCCATGTAAATACAGCTAAAACGTATTAAAACACACCCTTCTTTACTGTTTTCATTGATATTAGCATTCATTCCAACAAATTAAACATCAATCCAATATTAGCGTTCATTCCCACAATTTACACGTGAGTCCATGTAACGGCAGCTAAGGGGTATTAAAATACTCCCTTATTTACCTGTTCTCCGTGATATAAACATTCATTCCCACAATTTAAAAATGAATCCGATATTAATGTTCCTTCCCACAATTTACGCAAGAATCCCCATAACTACAGCACACACTATTTAAAACACACCCATATTTACTGGTTTTTAGTGATATTAACATTAATTCCCCAAATTTTAACATAAATCCGATATTAACGTTCTTTCCCACAATTTACACATGAATCCACGTAATTTCAGGTAAAACATAATAAAGTAGACCTTTATTTACATGTTTTTAGTGATAATTACATCTATTCCCACAATTTACAATGAATCCGAAACTAAAATTAATTCTCACGATTTTCAAATGAATCCACGTAACCGCAACTAAAACTATATGGAATGCATCTTTGGTTACGTCTTTTCACTGATATTGACACCCATTCCCACAATTTACACATGAATCCAAGTAACTGCAGCTAAAAGATATTAAAAAACACCTTTATTTATATGTTTTCAGTGATATTAACGTTCACTCCCACAAGTTAACACATTAATCCTATAATAACCTTCATTCCCACAATTTACACATGAATACATGTAATTTCAGCAAAAACATACAAAGTACAACTTTATTTACATAATTTTAGTGATAATTACACCTATTCCCACAATTTACAATGAATCCGATATTCAAATTAATTCCCACAATTTTCAAATGACTCCACGTAACAACAACTAAAACTTCATGGAATTCATCTTTGGTTACCCTTTTTCACTGATGATAATGACACTCATTCCAACAGTTTACACAAGAATCCGATATTAACGTTCCTTCCCACAACATACGCATGAATTCCATAATAATGTTCATTCCCACAATTTACACATGAGCCCACGTAATTTCAACTAAAAGAAATTAAATTGCACCTTTATTTACTTGTTCTTAGTGATAATAAGAAAAATTACCACATTTTACAATGAATCTGAAATTAAAATTCATTCCCACAACTTTCAAATGAATCCACGTAACCACAGCTAAAACTATATGGAATGCATCTTTGGTTACGTCTTTTCATTGATATTGATACCCATTCCCACATTTTGCGCATGAATCCATGTAAATACAGCTAAAACGTATCAAAATACACACTTATTTATTTGTTTTCAGTGATATTAACATTCATTCCCACAATTTAAGCATGAGTCCGATATTAACGTTCATTCCCACAATTTACACTTGAATCCGATATGAACGTTCCATCCCACAATTTATGCATAAATCCCCATAACTACTGTTCACACTCTTTAAAATACACCGTTATTTATTTGCTTTCAGTGATATTAACATTCATTCCCACAGTTTAAACATGAATCCGATATTAATGTTTATTCCCACAATTTACATATAAATCCATGTATTTTTAGCTAAACCATAATAAAGTACACCTTTATTAAAATGTTTTAGTTATATTAACATTTATTCCCACAATTCACAATGAATTCGATATTAAAATTCAATCCCGCAACTTTCAAATGAATCCACGTAAGCACAGATAAAACTAATTGGAATGCATCTTTGGTTACGTCTTTTCACTGATATTGACACCCACTCCAACAATCTACGCATGAATCCAAGTAACTGCAGCTAAAAGGTATTAAAAAACACCCTTATTTACTTGTTTTCAGTGATATTAACATTCATTCCCACAATTTATACATGATTCCGATATTAACGTTCATTCCCACAATTTACACATGAATTCGATATGAACGTTCCTTCCAACAATTTATGCATAAATCCCCATAACTACTGCTCACACTCTTTAAAATACACCGTTATTTATTTTTTTTCAGTGATATTAACATTCATTCCCACAATTTAAACATGAATCCGATATTAACGTTCATTCCCACACTTTACACATGAATCCGATATGAACGTTTCTTCCCACAATTTATGGATAAAGCCCCATAACTACAGTTCACATTCCTTAAAAAACAACATTTTTACTTGTTTTCAGTGATATTAACATTTATTCCCACAAGTTAACACATGAATCCGGTAATAACGTTCATTCCCACAATTTGCACATGAATCCAAGTAAATTCAGCTAAAACATAATAAAGTACAAGTTTATTTACATGCTTTTAGTGATAATTACATCTATTCCCACAATTTACAATGAATCCGATATTATAATTAATTCCCACCATTTTCAAATGAATCCACGTAGACACAGCTAATACTAATTGGAAGGCATCTTTGCTTACCTCTTTTCACCGATGATATTGTTACTTATGCCAACAATTTACACATAAATCCTATATTAACTTTCATTCCCATAATTTACACATGAATCCGGTAGTAACGTTCTTTCCCACAATTTACGCATCAATCCCCATAACTACAGTTCACACTCTTTAAAATACACTAATACTTCCTGGTTTTCAGTGATGTTAAGATTCATTCCCACAAGTTAAACATGAATCCGATATTAACGTTCACTCCCACAAGTTAACACATGAATCCGGTAATAACGTTCATTCCCACAATTTACACATGAATCCACGTAAATTCAGCTATAACATAATAAGGTACAACTTTATTTACATGCTTTTAGTGATAATTACGTCTATTCCCACAATTTACAATGAATCCGATATTATAATTAATTCTCACGATTTTCAAATGAATCCACGTAACCACAACTAAAACTATATGGAATGCATCTTTGGTTACGTCTTTTCACTGATATTGACACCCATTCCCACAATTTACGCATGAATCAAAGTAACTGCAGCTAAAAGGTATTAAAAGACACCCTTGTTTACTTGTTTTCAGTGATATTAACATTTATTCCCACAATTTACACGTGATTCCGATATTAACGTTCCTTCCCACAATTTACACAAGAGTCCCATAACTACTGCTCACACTCCTTAAAACACACCCTTATTTACTTGTTTTCAGGGATATTAACATTCATTCCCACAATTTAAACATGATTGCGATATTATCGTTCATTCCCACAATTTGCACATGAATCCGATATGAACGTTCCTTCCCACAATTTATGCATAAATCCCCATAACTACTGCTCACACTCTTTAAAATACACCGTTATTTATTTGTTTTCAGTGATATTAACATTCATTCCCACAATTTCAACATCAAACCGATATTAACGTTCATTCCCACAAGTTAACACATGAATCCGGTAATAAGGTTCATTCCCACAATTTACACATGAATCCAAGTAAATTCAGCTAAAACATAATAAGGTACAACTTTATTTACATGCTTTTAGTGATAATTACATCTATTCCCACAATTTACAATGAATCCGATATTATAATTAATTCCCACCATTTTCAAATGAATCCACGTAGACACAGCTAAAACTAATTGGAAGGCATCTTTGCTTACCTCTTTTCACTGATGATATTGTTACTTATGCCAACAATTTACACATGAATCCTATATTAACTTTCATTCCCAGAATTTACACATGAATCCGATAGTAACGTTCTTTCCCACAATTTACGCATCAATCCCCATAACTACAGTTCACACTCTTTAAAATACACTAATACTTACTGGTTTCAAGTGATGTTAAGATTCATTCCCACAAGTTAAACATGAATCCGATATTAACGTTCACTCCCACAAGTTAACACATGAATCCGGTAATAACGTTCATTCCCACAATTTACACATGAATCCACGTAAATTGAGCTAAAACATAATAAAGTAGACCTTTATTTACATGTTTTTAGTGATAATTACATCTATTCGCACAATTTACAATGAATCCGATATTAAAATTAATTCCCACGATTTTCAAATGAATCCACGTAACCACAACTAAAACTATATGAAATGCATCTTTGGATACGTCTTTTCACTGATATTGACACCCATTCCCACAATTTACGCATGAATCCAAGTTACTGCAGCTAAAAGGTATTAAAAAACACCCTTATTTACTTGTTTTCAGTGATATTAACATTCATTGCCGCAATTAATCATAAATCCGATAGTAACGTTTATTCCCACAATTTACACATAAATCCACGTATCTTGAGCTCAAACCAATTAAAGTACACCTTTATTTACATGTTCTTAGTGATAATAACATATATTACCACATTTTACAATGAATCCGATATAAAAATTCATTCCCACATTTTTAAAATGAATCCACGTAACCACAGCTAAAACTTTATGGAATGCATCTTTGGCTACGTCTTTTCACTGATATTGACACCCATTCCCACAATTTACACATGAATCCATGTAACTGCAGCTAAAACGTATTAAAATACACCCTTATTTACTTGTTTTCTGTGATATTAACATTTTTTCCCACAATTTAAACATGAATCCGATACTAACGTTCATTCCCACAATTTTCACATGAATCCACGTATTTTGAGCCAAAACCTTTTTTTACATGTTTATAGTGTTATAAACATATATTACCACATTTTACAATGAATCCGATATTAAAATTCATTCCCACAACTTTCAAATGAATCCACGTAACCACAGCTAAAACTAATTGGAATGCATCTTTGGTTACGTCTTTTCATTGATATTGATACCCATTCCCACAATTTACGCTTGAATCCATGTAACGGCAGCTAAAAGGTATTAAAATACACCACTATTTACCTGTTCTCCGTGATATTAACATTCATTCCCACATATTAAAAATGAATCCGATACTAATGTTCCTTCCAACAATTTACACATTAATCTCATATTAACTTTCATTCCCAGAATTTACACATGAATCCAAGAGTAACGTTTTTTCCCACAATTTACACATGAATCCTCTTAATTTCAGCTAAAACATAATAAAGTGGACCTTTATTTACCTGTTTTTAGTGATAATTACATCTATTCGCACAATTTACAATGAATCCGATATTAAAATTAATTCCCACAATTTTCAAATGAATCCACGTAACCATAGCTAAAGCTATATGGAATGCATCTTTGGTTACGCCTCTTCATTGATATTGACAATCATTTCCACAATTTACGCATGAATCCATGTAACTGCAGCTAAAAGGTATCAAAATACAGCCCTACTTACTTGTTTTCAGTGATAATAACATTCATTCCCACAATTGAAACATGAATTCAATATTAACGTTTATTCCCTCAATTTACAAATGGATCCACGCAAATACAGCTAGAAAGACTTAAAATGCACCCTTATTTACTTGTTTTCAGTGATATTAACATTCATTCCCACAATTTAATCATGATTCCGATATTAACGTTCATTCCCACAATTTACACATGAATCCATGTAACTGCAGCTAAAACGTATTAAAATACACCCTTATTTACTTGTTTTCTGTGATATTAACATTTTTTCCCACAATTTAAACATGAGTCCGATATTAACGTTCATTCCCACAATTTTCACATGAATCCACGTATTTTGAGCCAAAACCTTTTTTTACATGTTTATAGTGTTATAAACATATATTACCACATTTTACAATGAATCCGATATTAAAATTCATTCCCACAACTTTCAAATGAATCCACGTAACCACAGCTAAAACTAATTGGAATGCATCTTTGGTTACGTCTTTTCATTGATATTGATACCCATTCCCACAATTTACGCTTGAATCCATGTAACGGCAGCTAAAAGGTATTAAAATACACCACTATTTACCTGTTCTCCGTGATATTAACATTCATTCCCACATATTAAAAATGAATCCGATATTAATGTTCCTTCCAACAATTTACACATTAATCTCATATTAACTTTCATTCCCAGAATTTACACATGAATCCAAGAGTAACGTTTTTTCCCACAATTTACACATGAATCCTCGTAATTTCAGCTAAAACATAATAAAGTGGACCTTTATTTACCTGTTTTTAGTGATAATTACATCTTTTCGCACAATTTACAATGAATCCGATATTAAAATTAATTCCCACAATTTTCAAATGAATCCACGTAACCATAGCTAAAGCTATATGGAATGCATCTTTGGTTACGCCTCTTCATTGATATTGACAATCATTTCCACAATTTACGCATGAATCCATGTAACTGCAGCTAAAAGGTATTAAAATACAGCCCTATTTACTTGTTTTCAGTGATAATAACATTCATTCCCACAATTGAAACATGAATTCAATATTAACGTTTATTCCCTCAATTTACAAATGGATCCACGCAAATACAGCTAGAAAGACTTAAAATGCACCCTTATTTACTTGTTTTCAGTGATATTAACATTCATTCCCACAATTTAATCATGATTCCGATATTAACGTTCATTCCCACAATTTACACATGAATCCGATATGAACGTTCCTTCCCACAATTTATGCATAAATCCCCATAGCTACTGCTCACACTCTTTAAAATACGCCGTTATTTATTTGTTTTCAGTGATATTAATATTCATTCCCACAATTTAAACATGAATCCGATATTAACGTTCATTCCCACACTTTACACATGAATCCGATATGAAAGTTCCTTCCCCAAATTTATGGATAAATCCCCATAACTACAGTACACATTCCATAAAAAACACAATTTTTTACTTGTTTTCAGTGATATTAACATTTATTCCCACAATTTACACATGAATCCGATATTAACGCTTCTTCCCACAATTTACGCATGAGTCCACATAACTACTGCTCACACTCTTTAAAATACACCGTTATTTATATGTTTTCAGTGATATTAACGTTCACTCCCACAAGTTAACACATCAATCCTATAATAACCTTCATTCCCACAATTTACACATGAATCCACGTAATTTCAGCAAAAACATAATAAAGTACAACTTTATTTACATAATTTTAGTGATAATTACACCTATACCCATAATTTACAATGAATCCGATATTAAATTAATTCCCACAATTTTCAAATGACTCCACGTAACCACAACTAAAATTTTATGGAATTCATCTTTGGTTACCTCTTTTCACTGATGATAATGACACTCATTCCAACAGTTTACACATGAATCCGATATTAACGTTCCTTCCCACAACTTAGGCATGAATCCCATAGTAATGTTCATTCCCACAATTTACACATGAATCCGATATTAACGTTTCTTCCCACAATTTACGCATGAGTCCCCATAACTACTGCTCGCACTCCTTAAAATACACCGTTATTTATTTGTTTTCAGTGTTATTAACTTTCATTCCCACAATTTAAACATGATTCCGATATTAACGTTCATTCCCACAATTTACACATGAATCCGATATGAACGTTCCTTCCCACAATTTATGCATAAATCCCCATAACTACTGCTCACACTCTTTAAAATACACCGTTATTTATTTGTTTTCAGTGATATTAACATTCATTCCCACAATTTAAACATGAATCCGATATTAGCGTTCATTCCCACACTTTACACATGAATCCGATATGAACGTTCCTTCCCACAATTTATGGATAAATCCTCATAACTACAGTTCACATTCCTTAAAAACACCATTGTTTACTTGTATTCAGTGATATTAACATTTGTTCCCAAAACTTACGCATGAATCCCACAATAACGTTCAATCCCACAATTTACACACGAGTCCACGTAATTTCATCTAAAACAAATTAAAATGCACCTTTATTTACTTGTTCTTATTGATAATAAAAAATATTACCACATTTTACAATGAATCCGAAGTTAAAATTCATTCCCACAACTTTCAAATGAATCCACGTAAGCACAGCTAAAGCTATATGAAATGCATCTTTGGTTACGTCTTTTCACTGATATTGATACCAATTCCCACAATTTACACTTGAATTCATGTAACTGCAGCAAAAAGGTATTAAAATACACCCCTATTTACTTGTTTTCAGTGATAATAACATTCACTCCCACAATTTACACATGAGTCCACGTAATTTCAACTAAAACAAATTAAATTGCACCTTTATTTACTTGTTCTTAGTGATAATAAGAAATATTACCACATTTTACAATGAATCCGAAATTAAAATTCATTCCCACAACTTTCAAATGAATCCACGTAACCACAGCTAAAACTATATGGAATGCATATTTGGTTACGTCTTTTCATTGATATTGATACCCATTCCCACAATTTACGCTTGAATCCATGTAAAGGCAGCTAAAAGGTATTAAAATACACCCCTATTTACCTGTTCTCCGTGATATTAACATTCATTCCCACAATTTAAAAATGAATCCGATAATAATGTTCCTTCCAACAATTTACACATGAAACCCATATTAACTTTCATTCCCACAATTTACACATGAATCCACGTAAATTCAACTAAAACATAATAAAGTGCAACTTTATTTACATAATTTCAGTGATAATTACATCTATTCCCACAATTTACAATGAATCCGATACTAAAAGTATTTCCCACAATTTTCAAATGAATCCCCGTAAGCACAGCTAAAACTATATGGAATGCATCTTTGGTTACATCTTTTCACTGATGATAGTGTTACTCATTCCCACAATTTACACATGAATCCCTTATTAATGCTCTTTCCCACAATTTACACATGAATCCACGTAAGTTCAGCTAAATTATAATAAAGTAGAGTCTTATTTACATGTTTTTTGTGATAATCACATCTATTCCCACAATTTACAATGAATCCGATATTAAAAATAATTCCCACAATTTTCAAATGAATCCACGTAACCACAGCTAAAACTAATTAGAAGGCATCTTTGGTTACCTCTTTTCACTGATGATATTTACACCCATTCCCACAATTTTCGCATGAATTCATGTAAATACAGCTAAAACGTATTAAAATACACCCTTCTTTACTTGTTTTCAGTGATATTAGCATTCATTCCCACGATTTAAACATGAATCCGATATTAGCGTTCATTCCCACAATTTACACGTGAGCCCATGTAACGGTAGCTAAAAGGTATTAAAATAATCACTTATTTACCTGTTCTCCGTGATATTAACATTCATTCCCACAATTTAAAAATGAATCTGATATTAATGTTCCTTCCAACAATTTACACATGAATCCCATATTAACTTTCATTCCCAGAATTTACACAAGAATCCGATAGAAACGTTCTTTCCCACAATTTACGCATAAATCCCCATAACTACAGCTCACACTTTTTAAAATACACCGTTATTTATTTGTTTTCAGTGATATTAACATTCTTTCCCACAATTTTCAAATTAATCCAAGTAACCACAGCTAAAAATATACGGAATGCATCTTTGGTTAGGTCTTTTCATTGATATTGACACCCATTCCCAAAATTCACGCATGAATCCATTTAACTGCAGCTAAAAGGTATTAAAAAACACCCTTATTTACTTGTTTTCAGTGATATTAACATTCATTCCCACAATTTTCAAATTAACCCAAGTAACCACAGCTAAAACTAAATGGAATGTATCTTTGGTTACCTCTTTTCACTGATAATATTTACACCCATTCCCACAATTTGCGCATGAATCCATGTAAATACAGCTAAAACGTATTAAAACACACCCTTCTTTACTGTTTTCATTGATATTAGCATTCATTCCAACAAATTAAACATCAATCCAATATTAGCGTTCATTCCCAAAATTTACACGTGAGTCCATGTAACGGCAGCTAAATGGTATTAAAATACTCCCTTATTTACCTGTTCTCCGTGATATAAACATTCATTCCCACAATTTAAAAATGAATCCGATATTAATGTTCCTTCCCACAATTTACGCAAGAATCAGTGATATTAACATTCATTCCCACAATTTAAACATGAATCCGATATTAAAGTTCCTGCCCATAATTTACGTATGAACCCCCATAACTACAGCACACACTTTTTAAAATACACCGTTATTTATTTGTTTTCAGTGATATTAACATTCATTCCCACAATTTTCAAATTAACCCAAGTAACCACAGCTAAAACTATATGGAATGCATCTTTGGTTACCTCTTTTCACTGATGATATTTACACCCATTCCCACAATTTGCGCATGAATCCATGTAAATACAGCTAAAACGTATTAAAACACACCCTTCTTTACTGTTTTCATTGATATTAGCATTCATTCCAACAAATTAAACATCAATCCAATATTAGCGTTCATTCCCACAATTTACACGTGAGTCCATGTAACGGCAGCTAAATGGTATTAAAATACTCCCTTATTTACCTGTTCTCCGTGATATAAACATTCATTCCCACAATCTAAAAATGAATCCGATATTAATGTTCCTTCCCACAATTTACGCAAGAATCAGTGATATTAACATTCATTCCCACAATTTAAACATGAATCCGATATTAAAGTTCCTGCCCATAATTTACGTATGAACCCCCATAACTACAGCACACACTATTTAAAACACACCCATATTTACTGGTTTTTAGTGATATTAACATTAATTCCCCAAATTTTAACATAAATCCGATATTAACGTTCTTTCCCACAATTTACACATGAATCCACGTAATTTCAGGTAAAACATAATAAAGTAGACCTTTATTTACATGTTTTTAGTGATAATTACATCTATTCCCACAATTTACAATGAATCCGAAACTAAAATTAATTCTCACGATTTTCAAATGAATCCACGTAACCGCAACTAAAACTATATGGAATGCATCTTTGGTTACGTCTTTTCACTGATATTGACACCCATTCCCACAATTTACACATGAATCAAAGTAACTGCAGCTAAAAGATATTAAAAAACACCTTTATTTATATGTTTTCAGTGATATTAACGTTCACTCCCACAAGTTAACACATTAATCCTATAATAACCTTCATTCCCACAATTTACACATGAATACATGTAATTTCAGCAAAAACATACAAAGTACAATTTTATTTACATAATTTTAGTGATAATTACACCTATTCCCACAATTTACAATGAATCCGATATTCAAATTAATTCCCACAATTTCAAATGACTCCACGTAACAACAACTAAAACTTCATGGAATTCATCTTTGGTTACCCTTTTTCACTGATGATAATGACACTCATTCCAACAGTTTACACAAGAATCCGATATTAACGTTCCTTCCCACAACATACGCATGAATTCCATAATAATGTTCATTCCCACAATTTACACATGAGCCCACGTAATTTCAACTAAAAGAAATTAAATTGCACCTTTATTTACTTGTTCTTAGTGATAATAAGAAAAATTACCACATTTTACAATGAATCTGAAATTAAAATTCATTCCCACAACTTTTAAATGAATCCACGTAACCACAGCTAAAACTATATGGAATGCATCTTTGGTTACGTCTTTTCATTGATATTGATACCCATTCCCACAATTTACGCTTGAATCCATGTAACGGCAGCTAAAAGGTATTAAAATACACCACTATTTACCTGTTCTCCGTGATATTAACATTTATTCCTACATATTAAAAATGAATCCGATATTAATGTTCCTTCCAACAATTTACACATGAATCCCATATTAACTTTCATTCCCAGAATTTACACATGAATCCAATAGTAACGTTTTTTCCCACAATTTACACATGAATCCTCGAAATTTCAGCTGAAACATAATAAAGTAGACCTTTATTTACATGTTTTTAGTGATAATTACATCTATTCGAACAATTTACAATGAATCCGATATTAAAATTATTTCCCACGATTTTCAAATGAATCCACGTAACCACAACTAAAACTATATGAAATGCATCTTTGGATACGTCTTTTCACTGATATTGACACCCATTCCAACAATTTACGCATGAATCCAAGTAACTGCAGCTAAAAGGTATTAAAAGACACCCTTATTTACTTGTTTTCAGTGATATTAACATTTATTCCCACAATTTACACGTGAATCCGATATTAACGTTCCTTCCCACAATTTACACAAGAGTCCCCATAACTACTGCTCACACTCCTTAAAACACACCCTTATTTACTTGTTTTCAGTGATATTAACATTCATTCCCACAATTTAAACATGATTGCGATATTAACGTTCATTCCAACAATTTACACATGAATCCGATTTGAACGTTCCTTCCCACAATTTGTGCATAAGTCCCCATAACTACTGCTCACACTCTTTAAAATACACCGTTATTTATTTGTTTTCAGTGATATTAACATTCATTCCCACAATTTCAACATGAAACCGATATTAACGTTCATTCCCACAATTTACACATGAATCCGATATGAACGTTCCTTCCCACAATTTATGGATAAATCCCCATAACTACAGTTCACACTCCTTAAAAAACAACTTTTTTTACTTGTTTTCAGTGATATTAACATTCATTCCCACATATTAAAAATGAATCCGATATTAATGTTCCTTCCAACAATTTACACATGAATCCCATATTAACTTTCATTCCCAGAATTTACACATGAATCTAATAGTAACGTTTTTTCCCTCAATTTACACATGAATTCACGTAATTTCAGCTAAAACATAATAAAGTAGACCTTTATTTACATGTTTTCAGTGATAATTACATCTATTCCCACAATTTTCAAATGAATCCTCGTAAGCACAGCTAAAACTATATGGAATGCATCTTTGGTTACGTCTTTTCAATGATATTGACACCCATTCCCACAATTTACGCATGAATCCATGTAACTGCAGCTAAAAGGTATTAAAAAACACCCTTATTGACTTGTTTCAGTGATATTAACATTTATTCCAACAATTTACACATGAATCCGATATTAACGTTCATTCCCACAATTTACACATGAATCCACGTAAATTCAGCTAAAACATAATAAAGTACAACTTTATTTACATAATTTCAGTGATAATTACATCTACTCCCACCATTTATAATGAATCCGATATTAAAAATATTTCCCACAATTTTCAAATGAATCCCCGTAAGCACAGCTAAAACTAATTGGAAGGCATCTTTGGTTACCTCTCTTCACTGAAGATATTGCCACTCATTCCCACAATTTACACATGAAGCCACGTAATTGCAGCTAAAACATAATAAAATACATCTTTATTTACATGTTGTTAGTTATAATTACATCTATTCCCACAATTTACAATGAATCCGATATTAAAGTTAATTCCCACAATTTTCAAGTGAATCCACGTAACAACAGCTAAACCTATATGGAATAAATCTTTGGTTACGTCTTTTCACTGATATTGACACCCATTCCCGCAATTTACGCATGAATCCATGTAACTGCTGCTAAAAGGTATTAAAAAACATGCTTATTTACTTGTTTTCAGTGAAATCAACATTCATTGCCGCAATTAATCATAAATCCGATAGTAACGTTTATTCCCACAATTTACACATAAATCCACGTATCTTGAGCTCAAACCAATTAAAGTACACCTTTATTTACATGTTCTTAGTGATAATAACATATATTACCACATTTTACAATGAATCCGATATAAAAATTCATTCTCACAACTTTCAAATGAATCCACGTAACCACAGCTTAAACTATATGGAATGCATCTTTGGTTACCTATTTTCATTTTATTGACACCCATTCCCACAATTAAAGCATGAATCCATGTAACTGCAGCTAAAAGGTATTAAATTACACCCTTATTTACCTGTTTTCAGTGATATTAACATTTATTCCCACAATTTACACGTGATTCCGATATTAACGTTCCTTCCCACAATTTACACAAGAGTCACCATAACTACTGCTCACAGTCCTTAAAACACACCCTTATTTACTTGTTTTCAGGGACATTAACATTCATTCCCACAATTTAAACATGATTGCGATATTAACGTTCATTCCCACAATTTACACATGAATCCGATATGAACGTTCCTTCCCACAATTTATGCATAAATCCCCATAACTACTGCTCACACTCTTTAAAATACACCGTTATTTATTTGTTTTCAGTGATATTAACATTCATTCCCACAATTTCAACATCAAACCGATATTAACGTTCATTCCCACAAGTTAACACATGAATCCGGTAATAAGGTTCATTCCCACAATTTACACATGAATCCAAGTAAATTCAGCTAAAACATAATAAGGTACAACTTTATTTACATGCTTTTAGTGATAATTACATCTATTCCCACAATTTACAATGAATCCGATATTATAATTAATTCCCACCATTTTCAAATGAATCCACGTAGACACAGCTAAAACTAATTGGAAGGCATCTTTGCTTACCTCTTTTCACTGATGATATTGTTACTTATGCCAACAATTTACACATGAATCCTATATTAACTTTCATTCCCAGAATTTACACATGAATCCGATAGTAACGTTCTTTCCCACAATTTACGCATCAATCCCCATAACTACAGTTCACACTCTTTAAAATACACTAATACTTACTGGTTTCAAGTGATGTTAAGATTCATTCCCACAAGTTAAACATGAATCCGATGTTAACGTTCACTCCCACAAGTTAACACATGAATCCGGTAATAACGTTCATTCCCACAATTTACACATGAATCCACGTAAATTGAGCTAAAACATAATAAAGTACAACTTTATTTACATAATTTCAGTGATAATTACATCTATTCCCACAATTTATAATGAATCCGATATTAAAAATATTTCCCACAATTTTCAAATGAATCCACGTAACCACAACTAAAACTATATGAAATGCATCTTTGGATACGTCTTTTCACTGATATTGACACTCATTCCCACAATTTACACATGAAGCCACGTAATTGCAGCTAATACATAATAAAATACATCTTTATTTACATGTTGTTAGTTATAATTACATCTATTCCCACAATTTACAATTAATCCGATATTAAAATTAATTCCCACAATTTTCAAGTGAATCCACGTAACAACAGCTAAACCTATATGGAATAAATCTTTGGTTACGTCTTTTCACTGATATTGACACCCATTCCCGCAATTTACGCATGAATCCATGTAACTGCTGCTAAAAGGTATTAAAAAACATGCTTATTTACTTGTTTTCAGTGATATCAACATTCATTGCCGCAATTAATCATAAATCCGATAGTAACGTTTATTCCCACAATTTACACATAAATCCACGTATCTTGAGCTCAAACCAATTAAAGTACACCTTTATTTACATGTTCTTAGTGATAATAACATATATTACCACATTTTACAATGAATCCGATATAAAAATTCATTCCCACATTTTTCAAATGAATCCACGTAACCACAGCTAAAACTTTATGGAATGCATCTTTGGTTACGTCTTTTCACTGATATTGACACTCGTTCCCACAATTTACACATGAATCCATGTAACTGCAGCTGAAAGGTATTAAAATACACCCTTATTTACTTGTTTTCAGTGATATTAACATTCATTCACAAAATTTAAACATGAAACCGAAATTAACGTTCCTTCCCACCATTTACACATGAATCCACGTAAATTCAACTAAAACATAATAAAGTGCAACTTTATTTACATAATTTCAGTGCTAATTACATCTATTCCCACAATTTACAATGAATCGGATATTAAAAGTATTTCCCACAATTTTCAAATGAATCCTCGTAAGCACAGCTAAAACTATATGGAATGCATCTTTGGTTACGTCTTTTCAATGATATTGACACCCATTCCCACAATTTACGCATGAATCCATGTAACTGCAGCTAAAAGGTATTAAAAAACACCCTTATTGACTTGTTTCAGTGATATTAACATTTATTCCAACAATTTACACATGAATCCGATATTAACGTTCATTCCCACAATTTACACATGAATCCACGTAAATTCAGCTAAAACATAATAAAGTACAACTTTATTTACATAATTTCAGTGATAATTACATCTACTCCCACCATTTATAATGAATCCGATATTAAAAATATTTCCCACAATTTTCAAATGAATCCCCGTAAGCACAGCTAAAACTAATTGGAAGGCATCTTTGGTTACCTCTCTTCACTGAAGATATTGCCACTCATTCCCACAATTTACACATGAAGCCACGTAATTGCAGCTAAAACATAATAAAATACATCTTTATTTACATGTTGTTAGTTATAATTACATCTATTCCCACAATTTACAATGAATCCGATATTAAAGTTAATTCCCACAATTTTCAAGTGAATCCACGTAACAACAGCTAAACCTATATGGAATAAATCTTTGGTTACGTCTTTTCACTGATATTGACACCCATTCCCGCAATTTACGCATGAATCCATGTAACTGCTGCTAAAAGGTATTAAAAAACATGCTTATTTACTTGTTTTCAGTGATATCAACATTCATTGCCGCAATTAATCATAAATCCGATAGTAACGTTTATTCCCACAATTTACACATAAATCCACGTATCTTGAGCTCAAACCAATTAAAGTACACCTTTATTTACATGTTCTTAGTGATAATAACATATATTACCACATTTTACAATGAATCCGATATAAAAATTCATTCTCACAACTTTCAAATGAATCCACGTAACCACAGCTTAAACTATATGAAATGCATCTTTGCTTACCTATTTTCATTTTATTGACACCCATTCCCACAATTAAAGCATGAATCCATGTAACTGCAGCTAAAAGGTATTAAATTACACCCTTATTTACCTGTTTTCAGTGATATTAACATTTATTCCCACAATTTACACGTGATTCCGATATTAACGTTCCTTCCCACAATTTACACAAGAGTCCCCATAACTACTGCTCACACTCCTTAAAACACACCCTTATTTACTTGTTTTCAGGGATATTAACATTCATTCCCACAATTTAAACATGATTGCGATATTAACGTTCATTCCCACAATTTACACATGAATCCGATATGAACGTTCCTTCCCACAATTTATGCATAAATCCCCATAACTACTGCTCACACTCTTTAAAATACACCGTTATTTATTTGTTTTCAGTGATATTAACATTCATTCCCACAATTTCAACATCAAACCGATATTAACGTTCATTCCCACAAGTTAACACATGAATCCGGTAATAAGGTTCATTCCCACAATTTACACATGAATCCAAGTAAATTCAGCTAAAACATAATAAGGTACAACTTTATTTACATGCTTTTAGTGATAATTACATCTATTCCCACAATTTACAATGAATCCGATATTATAATTAATTCCCACCATTTTCAAATGAAACCACGTAGACACAGCTAAAACTAATTGGAAGGCATCTTTGCTTACCTCTTTTCACTGATGATATTGTTACTTATGCCAACAATTTACACATGAATCCTATATTAACTTTCATTCCCAGAATTTACACATGAATCCGATAGTAACGTTCTTTCCCACAATTTACGCATCAGTCCCCATAACTACAGTTCACACTCTTTAAAATACACTAATACTTACTGGTTTCAAGTGATGTTAAGATTCATTCCCACAAGTTAAACATGAATCCGATGTTAACGTTCACTCCCACAAGTTAACACATGAATCCGGTAATAACGTTCATTCCCACAATTTACACATGAATCCACGTAAATTGAGCTAAAACATAATAAAGTAGACCTTTATTTACATGTTTTTAGTGATAACTACATCTATTCGCACAATTTACAATGAATCCGATATTAAAATTAATTCCCACGATTTTCAAATGAATCCACGTAACCACAACTAAAACTATATGAAATGCATCTTTGAATACGTCTTTTCACTGATATTGACACCCATTCCCACAATTTACGCATGAATCCAAGTAACTGCAGCTAAAAGGTATTAAAAGACACCCTTATTTACTGGTTTTCAGTGATATTAACATTCATCCCACCAGTTAAACATAAATCCGATATTAACGTTCACTCCCACAAGTTAACACATGAGTCCGATAATAACGTTCATTCCCACAATTTACACATGAATCCACGTAAATTCAACTAAAACATAATAAAGTGCAACTTTATTTACATAATTTCAGTGCTAATTACATCTATTCCCACAATTTACAATGAATCGGATATTAAAAGTATTTCCCACAATTTTCAAATGAATCCTCGTAAGCACAGCTAAAACTATATGGAATGCATCTTTGGTTACGTCTTTTCAATGATATTGACACCCATTCCCACAATTTACGCATGAATCCATGTAACTGCAGCTAAAAGGTAATAAAAAACACCCTTATTGACTTGTTTCAGTGATATTAACATTTATTCCAACAATTTACACATGAATCCGATATTAACGTTCATTCCCACAATTTACACATGAATCCACGTAAATTCAGCTAAAACATAATAAAGTACAACTTTATTTACATAATTTCAGTGATAATTACATCTACTCCCACCATTTATAATGAATCCGATATTAAAAATATTTCCCACAATTTTCAAATGAATCCCCGTAAGCACAGCTAAAACTAATTGGAAGGCATCTTTGGTTACCTCTCTTCACTGAAGATATTGCCACTCATTTCTACAATTTACACATGAAGCCACGTAATTGCAACTAAAACATAATAAAATACATCTTTATTTACATGTTGTTAGTTATAATTACATCTATTCCCGCAATTTACAATGAATCCGATATTAAAATTAATTCCCACAATTTTCAAGTGAATCCACGTAACAACAGCTAAACCTATATGGAATAAATCTTTGGTTACGTCTTTTCACTGATATTGACACCCATTCCCGCAATTTACGCATGAATCCATGTAACTGCTGCTAAAAGGTATTGAAAAACATGCTTATTTACTTGTTTTCAGTGATATCAACATTCATTGCCGCAATTAATCATAAATCCGATAGTAACGTTTATTCCCACAATTTACACATAAATCCACGTATCTTGAGCTCAAACCAATTAAAGTACACCTTTATTTACATGTTCTTAGTGATAATAACATATATTACCACATTTTACAATGAATCCGATATAAAAATTCATTCTCACAACTTTCAAATGAATCCACGTAACCACAGCTTAAACTATATGGAATGCATCTTTGGTTACCTATTTTCATTTTATTGACACCCATTCCCACAATTAAAGCATGAATCCATGTAACTGCAGCTAAAAGGTATTAAATTACACCCTTATTTACCTGTTTTCAGTGATATTAACATTTATTCCCACAATTTACACGTGATTCCGATATTAACGTTCCTTCCCACAATTTACACAAGAGTCCCCATAACTACTGCTCGCACTCCTTAAAACACACCCTTATTTACTTGTTTTCAGGGATATTAACATTCATTCCCACAATTTAAACATGATTGCGATATTAACGTTCATTCCCACAATTTACACATGAATCCGATATGAACGTTCCTTCCCACAATTTATGCATAAATCCCCATAACTACTGCTCACACTCTTTAAAATACACCGTTATTTATTTGTTTTCAGTGATATTAACATTCATTCCCACAATTTCAACATCAAACCGATATTAACGTTTATTCCCACAAGTTAACACATGAATCCGGTAATAAGGTTCATTCCCACAATTTACACATGAATCCAAGTAAATTCAGCTAAAACATAATAAGGTACAACTTTATTTACATGCTTTTAGTGATAATTACATCTATTCCCACAATTTACAATGAATCCGATATTATAATTAATTCCCACCATTTTCAAATGAATCCACGTAACCACAGCTAAAACTTTATGGAATGCATCTTTGGTTACGTCTTTTCACTGATATTGACACTCGTTCCCACAATTTACACATGAATCCATGTAACTGCAGCTGAAAGGTATTAAAATACACCCTTATTTACTTGTTTTCAGTGATATTAACATTCATTCACAAAATTTAAACATGAAACCGAAATTAACGTTCCTTCCCACCATTTACACATGAATCCACGTAAATTTAACTAAAACATAATAAAGTGCAACTTTATTTACATAATTTCAGTGCTAATTACATATATTCCCACAATTTACAATGAATCGGATATTAAAAGTATTTCCCACAATTTTCAAATGAATCCTCGTAAGCACAGCTAAAACTATATGGAATGCATCTTTGGTTACGTCTTTTCAATGATATTGACACCCATTCCCACAATTTACGCATGAATCCATGTAACTGCAGCTAAAAGGTATTAAAAAACACCCTTATTGACTTGTTTCAGTGATATTAACATTTATTCCAACAATTTACACATGAATCCGATATTAACGTTCATTCCCACAATTTACACATGAATCCACGTAAATTCAGCTAAAACATAATAAAGTACAACTTTATTTACATAATTTCAGTGATAATTACATCTACTCCCACCATTTATAATGAATCCGATATTAAAAATATTTCCCACAATTTTCAAATGAATCCCCGTAAGCACAGCTAAAACTAATTGGAAGGCATCTTTGGTTACCTCTCTTCACTGAAGATATTGCCACTCATTCCCACAATTTACACATGAAGCCACGTAATTGCAGCTAAAACATAACAAAATACATCTTTATTTACATGTTGTTAGTTATAATTACATCTATTCCCACAATTTACAATGAATCCGATATTAAAGTTAATTCCCACAATTTTCAAGTGAATCCACGTAACAACAGCTAAACCTATATGGAATAAATCTTTGGTTACGTCTTTTCACTGATATTGACACCCATTCCCGCAATTTACGCATGAATCCATGTAACTGCTGCTAAAAGGTATTAAAAAAACATGCTTATTTACTTGTTTTCAGTGATATCAACATTCATTGCCGCAATTAATCATAAATCCGATAGTAACGTTTATTCCCACAATTTACACATAAATCCACGTATCTTGAGCTCAAACCAATTAAAGTACACCTTTATTTACATGTTCTTAGTGATAATAACATATATTACCACATTTTACAATGAATCCGATATAAAAATTCATTCTCACAACTTTCAAATGAATCCACGTAACCACAGCTTAAACTATATGAAATGCATCTTTGCTTACCTATTTTCATTTTATTGACACCCATTCCCACAATTAAAGCATGAATCCATGTAACTGCAGCTAAAAGGTATTAAATTACACCCTTATTTACCTGTTTTCAGTGATATTAACATTTATTCCCACAATTTACACGTGATTCCGATATTAACGTTCCTTCCCACAATTTACACAAGAGTCCCCATAACTACTGCTCACACTCCTTAAAACACACCCTTATTTACTTGTTTTCAGGGATATTAACATTCATTCCCACAATTTAAACATGATTGCGATATTAACGTTCATTCCCACAATTTACACATGAATCCGATATGAACGTTCCTTCCCACAATTTATGCATAAATCCCCATAACTACTGCTCACACTCTTTAAAATACACCGTTATTTATTTGTTTTCAGTGATATTAACATTCATTCCCACAATTTCAACATCAAACCGATATTAACGTTCATTCCCACAAGTTAACACATGAATCCGGTAATAAGGTTCATTCCCACAATTTACACATGAATCCAAGTAAATTCAGCTAAAACATAATAAGGTACAACCTTATTTTCTGCTTTTAGTGATAATTACATCTATTCCCACAATTTACAATGAATCCGATATTATAATTAATTCCCACCATTTTCAAATGAATCCACGTAGACACAGCTAAAACTAATTGGAAGGCATCTTTGCTTACCTCTTTTCACTGATGATATTGTTACTTATGCCAACAATTTACACATGAATCCTATATTAACTTTCATTCCCAGAATTTACACATGAATCCGATAGTAACGTTCTTTCCCACAATTTACGCATCAGTCCCCATAACTACAGTTCACACTCTTTAAAATACACTAATACTTACTGGTTTCAAGTGATGTTAAGATTCATTCCCACAAGTTAAACATGAATCCGATGTTAACGTTCACTCCCACAAGTTAACACATGAATCCGGTAATAACGTTCATTCCCACAATTTACACATGAATCCACGTAAATTGAGCTAAAACATAATAAAGTAGACCTTTATTTACATGTTTTTAGTGATAACTACATCTATTCGCACAATTTACAATGAATCCGATATTAAAATTAATTCCCACGATTTTCAAATGAATCCACGTAACCACAACTAAAACTATATGAAATGCATCTTTGAATACGTCTTTTCACTGATATTGACACCCATTCCCACAATTTACGCATGAATCCAAGTAACTGCAGCTAAAAGGTATTAAAAGACACCCTTATTTACTGGTTTTCAGTGATATTAACATTCAATCCCACCAGTTAAACATGAATCCGATATTAACGTTCACTCCCACAAGTCAACACTTGAATCCGATAATAACGTTCATTCCCACAATTTACACATGAATCCACGTAAATTCAACTAAAACATAATAAAGTGCAACTTTATTTACATAATTTCAGTGCTAATTACATCTATTCCCACAATTTACAATGAATCGGATATTAAAAGTATTTCCCACAATTTTCAAATGAATCCTCGTAAGCACAGCTAAAACTATATGGAATGCATCTTTGGTTACGTCTTTTCAATGATATTGACACCCATTCCCACAATTTACGCATGAATCCATGTAACTGCAGCTAAAAGGTAATAAAAAACACCCTTATTGACTTGTTTCAGTGATATTAACATTTATTCCAACAATTTACACATGAATCCGATATTAACGTTCATTCCCACAATTTACACATGAATCCACGTAAATTCAGCTAAAACATAATAAAGTACAACTTTATTTACATAATTTCAGTGATAATTACATCTACTCCCACCATTTATAATGAATCCGATATTAAAAATATTTCCCACAATTTTCAAATGAATCCCCGTAAGCACAGCTAAAACTAATTGGAAGGCATCTTTGGTTACCTCTCTTCACTGAAGATATTGCCACTCATTTCTACAATTTACACATGAAGCCACGTAATTGCAACTAAAACATAATAAAATACATCTTTATTTACATGTTGTTAGTTATAATTACATCTATTCCCGCAATTTACAATGAATCCGATATTAAAATTAATTCCCACAATTTTCAAGTGAATCCACGTAACAACAGCTAAACCTATATGGAATAAATCTTTGGTTACGTCTTTTCACTGATATTGACACCCATTCCCGCAATTTACGCATGAATCCATGTAACTGCTGCTAAAAGGTATTAAAAAACATGCTTATTTACTTGTTTTCAGTGATATCAACATTCATTGCCGCAATTAATCATAAATCCGATAGTAACGTTTATTCCCACAATTTACACATAAATCCACGTATCTTGAGCTCAAACCAATTAAAGTACACCTTTATTTACATGTTCTTAGTGATAATAACATATATTACCACATTTTACAATGAATCCGATATAAAAATTCATTCTCACAACTTTCAAATGAATCCACGTAACCACAGCTTAAACTATATGGAATGCATCTTTGGTTACCTATTTTCATTTTATTGACACCCATTCCCACAATTAAAGCATGAATCCATGTAACTGCAGCTAAAAGGTATTAAATTACACCCTTATTTACCTGTTTTCAGTGATATTAACATTTATTCCCACAATTTACACGTGATTCCGATATTAACGTTCCTTCCCACAATTTACACAAGAGTCCCCATAACTACTGCTCACACTCCTTAAAACACACCCTTATTTACTTGTTTTCAGGGATATTAACATTCATTCCCACAATTTAAACATGATTGCGATATTAACGTTCATTCCCACAATTTACACATGAATCCGATATGAACGTTCCTTCCCACAATTTATGCATAAATCCCCATAACTACTGCTCACACTCTTTAAAATACACCGTTATTTATTTGTTTTCAGTGATATTAACATTCATTCCCACAATTTCAACATCAAACCGATATTAACGTTCATTCCCACAAGTTAACACATGAATCCGGTAATAAGGTTCATTCCCACAATTTACACATGAATCCAAGTAAATTCAGCTAAAACATAATAAGGTACAACTTTATTTTCTGCTTTTAGTGATAATTACATCTATTCCCACAATTTACAATGAATCCGATATTATAATTAATTCCCACCATTTTCAAATGAATCCACGTAGACACAGCTAAAACTAATTGGAAGGCATCTTTGCTTACCTCTTTTCACTGATGATATTGTTACTTATGCCAACAATTTACACATGAATCCTATATTAACTTTCATTCCCAGAATTTACACATGAATCCGATAGTAACGTTCTTTCCCACAATTTACGCATCAGTCCCCATAACTACAGTTCACACTCTTTAAAATACACTAATACTTACTGGTTTCAAGTGATGTTAAGATTCATTCCCACAAGTTAAACATGAATCCGATGTTAACGTTCACTCCCACAAGTTAACACATGAATCCGGTAATAACGTTCATTCCCACAATTTACACATGAATCCACGTAAATTGAGCTAAAACATAATAAAGTAGACCTTTATTTACATGTTTTTAGTGATAACTACATCTATTCGCACAATTTACAATGAATCCGATATTAAAATTAATTCCCACGATTTTCAAATGAATCCACGTAACCACAACTAAAACTATATGAAATGCATCTTTGAATACGTCTTTTCACTGATATTGACACCCATTCCCACAATTTACGCATGAATCCAAGTAACTGCAGCTAAAAGGTATTAAAAGACACCCTTATTTACTGGTTTTCAGTGATATTAACATTCAATCCCACCAGTTAAACATAAATCCGATATTAACGTTCACTCCCACAAGTTAACACATGAGTCCGATAATAACGTTCATTCCCACAATTTACACATGAATCCACGTAAAGTCAACTAAAACATAATAAAGTGCAACTTTATTTACATAATTTCAGTGCTAATTACATCTATTCCCACAATTTACAATGAATCGGATATTAAAAGTATTTCCCACAATTTTCAAATGAATCCTCGTAAGCACAGCTAAAACTATATGGAATGCATCTTTGGTTACGTCTTTTCAATGATATTGACACCCATTCCCACAATTTACGCATGAATCCATGTAACTGCAGCTAAAAGGTAATAAAAAACACCCTTATTGACTTGTTTCAGTGATATTAACATTTATTCCAACAATTTACACATGAATCCGATATTAACGTTCATTCCCACAATTTACACATGAATCCACGTAAATTCAGCTAAAACATAATAAAGTACAACTTTATTTACATAATTTCAGTGATAATTACATCTACTCCCACCATTTATAATGAATCCGATATTAAAAATATTTCCCACAATTTTCAAATGAATCCCCGTAAGCACAGCTAAAACTAATTGGAAGGCATCTTTGGTTACCTCTCTTCACTGAAGATATTGCCACTCATTTCTACAATTTACACATGAAGCCACGTAATTGCAACTAAAACATAATAAAATACATCTTTATTTACATGTTGTTAGTTATAATTACATCTATTCCCGCAATTTACAATGAATCCGATATTAAAATTAATTCCCACAATTTTCAAGTGAATCCACGTAACAACAGCTAAACCTATATGGAATAAATCTTTGGTTACGTCTTTTCACTGATATTGACACCCATTCCCGCAATTTACGCATGAATCCATGTAACTGCTGCTAAAAGGTATTAAAAAACATGCTTATTTACTTGTTTTCAGTGATATCAACAATCATTGCCGCAATTAATCATAAATCCGATAGTAACGTTTATTCCCACAATTTACACATAAATCCACGTATCTTGAGCTCAAACCAATTAAAGTACACCTTTATTTACATGTTCTTAGTGATAATAACATATATTACCACATTTTACAATGAATCCGATATAAAAATTCATTCTCACAACTTTCAAATGAATCCACGTAACCACAGCTTAAACTATATGGAATGCATCTTTGGTTACCTATTTTCATTTTATTGACACCCATTCCCACAATTAAAGCATGAATCCATGTAACTGCAGCTAAAAGGTATTAAATTACACCCTTATTTACCTGTTTTCAGTGATATTAACATTTATTCCCACAATTTACACGTGATTCCGATATTAACGTTCCTTCCCACAATTTACACAAGAGTCCCCATAACTACTGCTCGCACTCCTTAAAACACACCCTTATTTACTTGTTTTCAGGGATATTAACATTCATTCCCACAATTTAAACATGATTGCGATATTAACGTTCATTCCCACAATTTACACATGAATCCGATATGAACGTTCCTTCCCACAATTTATGCATAAATCCCCATAACTACTGCTCACACTCTTTAAAATACACCGTTATTTATTTGTTTTCAGTGATATTAACATTCATTCCCACAATTTCAACATCAAACCGATATTAACGTTTATTCCCACAAGTTAACACATGAATCCGGTAATAAGGTTCATTCCCACAATTTACACATGAATCCAAGTAAATTCAGCTAAAACATAATAAGGTACAACTTTATTTACATGCTTTTAGTGATAATTACATCTATTCCCACAATTTACAATGAATCCGATATTATAATTAATTCCCACCATTTTCAAATGAATCCACGTAGACACAGCTAAAACTAATTGGAAGGCATCTTTGCTTACCTCTTTTCACTGATGATATTGTTACTTATGCCAACAATTTACACATGAATCCTATATTAACTTTCATTCCCAGAATTTACACATGAATCCGATAGTAACGTTCTTTCCCACAATTTACGCATCAATCCCCATAACTACAGTTCACACTCTTTAAAATACACTAATACTTACTGGTTTCAAGTGATGTTATAATTCATTCCCACAAGTTAAACATGAATCCGATATTAACGTTCACTCCCACAAGTTAACACATGAATCCGGTAATAACGTTCATTCCCACAATTTACACATGAATCCACGTAAATTGAGCTAAAACATAATAAAGTAGACCTTTATTTAAATGTTTTTAGTGATAATTACATCTATTCGCACAATTTACAATGAATCCGATATTAAAATTAATTCCCACGATTTTCAAATGAATCCACGTAACCACAACTAAAACTATATGAAATGCATCTTTGGATACGTCTTTTCACTGATATTGACACCCATTCCCACAATTTCCGCATGAATCCAAGTAACTGCAGCTAAAAGGTATTAAAAGACACCCTTATTTACTGGTTTTCAGTGATATTAACATTCAATCCCACCAGTTAAACATGAATCCGATGATAACGTTCACTCCCACAAGTCAACACATGAATCCGATAATAACGTTCATTCCCACAATTTACACATGAATCCACGTAAATTCAACTAAAACATAATAAAGTGCAACTTTATTTACATAATTTCAGTGATAATTACATCTATTCCCACAATTTACAATGAATCCGATCTTAAAAGTATTTCCCACAATTTTCAAATGAATCCCCGTAAGCACAGCTAAAAATATATGGAATGCATCTTTGGTTACGTCTTTTCAATGATATTGACACCCATTCCCACAATTTACGCATTAATCCATGTAACTGCAGCTAAAAGGTATTAAAAAACACCCTTATTGACTTGTTTCAGTGATATTAACATTTATTCCAACAATTTACACATGAATCCGATATTAACGTTCATTTCAGTGATATTTCATGTAAGATCAACAGAGGGTATCTCTGATCCTTTAGATGAAGCAATTGAAAAATATAGAAACCATCCTAGCATAAAAGCTATACGAGCACGCTTTTCAGATGTAGCTATTAGCTTTTCCTTCGAGCATGTAACTATCTCTAAACTTGAAACAGAAATAAAAAATCTGAATTCTAAGAAGGCTACAACTTTTGGGAATATTCCCCCCAAGCTGCTTAAGACTAATTTAGATGTATGCGCTGAACCACTGCAAAATGTTCTCAATGGTGGTATAAGCAATTGTCAGTTTCCCGATGAATTAAAAACTGCAGATGTTACAGCCCTTTTTAAAAAAAACGAATCTACTTCTAAGACTAATTATAGACCAATTAGTGTTTTGCCTACTGTCTCTAAAATTTACGAAAGACTCATGTATAAGCAAATGATGGAACATATGGGTGCCTATTTATCAGATTTGTTATGTGGATTCCGACAAGGGTACAATGCACAACATGCCTTGACTCGTTTTATAGAAATGTGCAAAATGTTCTTGGATAAGGGAGGAAAGGCTGGGGCCGTATTAATGGACCTATCAAAAGCATTCGATTGTGTAAAGCATGATCTTCTTATTGCCAAATTGCATGCTTACGGCTTCAGTCGTGATGCGTTGATGTTTCTGAACAGTTATTTAAGTGAAAGGCAACAGAGAGTAAAAATAAATAGTTCGTTTAGTTCTACACAAAAACTGAAATTGGGTGTTCCACAGGGGTCGGTTTTAGGACCTCTACTTTTTAACATCTATTTGAACGATTTGTTACTCTCTATCAATGATATAGAAATTTGCAATTATGCTGATGATACCACTTTATATACATGTGACCAAAACTTGCAAAATGTAGTGGAAAGGCTTGAGAATGACTCTCAAAAGGTAATAAAATGGTTTTCTGACAACTACCTAAAATTAAATGAAGATAAATGTCATTTTTTAGCATTAGGTCCTTCCCCTGACGAACCTATTACCATTACGATTGGCAATACACCTATACAGAGCAGTAATCATGAAAAATTGCTTGGTATTATTATAGACAATAAATTGACATTTGAACAACATGTTGCTGGGCTATGTAAAAAGGCAAGTAATAAATTATATGCTCTCTCACGTATTGTTCCATTTCTAGATCAAAGTAAACTAAGGTTTTTAATGCAAGCTTTTATAAACAGCCAGTTTCAATATTGTCCCCTTGTTTGGATGTTCCATAGTCGTAAACTATATCAGAAAATTAATAAAATCCAAGAGAGAGCATTGAGGATTACCTTCCAGGATTCTGAATCCAGTTTTGAGGGCTTACTTGAAAAGGATAAATCCATAACTGTGCATCAGAAAAACTTACAATTTTTGATGACCGAAATGTACAAGACTAAAAATGATTTAAATCCAGTGTTTATGAAAGAGATCTTTTGTGAAAATGACAATCACTATAATCTGAGAAATGGGAATGAATTTTCTGCTCCCAGAATTAGAACAGTAAAATATGGCTCGGAATCAATTCGTTTTAGAGGCCCACAAGCTTGGGCTACTGTTCCTCAGATTATTAAATGTTCCAGAACTTTAAAAGAATTCAAAAACCAAATAAAATTTTGGTCTGGTGAAACCTGCCACTGCCGACTGTGCCAAATTTTTGTTCAAAATCTAGGCTTCATTTAAAATCACATTAACATTTGTAACATTTGCATCTAATCTCTTATTAACATTTGTGTAATTTTGTATTGTGAAATCTTAAATATCAGTAGTTGGCCTAAATTAGCTTTAGTATAGCTATATATCCAGCCAACTTTAAATAAATTAGTAATAATAATAATAATAATTCCCACAATTTACACATGAATCCACGTAAATTCAGCTAAAACATAATAAAGTACAACTTTATTTACATAATTCCAGTGATAATTACATCTATTCCCACAATTTATAATGAATCCGATATTAAAAATATTTCCCACAATTTTCAAATGAATCCCCGTAAGCACAGCTAAAACTAATTGGAAGGCATCTTTGGTTACCTCTCTTCACTGAAGATATTGCCACTCATTCCCACAATTTACACATGAAGCCACGTAATTGCAGCTAATACATAATAAAATAAATCTTTATTTACATGTTGTTAGTTATAATTACATCTATTCCCACAATTTACAATTAATCTGATATTAAATTTAATTCCCACAATTTTCAAGTGAATCCACGTAACAAGAGCTAAACCAATATGGAATAAATCTTTGGTTACGTCTTTTCACTGATATTGACACCCATTCCCGCAATTTACGCATGAATCCATGTAACTGCTGCTAAAAGGTATTAAAAAACATGCTTATTTACTTGTTTTCAGTGATATCAACATTCATTGCCGCAATTAATCATAAATCCGATAGTAACGTTTATTCCCACAATTTACACATAAATCCACGTATCTTGAGCTCAAACCAATTAAAGTACACCTTTATTTACATGTTCTTAGTGATAATAACATATATTACCACATTTTACAATGAATCCGATATAAAAATTCATTCCCACATTTTTCAAATGAATCCACGTAACCACAGCTAAAACTTTATGGAATGCATCTTTGGTTACGTCTTTTCACTGATATTGACACCCATTCCCACAATATACACATGAATCCATGTAACTGCAGCTAAAACGTATTAAAATACACCCTTATTTACTTGTTTTCTGTGATATTAACAATTTTTCCCACAATTTAAATATGAGTCCGATATTAACGTTCATTCCCACAATTTTCACATGAATCCACGTATTGTGAGCCAAAAAAATTAAATTACACCTTTTTTTACATGTTTATAGTGATATAAACATATATTACCACATTTTACAATGAATCCGATAATAAAATTCATTCCCACAACTTTCCAATGAATCCACGTATCCACAGCTAAAACTAATTGGAAGGCGTCTTTGGTTAACTCTTTTCATTGATGATATTGACACTCGTTCCCACAATTTACACATGAATCCATGTAACTGCAGCTGAAAGGTATTAAAATACACCCTTATTTACTTGTTTTCAGTGATATTAACATTCATTCACAAAATTTAAACATGAAACCGAAATTAACGTTCCTTCCCACCATTTACACGTGAATCCACGTAAATTCAACTAAAACATAATAAAGTGCAACTTTATTTACATAAATTCAGTGCTAATTACATCTATTCCCACAATTTACAATGAATCGGATATTAAAAGTATTTCCCACAATTTTCAAATGAATCCTCGTAAGCACAGCTAAAACTATATGGAATGCATCTTTGGTTACGTCTTTTCAATGATATTGACACCCATTCCCACAATTTACGCATGAATCCATGTAACTGCAGCTAAAAGGTATTAAAAACACCCTTATTCACTTGTTTCAGTGATATTAACATTTATTCCAACAATTTACACATGAATCCGATATTAACGTTCATTCCCACAATTTACACATGAATCCACGTAAATTCAGCTAAAACATAATAAAGTACAACTTTATTTACATAATTTCAGTGATAATTACATCTACTCCCACCATTTATAATGAATCCGATATTAAAAATATTTCCCACAATTTTCAAATGAATCCCCGTAAGCACAGCTAAAACTAATTGGAAGGCATCTTTGGTTACGTCTCTTCACTGAACATATTGCCACTCATTCCCACAATTTACACATGAAGCCACGTAATTGCAGCTAAAACATAATACATCTTTATTTACATGTTGTTAGTTATAATTACATCTATTCCCACAATTTACAATGAATCCGATATTAAAATTAATTCCCACAATTTTCAAGTGAATCCACGTAACAACAGCTAAACCTATATGGAATAAATCTTTGGTTACGTCTTTTCACTGATATTGACACCCATTCCCGCAATTTACGCATGAATCGATGTAACTGCTGCTAAAAGGTATTAAAAAACATGCTTATTTACTTGTTTTCAGTGATATCAACATTCATTGCAGCAATTAATCATAAATCCGTTAGTAACGTTTATTCCCACAATTTACACATAAATCCACGTATCTTGAGCTCAAACCAATTAAAGTACACCTTTATTTACATGTTCTTAGTGATAATAACATATATTACCACATTTTACAATGAATCCGATATAAAAATTCATTCTCACAACTTTCAAATGAATCCACGTAACCACAGCTTAAACTATATGGAATGCATCTTTGGTTACCTATTTTCATTTTATTGACACCCATTCCCACAATTAAAGCATGAATCCATGTAACTGCAGCTAAAAGGTATTAAATTACACCCTTATTTACCTGTTTTCAGTGATATTAACATTTATTCCCACAATTTACACGTGATTCCGATATTAACGTTCCTTCCCACAATTTACACAAGAGTCCCCATAACTACTGCTCACACTCCTTAAAACACACCCTTATTTACTTGTTTTCAGGGATATTAACATTCATTCCCACAATTTAAACATGATTGCGATATTAACGTTCATTCCCACAATTTACACATGAATCCGATATGAACGTTCCTTCCCACAATTTATGCATAAATCCCCATAACTACTGCTCACACTCTTTAAAATACACCGTTATTTATTTGTTTTCAGTGATATTAACATTCATTCCCACAATTTCAACATCAAACCGATATTAACGTTCATTCCCACAAGTTAACACATGAATCCGGTAATAAGGTTCATTCCCACAATTTACACATGAATCCAAGTAAATTCAGCTAAAACATAATAAGGTACAACTTTATTTACATGCTTTTAGTGATAATTACATCTATTCCCACAATTTACAATGAATCCGATATTATAATTAATTCCCACCATTTTCAAATGAATCCACGTAGACACAGCTAAAACTAATTGGAAGGCATCTTTGCTTACCTCTTTTCACTGATGATATTGTTACTTATGCCAACAATTTACACATGAATCCTATATTAACTTTCATTTCCAGAATTTACACATGAATCCGATAGTAACGTTCTTTCCCACAATTTACGCATCAATCCCCATAACTACAGTTCACACTCTTTAAAATACACTAATACTTACTGGTTTCAAGTGATGTTAAGATTCATTCCCACAAGTTAAACATGAATCCGATATTAACGTTCACTCCCACAAGTTAACACATGAATCCGGTAATAACGTTCATTCCCACAATTTACACATGAATCCACGTAAATTCAACTAAAACATAATAAAGTGCAACTTTATTTACATAATTTCAGTGCTAATTACATCTATTCCCACAACTTACAATGAATCGGATATTAAAAGTATTTCCCACAAATTTCAAATGAATCCTCGTAAGCACAGCTAAAACTATATGGAATGCATCTTTGGTTACGTCTTTTCAATGATATTGACACCCATTCCCACAATTTACGCATGAATCCATGTAACTGCAGCTAAAAGGTATTAAAAAACACCCTTATTGACTTGTTTCAGTGATATTAACATTTATTCCAACAATTTACGCATGAATCCGATATTAACGTTCATTCCCACAATTTACACATGAATCCACGTAAATTCAGCTAAAACATAATAAAGTACAACTTTATTTACATAATTTCAGTGATAATTACATCTACTCCCACCATTTATAATGAATCCGATATTAAAAATATTTCCCACAATTTTCAAATGAATCCCCGTAAGCACAGCTAAAACTAATTGGAAGGCATCTTTGGTTACCTCTCTTCACTGAAGATATTGCCACTCATTCCCACAATTTACACATGAAGCCACGTAATTGCAGCTAAACCTATATGGAATAAATCTTTGGTTACGTCTTTTCACTAATATTGACACCCATTCCCGCAATTTACGCATGAATCCATGTAACTGCTGCTAAAAGGTATTAAAAAACATGCTTATTCACTTGTTTTCAGTGATATCAACATTCATTGCCGCAATTAATCATAAATCCGATAGTAACGTTTATTCCCACAATTTACACATAAATCCACGTATCTTGAGCTCAAACCAATTAAAGTACACCTTTATTTACATGTTCTTAGTGATAATAACATATATTACCACATTTTACAATGAATCCGATATAAAAATTCATTCTCACAACTTTCAAATGAATCCACGTAACCACAGCTAAAACTATATGGAATGCATCTTTGGTTACCTATTTTCATTTTATTGACACCCATTCCCACAATTAAAGCATGAATCCATGTAACTGCAGCTAAAAGGTATTAAATTACACCCTTATTTACCTGTTTTCAGTGATATTAACATTTATTCCCACAATTTACACGTGATTCCGATATTAACGTTCCTTCCCACAATTTACACAAGAGTCCCCATAACTACTGCTCACACTCCTTAAAACACACCCTTATTTACTTGTTTTCAGGGATATTAACATTCATTCCCACAATTTAAACCTGATTGCGATATTAACGTTCATTCCCACAATTTACACATGAATCCGATATGAACGTTCCTTCCCACAATTTATGCATAAATCCCCATAACTACTGCTCACACTCTTTAAAATACACCGTTATTTATTTGTTTTCAGTGATATTAACATTCATTCCCACAATTTCAACATCAAACCGATATTAACGTTCATTCCCACAAGTTAACAGATGAATCCGGTAATAAGGTTCATTCCCACAATTTACACATGAATCCAAGTAAATTCAGCTAAAACATAATAACGTACAACTTTATTTACATGCTTTTAGTGATAATTACATCTATTCCCACAATTTACAATGAATCCGATATTATAATTAATTACCACCATTTTCAAATGAATCCACGTAGACACAGCTAAAACTAATTGGAAGGCATCTTCGCTTACCTCTTTTCACTGATGATATTGTTACTTATGCCAACAATTTACACATGAATCCTATATTAACTTTCATTCCCAGAATTTACACATGAATCCGATAGTAACGTTCTTTCCCACAATTTACGCATCAATCCCCATAACTACAGTTCACACTCTTTAAAATACACTAATACTTACTGGTTTCAAGTGATGTTAAGATTCATTCCCACAAGTTAAACATGAATCCGATATTAACGTTCACTCCCACAAGTTAACACATGAATCAGGTAATAACGTTCATTCCCACAATTTACACATGAATCCACGTAAATTGAGCTAAAACATAATAAAGTAGACCTTTATTTACATGTTTTTAGTGATAACTACATCTATTCGCACAATTTACAATGAATCCGATATTAAAATTAATTCCCACGATTTTCAAATGAATCCACGTAACCACAACTAAAACTATATGAAAAGCATCTTTAAATACGTCTTTTCACTGATATTGACACCCATTCGCACAATTTACGCATGAATCCAAGTAACTGCAGCTAAAAGGTATTAAAAGACACCCTTATTTACTGGTTTTCAGTGATATTAACATTCAATCCCACCAGTTAAACATAAATCCGATATTAACGTTCACTCCCACAAGTTAACACATGAATCCGATAATAACGTTCATTCCCAGAATTTACACATGAATCCGATAGTAACGTTCTTTCCCACAATTTACGCATCAATCCCCATAACTACAGTTCACACTCTTTAAAATACACTAATACTTACTGGTTTCAAGTGATGTTAAGATTCATTCCCACAAGTTAAACATGAATCCGATATTAACGTTCACTCCCACAAGTTAACACATGAATCAGGTAATAACGTTCATTCCCACAATTTACACATGAATCCACGTAAATTGAGCTAAAACATAATAAAGTAGACCTTTATTTACATGTTTTTAGTGATAACTACATCTATTCGCACAATTTACAATGAATCCGATATTAAAATTAATTCCCACGATTTTCAAATGAATCCACGTAACCACAACTAAAACTATATGAAATGCATCTTTGGATACGTCTTTTCACTGATATTGACACCCATTCCCGCAATTTACGCATGAATCGATGTAACTGCTGCTAAAAGGTATTAAAAAACATGCTTTTTTACTTGTTTTCAGTGATATCAACATTCATTGCCGCAATTAATCATAAATCCGATAGTAACGTTTATTCCCACAATTTACACATAAATCCACGTATCTTGAGCTCAAACCAATTAAAGTACACCCTTATTTACTTGTTTTCTGTGATATTAACAATTTTTCCCACAATTTAAACATGATTGCGATATTAACGTTCATTCCCACAATTTACACATGAATCCGATATGAACGTTCCTTCCCACAATTTATGCATAAATCCCCATAACTACTGCTCACACTCTTTAAAATACACCGTTATTTATTTGTTTTCAGTGATATTAACATTCATTCCCACAATTTCAACATCAAACCGATATTAACGTTCATTCCCACAAGTTAACACATGAATCCGGTAATAAGGTTCATTCCCACAATTTACACATGAATCCAAGTAAATTCAGCTAAAACATAATAAGGTACAACTTTATTTACATGCTTTTAGTGATAATTACATCTATTCCCACAATTTACAATGAATCCGATATTATAATTAATTCCCACCATTTTCAAATGAATCCACGTAGACACAGCTAAAACTAATTGGAAGGCATCTTTGCTTACCTCTTTTCACTGATGATATTGTTACTTATGCCAACAATTTACACATGAATCCTATATTAACTTTCATTCCCAGAATTTACACATGAATCCGATAGTAACGTTCTTTCCCACAATTTACGCATCAATCCCCATAACTACAGTTCACACTCTTTAAAATACACTAATACTTACTGGTTTAAAGTGATGTTAAGATTCATTCCCACAAGTTAAACATGAATCCGATGTTAACGTTCACTCCCACAAGTTAACACATGAATCCGGTAATAACGTTCATTCCCACAATTTACACATGAATCCACGTAAATTGAGCTAAAACATAATAAAGTAGACCTTTATTTACATGTTTTTAGTGATAACTACATCTATTCGCACAATTTACAATGAATCCGATATTAAAATTAATTCCCACGATTTTCAAATGAATCCACGTAACCACAACTAAAACTATATGAAATGCATCTTTGGATACGTCTTTTCACTGATATTGACACCCATTCCCACAATTTACGCATGAATCCAAGTAACTGCAGCTAAAAGGTATTAAAAGACACCCTTATTTACTGGTTTTCAGTGATATTAACATTCAATCCCACCAGTTAAACATAAATCCGATATTAACGTTCACTCCCACAAGTTAACACATGAGTCCGATAATAACGTTCATTCCCACAATTTACACATGAATCCACGTAAATTCAACTAAAACATAATAAAGTGCAACTTTATTTACATAATTTCAGTGCTAATTACATCTATTCCCACAATTTACAATGAATCGGATATTAAAAGTATTTCCCACAATTTTCAAATGAATCCTCGTAAGCACAGCTAAAACTATATGGAATGCATCTTTGGTTACGTCTTTTCAATGATATTGACACCCATTCCCACAATTTACGCATGAATCCATGTAACTGCAGCTAAAAGGTATTAAAAAACTCCCTTATTGACTTGTTTCAGTGATATTAACATTTATTCCAACAATTTACACATGAATCCGATATTAACGTTCATTCCCACAATTTACACATGAATCCACGTAAATTCAGCTAAAACATAATAAAGTACAACTTTAGTTACATAATTTCAGTGATAATTACATCTACTCCCACCATTTATAATGAATCCGATATTAAAAATATTTCCCACAATTTTCAAATGAATCCCCGTAAGCACAGCTAAAACTAATTGGAAGGCATCTTTGGTTACCTCTCTTCACTGAAGATATTGCCACTCATTTCTACAATTTACACATGAAGCCACGTAATTGCAGCTAAAACATAATAAAATACATCTTTATTTACATGTTGTTAGTTATAATTACATCTATTCCCACAATTTACAATGAATCCGATATTAAAATTAATTCCCACAATTTTCAAGTGAATCCACGTAACAACAGCTAAACCTATATGGAATAAATCTTTGGTTACGTCTTTTCACTGATATTGACACCCATTCCCGCAAATTACGCATGAATCCATGTAACTGCTGCTAAAAGGTATTAAAAAACATGCTTATTTACTTGTTTTCAGTGATATCAACATTCATTGCCGCAATTAATCATAAATCCGATAGTAACGTTTATTCCCACAATTTACACATAAATCCACGTATCTTGAGCTCAAACCAGTTAAAGTACACCTTTATTTACATGTTCTTAGTGATAATAACATATATTACCACATTTTACAATGAATCCGATATAAAAATTCATTCTCACAACTTTCAAATGAATCCACGTAACCACAGCTTAAACTATATGGAATGCATCTTTGGTTACCTATTTTCATTTTATTGACACCCATTCCCACAATTAAAGCATGAATCCATGTAACTGCAGCTAAAAGGTATTAAATTACACCCTTATTTACCTGTTTTCAGTGATATTAACATTTATTCCCACAATTTACACGTGATTCCGATATTAACGTTCCTTCCCACAATTTACACAAGGGTCCCCATAACTACTGCTCACACTCCTTAAAACACACCCTTATTTACTTGTTTTCAGGGATATTAACATTCATTCCCACAATTTAAACATGATTGCGATATTAACGTTCATTCCCACAATTTACACATGAATCCGATATGAACGTTCCTTCCCACAATTTATGCATAAATCCCCATAACTACTGCTCACACTCTTTAAAATACACCGTTATTTATTTGTTTTCAGTGATATTAACATTCATTCCCACAATTTCAACATCAAACCGATATTAACGTTCATTCCCACAAGTTAACAGATGAATCCGGTAATAAGGTTCATTCCCACAATTTACACATGAATCCAAGTAAATTCAGCTAAAACATAATAACGTACAACTTTATTTACATGCTTTTAGTGATAATTACATCTATTCCCACAATTTACAATGAATCCGATATTATAATTAATTACCACCATTTTCAAATGAATCCACGTAGACACAGCTAAAACTAATTGGAAGGCATCTTTGCTTACCTCTTTTCACTGATGATATTGTTACTTATGCCAACAATTTACACATGAATCCTATATTAACTTTCATTCCCAGAATTTACACATGAATCCGATAGTAACGTTCTTTCCCACAATTTACGCATCAATCCCCATAACTACAGTTCACACTCTTTAAAATACACTAATACTTACTGGTTTCATGTGATGTTAAGATTCATTCCCACAAGTTAAACATGAATCCGATATTAACGTTCACTCCCACAAGTTAACACATGAATCAGGTAATAACGTTCATTCCCACAATTTACACATGAATCCACGTAAATTGAGCTAAAACATAATAAAGTAGACCTTTATTTACATGTTTTTAGTGATAACTACATCTATTCGCACAATTTACAATGAATCCGATATTAAAATTAATTCCCACGATTTTCAAATGAATCCACGTAACCACAACTAAAACTATATGAAATGCATCTTTAAATACGTCTTTTCACTGATATTGACACCCATTCGCACAATTTACGCATGAATCCAAGTAACTGCAGCTAAAAGGTATTAAAAGACACCCTTATTTACTGGTTTTCAGTGATATTAACATTCAATCCCACCAGTTAAACATAAATCCGATATTAACGTTCACTCCCACAAGTTAACACATGAATCCGATAATAACGTTCATTCCCAGAATTTACACATGAATCCGATAGTAACGTTCTTTCCCACAATTTACGCATCAATCCCCATAACTACAGTTCACACTCTTTAAAATACACTAATACTTACTGGTTTCAAGTGATGTTAAGATTCATTCCCACAAGTTAAACATGAATCCGATATTAACGTTCACTCCCACAAGTTAACACATGAATCAGGTAATAACGTTCATTCCCACAATTTACACATGAATCCACGTAAATTGAGCTAAAACATAATAAAGTAGACCTTTATTTACATGTTTTTAGTGATAACTACATCTATTCGCACAATTTACAATGAATCCGATATTAAAATTAATTCCCACGATTTTCAAATGAATCCACGTAACCACAACTAAAACTATATGAAATGCATCTTTGGATACGTCTTTTCACTGATATTGACACCCATTCCCGCAATTTACGCATGAATCGATGTAACTGCTGCTAAAAGGTATTAAAAAACATGCTTTTTTACTTGTTTTCAGTGATATCAACATTCATTGCCGCAATTAATCATAAATCCGATAGTAACGTTTATTCCCACAATTTACACATAAATCCACGTATCTTGAGCTCAAACCAATTAAAGTACACCCTTATTTACTTGTTTTCTGTGATATTAACAATTTTTCCCACAATTTAAACATGATTGCGATATTAACGTTCATTCCAACAATTTACACATGAATCCGATATGAACGTTCCTTCCCACAATTTATGCATAAATCCCCATAACTACTGCTCACACTCTTTAAAATACACCGTTATTTATTTGTTTTCAGTGATATTAACATTCATTCCCACAATTTCAACATCAAACCGATATTAACGTTCATTCCCACAAGTTAACACATGAATCCGGTAATAAGGTTCATTCCCACAATTTACACATGAATCCAAGTAAATTCAGCTAAAACATAATAAGGTACAACTTTATTTACATGCTTTTAGTGATAATTACATCTATTCCCACAATTTACAATGAATCCGATATTATAATTAATTCCCACCATTTTCAAATGAATCCACGTAGACACAGCTAAAACTAATTGGAAGGCATCTTTGCTTACCTCTTTTCACTGATGATATTGTTACTTATGCCAACAATTTACACATGAATCCTATATTAACTTTCATTCCCAGAATTTACACATGAATCCGATAGTAACGTTCTTTCCCACAATTTACGCATCAATCCCCATAACTACAGTTCACACTCTTTAAAATACACTAATACTTACTGGTTTAAAGTGATGTTAAGATTCATTCCCACAAGTTAAACATGAATCCGATGTTAACGTTCACTCCCACAAGTTAACACATGAATCCGGTAATAACGTTCATTCCCACAATTTACACATGAATCCACGTAAATTGAGCTAAAACATAATAAAGTAGACCTTTATTTACATGTTTTTAGTGATAACTACATCTATTCGCACAATTTACAATGAATCCGATATTAAAATTAATTCCCACGATTTTCAAATGAATCCACGTAACCACAACTAAAACTATATGAAATGCATCTTTGGATACGTCTTTTCACTGATATTGACACCCATTCCCACAATTTACGCATGAATCCAAGTAACTGCAGCTAAAAGGTATTAAAAGACACCCTTATTTACTGGTTTTCAGTGATATTAACATTCAATCCCACCAGTTAAACATAAATCCGATATTAACGTTCACTCCCACAAGTTAACACATGAGTCCGATAATAACGTTCATTCCCACAATTTACACATGAATCCACGTAAATTCAACTAAAACATAATAAAGTGCAACTTTATTTACATAATTTCAGTGCTAATTACATCTATTCCCACAATTTACAATGAATCGGATATTAAAAGTATTTCCCACAATTTTCAAATGAATCCTCGTAAGCACAGCTAAAACTATATGGAATGCATCTTTGGTTACGTCTTTTCAATGATATTGACACCCATTCCCACAATTTACGCATGAATCCATGTAACTGCAGCTAAAAGGTATTAAAAAACTCCCTTATTGACTTGTTTCAGTGATATTAACATTTATTCCAACAATTTACACATGAATCCGATATTAACGTTCATTCCCACAATTTACACATGAATCCACGTAAATTCAGCTAAAACATAATAAAGTACAACTTTAGTTACATAATTTCAGTGATAATTACATCTACTCCCACCATTTATAATGAATCCGATATTAAAAATATTTCCCACAATTTTCAAATGAATCCCCGTAAGCACAGCTAAAACTAATTGGAAGGCATCTTTGGTTACCTCTCTTCACTGAAGATATTGCCACTCATTTCTACAATTTACACATGAAGCCACGTAATTGCAGCTAAAACATAATAAAATACATCTTTATTTACATGTTGTTAGTTATAATTACATCTATTCCCACAATTTACAATGAATCCGATATTAAAATTAATTCCCACAATTTTCAAGTGAATCCACGTAACAACAGCTAAACCTATATGGAATAAATCTTTGGTTACGTCTTTTCACTGATATTGACACCCATTCCCGCAAATTACGCATGAATCCATGTAACTGCTGCTAAAAGGTATTAAAAAACATGCTTATTTACTTGTTTTCAGTGATATCAACATTCATTGCCGCAATTAATCATAAATCCGATAGTAACGTTTATTCCCACAATTTACACATAAATCCACGTATCTTGAGCTCAAACCAGTTAAAGTACACCTTTATTTACATGTTCTTAGTGATAATAACATATATTACCACATTTTACAATGAATCCGATATAAAAATTCATTCTCACAACTTTCAAATGAATCCACGTAACCACAGCTTAAACTATATGGAATGCATCTTTGGTTACCTATTTTCATTTTATTGACACCCATTCCCACAATTAAAGCATGAATCCATGTAACTGCAGCTAAAAGGTATTAAATTACACCCTTATTTACCTGTTTTCAGTGATATTAACATTTATTCCCACAATTTACACGTGATTCCGATATTAACGTTCCTTCCCACAATTTACACAAGGGTCCCCATAACTACTGCTCACACTCCTTAAAACACACCCTTATTTACTTGTTTTCAGGGATATTAACATTCATTCCCACAATTTAAACATGATTGCGATATTAACGTTCATTCCCACAATTTACACATGAATCCGATATGAACGTTCCTTCCCACAATTTATGCATAAATCCCCATAACTACTGCTCACACTCTTTAAAATACACCGTTATTTATTTGTTTTCAGTGATATTAACATTCATTCCCACAATTTCAACATCAAACCGATATTAACGTTCATTCCCACAAGTTAACACATGAATCCGGTAATAAGGTTCATTCCCACAATTTACACATGAATCCAAGTAAATTCAGCTAAAACATAATAAGGTACAATTTTATTTACATGCTTTTAGTGATAATTACATCTATTCCCACAATTTACAATGAATCCGATATTATAATTAATTCCCACCATTTTCAAATGAATCCACGTAGACACAGCTAATACTAATTGGAAGGCATCTTTGCTTACCTCTTTTCACCGATGATATTGTTACTTATGTCAACAATTTACACATGAATCCTATACTAACTTTCATTCCCAGAATTTACACATGAATCCGATAGTAACGTTCTTTCCCACAATTTACGCATCAATCCCCATAACTACAGTTCACACTCTTTAAAATACACTAATACTTACTGGTTTTCAGTGATGTTAAGATTCATTCCCACAAGTTAAACATGAATCCGATATTAACGTTCACTCCCACAAGTTAACACATGAATCCGGTAATAACGTTCATTCCCACAATTTACACATGAATCCACGTAAATTCAGCTAAAACATAATAAGGTACAACTTTATTTACATGCTTTTAGTGATAATTACATCTATTCCCACAATTTACAATGAATCCGATATTATAATTAATTAAATAATAATAATAATAAAAGGCATTTATATTGCGCCATTTATCCCCACGGCTCAAAGGCGCATTATATAATTTACATAAAACTAATAAGGTGATATCATATAAAGTAATTACAAGGAATGCTAAGAATTATTGGCAAAAATAAAACCTAATCAAAATATTCATTAAACAAATGTGTCTTCAGTCTACACTTAAAAGTTTCTAAAGAATCCGTTGCTCTCAATGCATATGGCAGTTTGTTCCAAAGATGAGGAGAGGCACTTATAAAGGCACGATCTCCAGCTGTCACAAGCTTTGTCCTTGATGTTTCAATTTTCAACTTATCATCAGTAGATCTTGTCCTTCTTGCTGCTGTTTTTAATGTGACCAACTCAGTAAGGTATTTTGGTGCAAGATTGTTGATGCATTTGTAAGTTAATACTATAATCTTGTATTTGATCCTGTGTGTTATTGGCAACCAGTGGAGTTGTTTTAACACTGGGGTTATGTGACAATGTCTGTTCGCACCGGTCAAAATCCTGGCAGCGGAATTCTGAATTTTTTGCAACTTTTGTAACTCAGACACTGGCAAACCATATAAGAGAGAATTGTTGCAATCTAGCCTAGATGTGACGAAGGCATGGATGGCTTTTTCAGCAGCTTCCTTTGTAAGATACTTCCAAGCTAGGCGGATATTATACAGGTAGTACCTAGCTGAGCTGCACAGAGAGTTGACATGTGACTTAAGTGACAAATTTGTATCAAAAACAGCACCAAGATTTCGTACTTCTTCACTTGGTTTAATTGCAGTGTTTCCAATATTTATCAACAGATTTGGCAGTTTTGCACATTGTTTTCGCGTTCCTACCAACAAGAGTTCAGTTTTATCTCCATTTAATTTTAGCCTGTTTGTTAGCATCCAGGACTGAATTTCTTGGACACACCCTTCAATTTGCTGTATTGAGAGAGTTGCACATTCAGGAGTTGGAGAAAATGACATATAAAGTTGTGTGTCATCAGCATACAGGTGGAACTTCATGCCTCTGTTTCGAACAATATCTCCTAAGGGTAACGTATACACCAGAAAAAGTAACGGACCCAGCACTGATCCTTGCGGAACACCACAAGATAGAGGCACCTGTTTTGATTTTTCATCTTTAACTTTAACCATTTGAATAATTCTCACGATTTTCAAATGAATCCACGTAACCACAACTAAAACTATATGGAATGCACCTTTGGTTACATCTTTTCACTGATATTGACACCCACTCCCACAATTTACGCATGAATCAAAGTAACTGCAGCTAAAAGGTATTAAAAGACACCCTTATTTACTTGTTTTCAGTGATATTAACATTTATTCCCACAATTTACACGTGATTCCGATATTAACGTTCCTTCCCACAATTTACACAGGAGTCCCCATAACTACTGCTCGCACTCCTTAAAACACACCCTTATTTACTTGTTTTCAGGGATATTAACATTCATTCCCACAATTTAAACATGATTGCGATATTAACGTTCATTCCCACAATTTACACATGAATCCGATATGAACGTTCCTTCCCACAATTTATGCATAAATCCCCATAACTACTGCTCACACTCTTTAAAATACACCGTTATTTATTTGTTTTCAGTGATATTAACATTCATTCCCACAATTTCAACATCAAACCGATATTAACGTTTATTCCCACAAGTTAACACATGAATCCGGTAATAAGGTTCATTCCCACAATTTACACATGAATCCAGGTAAATTCAGCTAAAACATAATAAGGTACAACTTTATTTACATGCTTTTAGTGATAATTACATCTATTCCCACAATTTACAATGAATCCGATATTATAATTAATTCCCACCATTTTCAAATGAATCCACGTAGACACAGCTAAAACTAATTGGAAGGCATCTTTGCTTACCTCTTTTCACTGATGATATTGTTACTTATGCCAACAATTTACACATGAATCCTATATTAACTTTCATTCCCAGAATTTACACATGAATCCGATAGTAACGTTCTTTCCCACAATTTACGCATCAATCCCCATAACTACAGTTCACACTCTTTAAAATACACTAATACTTACTGGTTTCAAGTGATGTTATAATTCATTCCCACAAGTTAAACATGAATCCGATATTAACGTTCACTCCCACAAGTTAACACATGAATCCGGTAATAACGTTCATTCCCACAATTTACACATGAATCCACGTAAATTGAGCTAAAACATAATAAAGTAGACCTTTATTTAAATGTTTTTAGTGATAATTACATCTATTCGCACAATTTACAATGAATCCGATATTAAAATTAATTCCCACGATTTTCAAATGAATCCACGTAACCACAACTAAAACTATATGAAATGCATCTTTGGATACGTCTTTTCACTGATATTGACACCCATTCCCACAATTTCCGCATGAATCCAAGTAACTGCAGCTAAAAGGTATTAAAAGACACCCTTATTTACTGGTTTTCAGTGATATTAACATTCAATCCCACCAGTTAAACATGAATCCGATATTAACGTTCACTCCCACAAGTCAACACTTGAATCCGATAATAACGTTCATTCCCACAATTTACACATGAATCCACGTAAATTCAACTAAAACATAATAAAGTGCAACTTTATTTACATAATTTCAGTGATAATTACATCTATTCCCACAATTTACAATGAATCCGATATTAAAAGTATTTCCCACAATTTTCAAATGAATCCCCGTAAGCACAGATAAAACTATATGGAATGCATCTTTGGTTACGTCTTTTCAATGATATTGACACCCATTCCACAATTTACGCATGAATCCATGTAACTGCAGCTAAAAGGTATTAAAAAACACCCTCATTGACTTGTTTCAGTGATATTAACATTTATTCCAACAATTTACACATGAATCCGATATTAACGTTCATTCCACAATTTACACATGAATCCACGTAAATTCAGCTAAAACATAATAAAGTACAACTTTATTTACATAATTTCAGTGATAATTACATCTATTCCCACAATTTATAATGAATCCGATATTAAAATATTTCCCACAATTTTCAAATGAATCCCCGTAAGCACAGCTAAAACTAATTGGAAGGCATCTTTGGTTACCTCTCTTCACTGAAGATATTGCCACTCATTCCCACAATTTACACATGAAGCCACGTAATTGCAGCTAATACATAATAAAATACATCTTTATTTACATGTTGTTAGTTATAATTACATCTATTCCCACAATTTACAATTAATCTGATATTAAATTTAATTCCCACAATTTTCAAGTGAATCCACGTAACAACAGCTAAACCAATATGGAATAAATCTTTGGTTACGTCTTTTCACTGATATTGACACCCATTCCCGCAATTTACGCATGAATCCATGTAACTGCTGCTAAAAGGTATTAAAAAACATGCTTATTTACTTGTTTTCAGTGATATCAACATTCATTGCCGCAATTAATCATAAATCCGATAGTAACGTTTATTCCCACAATTTACACATAAATCCACGTATCTTGAGCTCAAACCAATTAAAGTACACCTTTATTTACATGTTCTTAGTGATAATAACATATATTACCACATTTACAATGAATCCGATATAAAAATTCATTCCCACATTTTTCAAATGAATCCACGTAACCACAGCTAAAACTTTATGGAATGCATCTTTGGTTACGTCTTTTCACTGATATTGACACCCATTCCACAATATACACATGAATCCATGTAACTGCAGCTAAAACGTATTAAAATACACCCTTATTTACTTGTTTTCTGTGATATTAACAATTTTTCCCACAATTTAAACATGAGTCCGATATTAACGTTCATTCCCACAATTTTCACATGAATCCACGTATTGTGAGCCAAAAAAATAAATTACACCTTTTTTTACATGTTTATAGTGATATAAACATATATTACCACATTTTACAATGAATGCGATAATAAAATTCATTCCCACAACTTTCCAATGAATCCACGTATCCACAGCTAAAACTAATTGGAAGGCGTCTTTGGTTAACTCTTTTCATTGATGATATTGACACTCGTTCCCACAATTTACACATGAATCCATGTAACTGCAGCTGAAAGGTATTAAAATACACCCTTATTTACTTGTTTTCAGTGATATTAACATTCATTCACAATATTTAAACATGAAACCGAAATTAACGTTCCTTCCCACCATTTACACATGAATCCACGTAAATTCAACTAAAACATAATAAAGTGCAACTTTATTTACATAATTTCAGTGCTAATTACATCTATTCCCACAATTTACAATGAATCGGATATTAAAAGTATTTCCCACAATTTTCAAATGAATCCTCGTAAGCACAGCTAAAACTATATGAAATGCATCTTTGGTTACGTCTTTTCAATGATATTGACACCCATTCCCACAATTTACGCATGAATCCATGTAACTGCAGCTAAAAGGTATTAAAAAACACCCTTATTGACTTGTTTCAGTGATATTAACATTTATTCCAACAATTTACACATGAATCCGATATTAACGTTCATTCCCACAATTTACACATGAATCCACGTAAATTCAGCTAAAACATAATAAAGTACAACTTTATTTACATAATTTCAGTGATAATTACATCTACTCCCACCATTTATAATGAATCCGATATTAAAAATATTTCCCACAATTTTCAAATGAATCCCCGTAAGCACAGCTAAAACTAATTGGAAGGCATCTTTGGTTACGTCTCTTCACTGAACATATTGCCACTCATTCCCACAATTTACACATGAAGCCACGTAATTGCAGCTAAAACATAATACATCTTTATTTACATGTTGTTAGTTATAATTACATCTATTCCCACAATTTACAATGAATCCGATATTAAAATTAATTCCCACAATTTTCAAGTGAATCCACGTAACAACAGCTAAACCTATATGGAATAAATCTTTGGTTACGTCTTTTCACTGATATTGACACCCATTCCCGCAATTTACGCATGAATCGATGTAACTGCTGCTAAAAGGTATTAAAAAACATGCTTATTTACTTGTTTTCAGTGATATCAACATTCATTGCAGCAATTAATCATAAATCCGATAGTAACGTTTATTCCCACAATTTACACATAAATCCACGTATCTTGAGCTCAAACCAATTAAAGTACACCTTTATTTACATGTTCTTAGTGATAATAACATATATTACCACATTTTACAATGAATCCGATATAAAAATTCATTCTCACAACTTTCAAATGAATCCACGTAACCACAGCTTAAACTATATGGAATGCATCTTTGGTTACCTATTTTCATTTTATTGACACCCATTCCCACAATTAAAGCATGAATCCATGTAACTGCAGCTAAAAGGTATTAAATTACACCCTTATTTACCTGTTTTCAGTGATATTAACATTTATTCCCACAATTTACACGTGATTCCGATATTAACGTTCCTTCCCACAATTTACACAAGAGTCCCCATAACTACTGCTCACACTCCTTAAAACACACCCTTATTTACTTGTTTTCAGGGATATTAACATTCATTCCCACAATTTAAACATGATTGCGATATTAACGTTCATTCCCACAATTTACACATGAATCCGATATGAACGTTCCTTCCCACAATTTATGCATAAATCCCCATAACTACTGCTCACACTCTTTAAAATACACCGTTATTTATTTGTTTTCAGTGATATTAACATTCATTCCCACAATTTCAACATCAAACCGATATTAACGTTCATTCCCACAAGTTAACACATGAATCCGGTAATAAGGTTCATTCCCACAATTTACACATGAATCCAAGTAAATTCAGCTAAAACATAATAAGGTACAACTTTATTTACATGCTTTTAGTGATAATTACATCTATTCCCACAATTTACAATGAATCCGATATTATAATTAATTCCCACCATTTTCAAATGAATCCACGTAGACACAGCTAAAACTAATTGGAAGGCATCTTTGCTTACCTCTTTTCACTGATGATATTGTTACTTATGCCAACAATTTACACATGAATCCTATATTAACTTTCATTCCCAGAATTTACACATGAATCCGATAGTAACGTTCTTTCCCACAATTTACGCATCAATCCCCATAACTACAGTTCACACTCTTTAAAATACACTAATACTTACTGGTTTCAAGTGATGTTAAGATTCATTCCCACAAGTTAAACATGAATCCGATATTAACGTTCACTCCCACAAGTTAACACATGAATCCGGTAATAACGTTCATTCCCACAATTTACACATGAATCCACGTAAATTGAGCTAAAACATAATAAAGTAGACCTTTATTTAAATGTTTTTAGTGATAATTACATCTATTCGCACAATTTACAATGAATCCGATATTAAAATTAATTCCCACGATTTTCAAATGAATCCACGTAACCACAACTAAAACTATATGAAATGCATCTTTGGATACGTCTTTTCACTGATATTGACACCCATTCCCACAATTCACGCATGAATCCAAGTAACTGCAGCTAAAAGGTATTAAAAGACACCCTTATTTACTGGTTTTCAGTGATATTAACATTCAATCCCACCAGTTAAACATGAATCCGATATTAACGTTCACTCCCACAAGTCAACACTTGAATCCGATAATAACGTTCATTCCCACAATTTACACATGAATCCACGTAAATTCAACTAAAACATAATAAAGTGCAACTTTATTTACATAATTTCAGTGATAATTACATCTATTCCCACAATTTACAATGAATCCGATATTAAAAGTATTTCCCACAATTTTCAAATGAATCCCCGTAAGCACAGCTAAAACTATATGGAATGCATCTTTGGTTACGTCTTTTCAATGATATTGACACCCATTCCCACAATTTACGCATGAATCCATGTAACTGCAGCTAAAAGGTATTAAAAAACACCCTCATTGACTTGTTTCAGTGATATTAACATTTATTCCAACAATTTACACATGAATCCGATATTAACGTTCATTCCCACAATTTACACATGAATCCACGTAAATTCAGCTAAAACATAATAAAGTACAACTTTATTTACATAATTTCAGTGATAATTACATCTATTCCCACAATTTATAATGAATCCGATATTAAAAATATTTCCCACAATTTTCAAATGAATCCCCGTAAGCACAGCTAAAACTAATTGGAAGGCATCTTTGGTTACCTCTCTTCACTGAAGATATTGCCACTCATTCCCACAATTTACACATGAAGCCACGTAATTGCAGCTAATACATAATAAAATACATCTTTATTTACATGTTGTTAGTTATAATTACATCTATTCCCACAATTTACAATTAATCTGATATTAAATTTAATTCCCACAATTTTCAAGTGAATCCACGTAACAACAGCTAAACCAATATGGAATAAATCTTTGGTTACGTCTTTTCACTGATATTGACACCCATTCCCGCAATTTACGCATGAATCCATGTAACTGCTGCTAAAAGGTATTAAAAAACATGCTTATTTACTTGTTTTCAGTGATATCAACATTCATTGCCGCAATTAATCATAAATCCGATAGTAACGTTTATTCCCACAATTTACACATAAATCCACGTATCTTGAGCTCAAACCAATTAAAGTACACCTTTATTTACATGTTCTTAGTGATAATAACATATATTACCACATTTTACAATGAATCCGATATAAAAATTCATTCCCACATTTTTCAAATGAATCCACGTAACCACAGCTAAAACTTTATGGAATGCATCTTTGGTTACGTCTTTTCACTGATATTGACACCCATTCCTACAATATACACATGAATCCATGTAACTGCAGCTAAAACGTATTAAAATACACCCTTATTTACTTGTTTTCTGTGATATTAACAATTTTTCCCACAATTTAAACATGAGTCCGATATTAACGTTCATTCCCACAATTTTCACATGAATCCACGTATTGTGAGCCAAAAAAAATAAATTACACCTTTTTTTACATGTTTATAGTGATATAAACATATATTACCACATTTTACAATGAATGCGATAATAAAATTCATTCCCACAACTTTCCAATGAATCCACGTATCCACAGCTAAAACTAATTGGAAGGCGTCTTTGGTTAACTCTTTTCATTGATGATATTGACACTCGTTCCCACAATTTACACATGAATCCATGTAACTGCAGCTGAAAGGTATTAAAATACACCCTTATTTACTTGTTTTCAGTGATATTAACATTCATTCACAATATTTAAACATGAAACCGAAATTAACGTTCCTTCCCACCATTTACACATGAATCCACGTAAATTCAACTAAAACATAATAAAGTGCAACTTTATTTACATAATTTCAGTGCTAATTACATCTATTCCCACAATTTACAATGAATCGGATATTAAAAGTATTTCCCACAATTTTCAAATGAATCCTCGTAAGCACAGCTAAAACTATATGAAATGCATCTTTGGTTACGTCTTTTCAATGATATTGACACCCATTCCCACAATTACGCATGAATCCATGTAACTGCAGCTAAAAGGTATTAAAAAACACCCTTATTGACTTGTTTCAGTGATATTAACATTTATTCCAACAATTTACACATGAATCCGATATTAACGTTCATTCCCACAATTTACACATGAATCCACGTAAATTCAGCTAAAACATAATAAAGTACAACTTCATTTACATAATTTCAGTGATAATTACATCTACTCCCACCATTTATAATGAATCCGATATTAAAAATATTTCCCACAATTTTCAAATGAATCCCCGTAAGCACAGCTAAAACTAATTGGAAGGCATCTTTGGTTACGTCTCTTCACTTAACATATTGCCACTCATTCCCACAATTTACACATGAAGCCACGTAATTGCAGCTAAAACATAATACATCTTTATTTACATGTTGTTAGTTATAATTACATCTATTCCCACAATTTACAATGAATCCGATATTAAAATTAATTCCCACAATTTTCAAGTGAATCCACGTAACAACAGCTAAACCTATATGGAATAAATCTTTGGTTACGTCTTTTCACTGATATTGACACCCATTCCCGCAATTTACGCATGAATCGATGTAACTGCTGCTAAAAGGTATTAAAAAACATGCTTATTTACTTGTTTTCAGTGATATCAACATTCATTGCAGCAATTAATCATAAATCCGATAGTAACGTTTATTCCCACAATTTACACATAAATCCACGTATCTTGAGCTCAAACCAATTAAAGTACACCTTTATTTACATGTTCTTAGTGATAATAACATATATTACCACATTTTACAATGAATCCGATATAAAAATTCATTCTCACAACTTTCAAATGAATCCACGTAACCACAGCTTAAACTATATGGAATGCATCTTTGGTTACCTATTTTCATTTTATTGACACCCATTCCCACAATTAAAGCATGAATCCATGTAACTGCAGCTAAAAGGTATTAAATTACACCCTTATTTACCTGTTTTCAGTGATATTAACATTTATTCCCACAATTTACACGTGATTCCGATATTAACGTTCCTTCCCACAATTTACACAAGAGTCCCCATAACTACTGCTCACACTCCTTAAAACACACCCTTATTTACTTGTTTTCAGGGATATTAACATTCATTCCCACAATTTAAACATGATTGCGATATTAACGTTCATTCCCACAATTTACACATGAATCCGATATGAACGTTCCTTCCCACAATTTATGCATAAATCCCCATAACTACTGCTCACACTCTTTAAAATACACCGTTATTTATTTGTTTTCAGTGATATTAACATTCATTCCCACAATTTCAACATCAAACCGATATTAACGTTCATTCCCACAAGTTAACACATGAATCCGGTAATAAGGTTCATTCCCACAATTTACACATGAATCCAAGTAAATTCAGCTAAAACATAATAAGGTACAACTTTATTTACATGCTTTTAGTGATAATTACATCTATTCCCACAATTTACAATGAATCCGATATTATAATTAATTCCCACCATTTTCAAATGAATCCACGTAGACACAGCTAAAACTAATTGGAAGGCATCTTTGCTTACCTCTTTTCACTGATGATATTGTTACTTATGCCAACAATTTACACATGAATCCTATATTAACTTTCATTCCCAGAATTTACACATGAATCCGATAGTAACGTTCTTTCCCACAATTTACGCATCAATCCCCATAACTACAGTTCACACTCTTTAAAATACACTAATACTTACTGGTTTCAAGTGATGTTAAGATTCATTCCCACAAGTTAAACATGAATCCGATATTAACGTTCACTCCCACAAGTTAACACATGAATCCGGTAATAACGTTCATTCCCACAATTTACACATGAATCCACGTAAATTGAGCTAAAACATAATAAAGTAGACCTTTATTTACATGTTTTTAGTGATAACTACATCTATTCGCACAATTTACAATGAATCCGATATTAAAATTAATTCCCACGATTTTCAAATGAATCCACGTAACCACAACTAAAACTATATGAAATGCATCTTTGGATACGTCTTTTCACTGATATTGACACCCATTCCCACAATTCACGCATGAATCCAAGTAACTGCAGCTAAAAGGTATTAAAAGACACCCTTATTTACTGGTTTTCAGTGATATTAACATTCAATCCCACCAGTTAAACATAAATCCGATATTAACGTTCACTCCCACAAGTTAACACATGAATCCGATAATAACGTTCATTCCCACAATTTACACATGAATCCACGTAAATTCAACTAAAACATAATAAAGTGCAACTTTATTTACATAATTTCAGTGCTAATTACATCTATTCCCATAATTTACAATGAATCGGATATTAAAAGTATTTCCCACAATTTTCAAATGAATCCTCGTAAGCACAGCTAAAACTATATGGAATGCATCTTTGGTTACGTCTTTTCAATGATATTGACACCCATTCCCACAATTTACGCATGAATCCATGTAACTGCAGCTAAAAGGTATTAAAAAACACCCTTATTGACTTGTTTCAGTGATATTAACATTTATTCCAACAATTTACACATGAATCCGATATTAACGTTCATTCCCACAATTTACACATGAATCCACGTAAATTCAGCTAAAACATAATAAAGTACAACTTTATTTACATAATTTCAGTGATAATTACATCTACTCCCACCATTTATAATGAATCCGATATTAAAAATATTTCCCACAATTTTCAAATGAATCCCCGTAAGCACAGCTAAAACTAATTGGAAGGCATCTTTGGTTACCTCTCTTCACTGAAGATATTGCCACTCATTCCCACAATTTACACATGAAGCCACGTAATTGCAGCTAAAACATAATAAAATACATCTTTATTTACATGTTGTTAGTTATAATTACATCTATTCCCACAATTTACAATGAATCCGATATTAAAATTAATTCCCACAATTTTCAAGTGAATCCACGTAACAACAGCTAAACCTATATGGAGTAAATCTTTGGTTACGTCTTTTCACTAATATTGACACCCATTCCCGCAATTTACGCATGAATCCATGTAACTGCTGCTAAAAGGTATAAAAAAACATGCTTATTCACTTGTTTTCAGTGATATCAACATTCATTGCCGCAATTAATCATATTTCCGATAGTAACGTTTATTCCCACAATTTACACATAAATCCACGTATCTTGAGCTCAAACCAATTAAAGTACACCTTTATTTACATGTTCTTAGTGATAATAACATATATTACCACATTTTACAATGAATCCGATATAAAAATTCATTCTCACAACTTTCAAATGAATCCACGTAACCACAGCTAAAACTATATGGAATGCATCTTTGGTTACCTATTTTCATTTTATTGACACCCATTCCCACAATTAAAGCATGAATCCATGTAACTGCAGCTAAAAGGTATTAAATTACACCCTTATTTACCTGTTTTCAGTGATATTAACATTTATTCCCACAATTTACACGTGATTCCGATATTAACGTTCCTTCCCACAATTTACACAAAAGTCCCCATAACTACTGCTCACACTCCTTAAAACACACCCTTATTTACTTGTTTTCAGGGATATTAACATTCATTCCCACAATTTAAACATGATTGCGATATTAACGTTCATTCCCACAATTTACACATGAATCCGATATGAACGTTCCTTCCCACAATTTATGCATAAATCCCCATAACTACTGCTCACACTCTTTAAAATACACCGTTATTTATTTGTTTTCAGTGATATTAACATTCATTCCCACAATTTCAACATCAAACCGATATTAACGTTCATTCCCACAAGTTAACACATGAATCCGGTAATAAGGTTCATTCCCACAATTTACACATGAATCCAAGTAAATTCAGCTAAAACATAATAAGGTACAACTTTATTTACATGCTTTTAGTGATAATTACATCTATTCCCACAAATTACAATGAATCCGATATTATAATTAATTCCCACCATTTTCAAATGAATCCACGTAGACACAGCTAAAACTAATTGGAAGGCATCTTTGCTTACCTCTTTTCACTGATGATATTGTTACTTATGCCAACAATTTACACATGAATCCTATATTAACTTTCATTCCCAGAATTTACACATGAATCCGATAGTAACGTTCTTTCCCACAATTTACGCATCAATCCCCATAACTACAGTTCACACTCTTTAAAATACACTAATACTTACTGGTTTCAAGTGATGTTAAGATTCATTCCCACAAGTTAAACATGAATCCGATATTAACGTTCACTCCCACAAGTTAACACATGAATCCGGTAATAACGTTCATTCCCACAATTTACACATGAATCCACGTAAATTGAGCTAAAACATAATAAAGTAGACCTTTATTTACATGTTTTTAGTGATAACTACATCTATTCGCACAATTTACAATGAATCCGATATTAAAATTAATTCCCACGATTTTCAAATGAATCCACGTAACCACAACTAAAACTATATGAAATGCATCTTTGGATACGTCTTTTCACTGATATTGACACCCATTCCCACAATTTACGCATGAATCCAAGTAACTGCAGCTAAAAGGTATTAAAAGACACCCTTATTTACTGGTTTTCAGTGATATTAACATTCAATCCCACCAGTTAAACATAAATCCGATATTAACGTTCACTCCCACAAGTTAACACATGAATCCGATAATAACGTTCATTCCCAGAATTTACACATGAATCCGATAGTAACGTTCTTTCCCACAATTTACGCATCAATCCCCATAACTACAGTTCACACTCTTTAAAATACACTAATACTTACTGGTTTCAAGTGATGTTAAGATTCATTCCCACAAGTTAAACATGAATCCGATATTAACGTTCACTCCCACAAGTTAACACATGAATCAGGTAATAACGTTCAGTCCCACAATTTACACATGAATCCACGTAAATTGAGCTAAAACATAATAAAGTAGACCTTTATTTACATGTTTTTAGTGATAACTACATCTATTCGCACAATTTACAACGAATCCGATATTAAAATTAATTCCCACGATTTTCAAATGAATCCACGTAACCACAACTAAAACTATATGAAATGCATCTTTGGATACGTCTTTTCACTGATATTGACACCCATTCCCGCAATTTACGCATGAATCGATGTAACTGCTGCTAAAAGGTATTAAAAAACATGCTTATTTACTTGTTTTCAGTGATATCAACATTCATTGCCGCAATTAATCATAAATCCGATAGTAACGTTTATTCCCACAATTTACACATAAATCCACGTATCTTGAGCTCAAACCAATTAAAGTACACCTTTATTTACATGTTCTTAGTGATAATAACATATATTACCACATTTTACAATGAATCCGATATAAAAATTCATTCCCACATTTTTCAAATGAATCCACGTAACCACAGCTAAAACTTTATGGAATGCATCTTTGGTTACGTCTTTTCACTGATATTGACACCCATTCCCACAATATACACATGAATCCATGTAACTGCAGCTAAAACGTATTAAAATACACCCTTATATACTTGTTTTCTGTGATATTAACAATTTTTCCCACAATTTAAACATGAGTCCGATATTAACGTTCATTCCCACAATTTTCACATGAATCCACGTATTGTGAGCCAAAAAAATTAAATTACACCTTTTTTCACTTGTTTATAGTGATATAAACATATATTACCACATTTTACAATGAATCCGATAATAAAATTCATTCCCACAACTTTCCAATGAATCCACGTATCCACAGCTAAAACTAATTGGAAGGCGTCTTTGGTTAACTCTTTTCATTGATCATATTGACACTCGTTCCCACAATTTACACATGAATCCATGTAACTGCAGCTGAAAGGTATTAAAATACACCCTTATTTACTTGTTTTCAGTGATATTAACATTCATTCACAAAATTTAAACATGAAACCGAAATTAACGTTCCTTCCCACCATTTACACATGAATCCACGTAAATTCAACTAAAACATAATAAAGTGCAACTTTATTTACATAATTTCAGTGCTAATTACATCTATTCCCACAATTTACAATGAATCGGATATTAAAAGTATTTCCCACAATTTTCAAATGAATCCTCGTAAGCACAGCTAAAACTATATGGAATGCATCTTTGGTTACGTCTTTTCAATGATATTGACACCCATTCCCACAATTTACGCATGAATCCATGTAACTGCAGCTAAAAGGTATTAAAAAACACCCTTATTGACTTGTTTCAGTGATATTAACATTTATTCCAACAATTTACACATGAATCCGATATTAACGTTCATTCCCACAATTTACACATGAATCCACGTAAATTCAGCTAAAACATAATAAAGTACAACTTTATTTACATAATTTCAGTGATAATTACATCTACTCCCACCATTTATAATGAATCCGATATTAAAAATATTTCCCACAATTTTCAAATGAATCCCCGTAAGCACAGCTAAAACTAATTGGAAGGCATCTTTGGTTACCTCTCTTCACTGAAGATATTGCCACTCATTCCCACAATTTACACATGAAGCCACGTAATTGCAGCTAAAACATAATAAAATACATCTTTATTTACATGTTGTTAGTTATAATTACATCTATTCCCACAATTTACAATGAATCCGATATTAAAATTAATTCCCACAATTTTCAAGTGAATCCACGTAACAACAGCTAAACCTATATGGAGTAAATCTTTGGTTACGTCTTTTCACTGATATTGACACCCGTTCCCGCAATTTACGCATGAATCCATGCAACTGCTGCTAAAAGGTATTAAAAAACATGCTTATTCACTTGTTTTCAGTGATATCAACATTCATTGCCGCAATTAATCATAAATCCGATAGTAACGTTTATTCCCACAATTTACACATAAATCCACGTATCTTGAGCTCAAACCAATTAAAGTACACCTTTATTTACATGTTCTTAGTGATAATAACATATATTACCACATTTTACAATGAATCCGATATAAAAATTCATTCTCACAACTTTCAAATGAATCCACGTAACCACAGCTAAAACTATATGGAATGCATCTTTGGTTACCCATTTTCATTTTATTGACACCCATTCCCACAATTAAAGCATGAATCCATGTAACTGCAGCTAAAAGGTATTAAATTACACCCTTATTTACCTGTTTTCAGTGATATTAACATTTATTCCCACAATTTACACGTGATTCCGATATTAACGTTCCTTCCCACAATTTACACAAGAGTCCCCATAACTACTGCTCACACTCCTTAAAACACACCCTTATTTACTGGTTTTCAGTGATATTAACATTCAATCCCACCAGTTAAACATAAATCCGATATTAACGTTCACTCCCACAAGTTAACACATGAATCCGATAATAACGTTCATTCCCAGAATTTACACATGAATCCGATAGTAACGTTCTTTCCCACAATTTACGCATCAATCCCCATAACTACAGTTCACACTCTTTAAAGTACACTAATACTTACTGGTTTCAAGTGATGTTAAGATTCATTCCCACAAGTTAAACATGAATCCGATATTAACGTTCACTCCCACAAGTTAACACATGAATCAGGTAATAACGTTCATTCCCACAATTTACACATGAATCCACGTAAATTGAGCTAAAACATAATAAAGTAGACCTTTATTTACATGTTTTTAGTGATAACTACATCTATTCGCACAATTTACAATGAATCCGATATTAAAATTAATTCCCACGATTTTCAAATGAATCCACGTAACCACAACTAAAACTATATGAAATGCACCTTTGGATACGTCTTTTCACTGATATTGACACCCATTCCCGCAATTTACGCATGAATCGATGTAACTGCTGCTAAAAGGTATTAAAAAACATGCTTATTTACTTGTTTTCAGTGATATCAACATTCATTGCCGCAATTAATCATAAATCCGATAGTAACGTTTATTCCCACAATTTACACATAAATCCACGTATCTTGAGCTCAAACCAATTAAAGTACACCTTTATTTACATGTTCTTAGTGATAATAACATATATTACCACATTTTACAATGAATCCGATATAAAAATTCATTCCCACATTTTTCAAATGAATCCACGTAACCACAGCTAAAACTTTATGGAATGCATCTTTGGTTACGTCTTTTCACTGATATTGACACCCATTCCCACAATATACACATGAATCCATGTAACTGCAGCTAAAACGTATTAAAATACACCCTTATTTACTTGTTTTCTGTGATATTAACAATTTTTCCCACAATTTAAACATGAGTCCGATATTAACGTTCATTCCCACAATTTTCACATGAATCCACGTATTGTGAGCCAAAAAAATTAAATTACACCTTTTTTTACTTGTTTATAGTGATATAAACATATATTACCACATTTTACAATGAATCCGATAATAAAATTCATTCCCACAACTTTCCAATGAATCCACGTATCCACAGCTAAAACTAATTGGAAGGCGTCTTTGGTTAACTCTTTTCATTGATGATATTGACACTCGTTCCCACAATTTACACATGAATCCATGTAACTGCAGCTGAAAGGTATTAAAATACACCCTTATTTACTTGTTTTCAGTGATATTAACATTCATTCACAAAATTTAAACATGAAACCGAAATTAACGTTCCTTCCCACCATTTACACATGAATCCACGTAAATTCAACTAAAACATAATAAAGTGCAACTTTATTTACATAATTTCAGTGCTAATTACATCTATTCCCACAATTTACAATGAATCGGATATTAAAAGTATTTCCCACAATTTTCAAATGAATCCTCGTAAGCACAGCTAAAACTATATGGAATGCATCTTTGGTTACGTCTTTTCAATGATATTGACACCCATTCCCACAATTAAAGCATGAATCCATGTAACTGCAGCTGAAAGGTATTAAATTACACCCTAATTTACCTGTTTTCAGTGATATTAACATTTATTCCCACAATTTACACGTGATTCCGATATTAACGTTCCTTCCCAAAATTTACACAAGAGTCCCCATAACTACTGCTCACACTCCTTAAAACACACCCTTATTTACTTGTTTTCAGGGATATTAACATTCATTCCCACAATTTAAACATGATTGCGATATTAACGTTCATTCCCACAATTTACACATGAATCCGATATGAACGTTCCTTCCCACAATTTATGCATAAATCCCCATAACTACTGCTCACACTCTTTAAAATACACCGTTATTTATTTGTTTTCAGTGATATTAACATTCATTCCCACAATTTCAACATCAAACCGATATTAACGTTCATTCCCACAAGTTAACACATGAATCCGGTAATAAGGTTCATTCCCACAATTTACACATGAATCCAAGTAAATTCAGCTAAAACATAATAAGGTACAACTTTATTTACATGCTTTTAGTGATAATTACATCTATTCCCACAATTTACAATGAATCCGATATTATAATTAATTCCCACCATTTTCAAATGAATCCACGTAGACACAGCTAAAACTAATTGGAAGGCATCTTTGCTTACCTCTTTTCACTGATGATATTGTTACTTATGCCAACAATTTACACATGAATCCTATAATAACTTTCATTCCCAGAATTTACACATGAATCCGATAGTAACGTTCTTTCCCACAATTTACGCATCAATCCCCATAACTACAGTTCACACTCTTTAAAATACACTAATACTTACTGGTTTCAAGTGATGTTAAGATTCATTCCCACAAGTTAAACATGAATCCGATATTAACGTTCACTCCCACAAGTTAACACATGAATCCGGTAATAACGTTCATTCCCACAATTTACACATGAATCCACGTAAATTGAGCTAAAACATAATAAAGTAGACCTTTATTTACATGTTTTTAGTGATAACTACATCTATTCGCACAATTTACAATGAATCCGATATTAAAATTAATTCCCACGATTTTCAAATGAATCCACGCAACCACAACTAAAACTATATGAAATGCATCTTTGGATACGTCTTTTCACTGATATTGACACCCATTCCCACAATTTACGCATGAATCCAAGTAACTGCAGCTAAAAGGTATTAAAAGACACCCTTATTTACTGGTTTTCAGTGATATTAACATTCAATCCCACCAGTTAAACATAATTCCGATATTAACGTTCACTCCCACAAGTTAACACATGAATCCTATAATAACGTTCATTCCCACAATTTACACATGAATCCACGTAAATTCAACTAAAACATAATAAAGTGCAACTTTATTTACATAATTTCAGTGCTAATTACATCTATTCCCACAATTTACAATGAATCGGATATTAAAAGTATTTCCCACAATTTTCAAATGAATCCTCGTAAGCACAGCTAAAACTATATGGAATGCATCTTTGGTTACGTCTTTTCACTGATATTGACACCCATTCCCACAATTTACGCATGAATCCAAGTAACTGCAGCTAAAAGGTATTAAAAGACACCCTTATTTACTGGTTTTCAGTGATATTAACATTCAATCCCACCAGTTAAACATAAATCCGATATTAACGTTCACTCCCACAAGTTAACACATGAATCCGATAATAACGCTCATTCCCAAAATTTACACATGAATCCGATAGTAACGTTCTTTCCCACAATTTACGCATCAATCCCCATAACTACAGTTCACACTCTTTAAAATACACTAATACTTACTGGTTTCAAGTGATGTTAAGATTCATTCCCACAAGTTAAACATGAATCCGATATTAACGTTCACTCCCACAAGTTAACACATGAATCAGATAATAACGTTCATTCCCACAATTTACACATGAATCCACGTAAATTGAGCTAAAACATAATAAAGTAGACCTTTATTTACATGTTTTTAGTGATAACTACATCTATTCGCACAATTTACAATGAATCCGATATTAAAATTAATTCCCACGATTTTCAAATGAATCCACGTAACCACAACTAAAACTATATGAAATGCATCTTTGGATACGTCTTTTCACTGATATTGACACCCATTCCCGCAATTTACGCATGAATCGATGTAACTGCTGCTAAAAGGTATTAAAAAACATGCTTATTTACTTGTTTTCAGTGATATCAACATTCATTGCCGCAATTAATCATAAATCCGATAGTAACGTTTATTCCCACAATTTACACATAAATCCACGTATCTTGAGCTCAAACCAATTAAAGTACACCTTTATTTACATGTTCTTAGTGATAATAACATATATTACCACATTTTACAATGAATCCGATATAAAAATTCATTCCCACATTTTTCAAATGAATCCACGTAACCACAGCTAAAACTTTATGGAATGCATCTTTGGTTACATCTTTTCACTGATATTGACACCCATTCCCACAATATACACATGAATCCATGTAACTGCAGCTAAAACGTATTAAAATACACCCTTATTTACTTGTTTTCTGTGATATTAACAATTTTTCCCACAATTTAAACATGAGTCCGATATTAACGTTCATTCCCACAATTTTCACATGAATCCACGTATTGTGAGCCAAAAAAATTAAATTACACCTTTTTTTACTTGTTTATAGTGATATAAACATATATTACCACATTTTACAATGAATCCGATAATAAAATTCATTCCCACAACTTTCCAATGAATCCACGTATCCACAGCTAAAACTATATGGAATGCATCTTTGGTTACCTATTTTCATGTTATTGACACCCATTCCCACAATTAAAGCATGAATCCATGTAACTGCAGCTAAAAGGTATTAAATTACACCCTTATTTACCTGTTTTCAGTGATATTAACATTTATTCCCACAATTTACACGTGATTCCGATATTAACGTTCCTTCCCACAATTTACACATGAATCCACGTAAATTCAGCTAAAACATAATAAAGTACAACTTTATTTACATAATTTCAGTGATAATTACATCTACTCCCACCATTTATAATGAATCCGATATTAAAAATATTTCCCACAATTTTCAAATGAATCCCCGTAAGCACAGCTAAAACTAATTGGAAGGCATCTTTGGTTACCTCTCTTCACTGAACATATTGCCACTCATTCCCACAATTTACACATGAAGCCACGTAATTGCAGCTAAAACATAATAAAATACATCTTTATTTACATGTTGTTAGTTATAATTACATCTATTCCCACAATTTACAATGAATCCGATATTAAAATTAATTCCCACAATTTTCAAGTGAATCCACGTAACAACAGCTAAACCTATATAGAATAAATCTTTGGTTACGTCTTTTCACTGATATTGACACCCATTCCCGCAATTTACGCATGAATCGATGTAACTGCTGCTAAAAGGTATTAAAAAACATGCTTATTTACTTGTTTTCAGTGATATCAACATTCATTGCCGCAATTAATCATAAATCCGATAGTAACGTTTATTCCCACAATTTACACATAAATCCACGTATCTTGAGCTCAAACCAATTAAAGTACACCTTTATTTACATGTTCTTAGTGATAATAACATATATTACCACATTTTACAATGAATCCGATATAAAAATTCATTCTCACAACTTTCAAATGAATCCACGTAACCACAGCTTAAACTATATGGAATGCATCTTTGGTTACCTATTTTCATGTTATTGACACCCATTCCCACAATTAAAGCATGAATCCATGTAACTGCAGCTAAAAGGTATTAAATTACACCCTTATTTACCTGTTTTCAGTGATATTAACATTTATTCCCACAATTTACACGTGATTCCGATATTAACGTTCCTTCCCACAATTTACACAAGAGTCCCCATAACTACTGCTCACACTCCTTAAAACACACCCTTTTTTACTTGTTTTCAGGGATATTAACATTCATTCCCACAATTTAAACATGATTGCGATATTAACGTTCATTCCCACAATTTACACATGAATCCGATATGAAGGTTCCTTCCCACAATTTATGCATAAATCCCCATAACTACTGCTCACACTCTTTAAAATACACTGTTATTTATTTGTTTTCAGTGATATTAACATTCATTCCCACAATTTCAACATCAAACCGATATTAACGTTCATTCCCACAAGTTAACACATGAATCCGGTAATAAGGTTCATTCCCACAATTTACACATGAATCCAAGTAAATTCAGCTAAAACATAATAAGGTACAACTTTATTTACATGCTTTTAGTGATAATTACATCTATTCCCACAATTTACAATGAATCCGATATTATAATTAATTCCCACCATTTTCAAATGAATCCACGTAGACACAGCTAAAACTAATTGGAAGGCATCTTTGCTTACCTCTTTTCACTGATGATATTGTTACTTATGCCAACAATTTACACATGAATCCTATATTAACTTTCATTCCCAGAATTTACACATGAATCCGATAGTAACGTTCTTTCCCACAATTTACGCATCAATCCCCATAACTACAGTTCACACTCTTTAAAATACACTAATACTTACTGGTTTCAAGTGATGTTAAGATTCATTCCCACAAGTTAAACATGAATCCGATATTAACGTTCACTCCCACAAGTTAACACATGAATCCGGTAATAACGTTCATTCCCACAATTTACACATGAATCCACGTAAATTGAGCTAAAACATAATAAAGTAAACCTTTATTTACATGTTTTTAGTGATAACTACATCTATTCGCACAATTTACAATGAATCCGATATTAAAATTAATTCCCACGATTTTCAAATGAATCCACGCAACCACAACTAAAACTATATGAAATGCATCTTTGGATACGTCTTTTCACTGATATTGACACCCATTCCCACAATTTACGCATGAATCCAAGTAACTGCAGCTAAAAGGTATTAAAAGACACCCTTATTTACTGGTTTTCAGTGATATTAACATTCAATCCCACCAGTTAAACATAATTCCGATATTAACGTTCTCTCCCACAAGTTAACACATGAATCCGATAATAACGTTCATTCCCACAATTTACACATGAATCCACGTAAATTCAACTAAAACATAATAAAGTGCAACTTTATTTACATAATTTCAGTGCTAATTACATCTATTCCCACAATTTACAATGAATCGGATATTAAAAGTATTTCCCACAATTTTCAAATGAATCCTCGTAAGCACAGCTAAAACTATATGGAATGCATCTTTGGTTACGTCTTTTCAATGATATTGACACCCATTCCCACAATTTACGCATGAATCCATGTAACTGCAGCTAAAAGGTATTAAAAAACACCCTTATTGACTTGTTTCAGTGATATTAACATTTATTCCAACAATTTACACATGAATCCGATATTAACGTTCATTCCCACAATTTACACATGAATCCACGTAAATTCAGCTAAAACATAATAAAGTACAACTTTATTTACATAATTTCAGTGATAATTACATCTACTCCCACCATTTATAATGAATCCGATATTAAAAATATTTCCCACAATTTTCAAATGAATCCCCGTAAGCACAGCTAAAACTAATTGGAAGGCATCTTTGGTTACCTCTCTTCACTGAAGATATTGCCACTCATTCCCACAATTTACACATGAAGCCACGTAATTGCAGCTAAAACATAATAAAATACATCTTTATTTACATGTTGTTAGTTATAATTACATCTATTCCCACAATTTACAATGAATCCGATATTAAAATTAATTCCCACAATTTTCAAGTGAATCCACGTAACAACAGCTAAACCTATATGGAATAAATCTTTGGTTACGTCTTTTCACTGATATTGACACCCATTCCCGCAATTTACGCATGAATCCATGTAACTGCTGCTAAAAGGTATTAAAAAACATGCTTATTTACTTGTTTTCAGTGATATCAACATTCATTGCCGCAATTAATCATAAATCCGATAGTAACGTTTATTCCCACAATTTACACATAAATCCACGTATCTTGAGCTCAAACCAATTAAAATACACCTTTATTTACATGTTCTTAGTGATAATAACATATATTACCACATTTTACAATGAATCCGCTATAAAAATTCATTCTCACAACTTTCAAATGAATCCACGTAACCACAGCTTAAACTATATGGAATGCATCTTTGGTTACCTATTTTCATTTTATTGACACCCATTCCCACAATTAAAGCATGAATCCATGTAACTGCAGCTAAAAGGTATTAAATTACACCCTTATTTACCTGTTTTCAGTGATATTAACATTTATTCCCACAATTTACACGTGATTCCGATATTAACGTTCCTTCCCACAATTTACACAAGAGTCCCCATAACTACTGCTCACACTCCTTAAAACACACCCTTATTTACTTGTTTTCAGGGATATTAACATTCATTCCCACAATTTAAACATGATTGCGATATTAACGTTCATTCCCACAATTTACACATGAATCCGATATGAACGTTCCTTCCCACAATTTATGCATAAATCCCCATAACTACTGCTCACACTCTTTAAAATACACCGTTATTTATTTGTTTTCAGTGATATTAACATTCATTCCCACAATTTCAACATCAAACCGATATTAACGTTCATTCCCACAAGTTAACACATGAATCCGGTAATAAGGTTCATTCCCACAATTTACACATGAATCCAAGTAAATTCAGCTAAAACATAATAAGGTACAACTTTATTTACATGCTTTTAGTGATAATTACATCTATTCCCACAATTTACAATGAATCCGATATTATAATTAATTCCCACCATTTTCAAATGAATCCACGTAGACACAGCTAAAACTAATTGGAAGGCATCTTTGCTTACCTCTTTTCACTGATGATATTGTTACTTATGCCAACAATTTACACATGAATCCTATATTAACTTTCATTCCCAGAATTTACACATGAATCCGATAGTAACGTTCTTTCCCACAATTTACGCATCAATCCCCATAACTACAGTTCACACTCTTTAAAATACACTAATACTTACTGGTTTCAAGTGATGTTAAGATTCATTCCCACAAGTTAAACATGAATCCGATATTAACGTTCACTCCCACAAGTTAACACATGAATCCGGTAATAACGTTCATTCCCATAATTTACACATGAATCCACGTAAATTGAGCTAAAACATAATAAAGTAGACCTTTATTTAAATGTTTTTAGTGATAATTACATCTATTCGCACAATTTACAATGAATCCGATATTAAAATTAATTCCCACGATTTTCAAATGAATCCACGTAACCACAACTAAAACTATATGAAATGCATCTTTGGATACGTCTTTTCACTGATATTGACACCCATTCCCACAATTTCCGCATGAATCCAAGTAACTGCAGCTAAAAGGTATTAAAAGACACCCTTATTTACTGGTTTTCAGTGATATTAACATTCAATCCCACCAGTTAAACATAAATCCGATATTAACGTTCACTCCCACAAGTTAACACATGAATCCGATAATAACGTTCATTCCCACAATTTACACATGAATCCACGTAAATTCAACTAAAACATAATAAAGTGCAACTTTATTTACATAATTTCAGTGCTAATTACATCTATTCCCACAATTTACAATGAATCGGATATTAAAAGTATTTCCCACAATTTTCAAATGAATCCTCGTAAGCACAGCTAAAACTATATGGAATGCATCTTTGGTTACGTCTTTTCAATGATATTGACACCCATTCCCACAATTTACGCATGAATCCATGTAACTGCAGCTAAAAGGTATTAAAAAACACCCTTATTGACTTGTTTCAGTGATATTAACATTTATTCCAACAATTTACACATGAATCCGATATTAACGTTCATTCCCACAATTTACACATGAATCCACGTAAATTCAGCTAAAACATAATAAAGTACAACTTTATTTACATAATTTCAGTGATAACTACATCTACTCCCACCATTTATAATGAATCCGATATTAAAAATATTTCCCAAAATTTTCAAATGAATCCCCGTAAGCACAGCTAAAACTAATTGGAAGGCATCTTTGGTTACCTCTCTTCACTGAAGATATTGCCACTCATTCCCACAATTTACACATGAAGCCACGTAATTGCAGCTAAAACATAATAAAATACATCTTTATTTACATGTTGTTAGTTATAATTACATCTATTCCCACAATTTACAATGAATCCGATATTAAAATTAATTCCCACAATTTTCAAGTGAATCCACGTAACAACAGCTAAACCTATATGGAATAAATCTTTGGTTACGTCTTTTCACTGATATTGACACCCATTCCCGCAATTTACGCATGAATCCATGTAACTGCTGCTAAAAGGTATTAAAAAACATGCTTATTTACTTGTTTTCAGTGATATCAACATTTATTGCCGCAATTAATCATAAATCCGATAGTAACGTTTATTCCCACAATTTACACATAAATCCACGTATCTTGAGCTCAAACCAATTAAAGTACACCTTTATTTACATGTTCTTAGTGATAATAACATATATTACCACATTTTACAATGAATCCGATATAAAAATTCATTCCCACATTTTTCAAATGAATCCACGTAACCACAGCTAAAACTTTATGGAATGCATCTTCGGTTAACTATTTTCATTTTATTGACACCCATTCCCACAATTAAAGCATGAATCCATGTAACTGCAGCTAAAAGGTATTAAATTACACCCTTATTTACCTGTTTTCAGTGATATTAACATTTATTCCCACAATTTACACGTGATTCCGATATTAACGTTCCTTCCCACAATTTACACAAGAGTCCCCATAACTACTGCTCACACTCCTTAAAACACACCCTTATTTACTTGTTTTCAGGGATATTAACATTCATTCCCACAATTTAAACATGATTGCGATATTAACGTTCATTCCCACAATTTACACATGAATCCGATATGAACGTTCCTTCCCACAATTTATGCATAAATCCCCATAACTACTGCTCACACTCTTTAAAATACACCGTTATTTATTTGTTTTCAGTGATATTAACATTCATTCCCACAATTTCAACATCAAACCGATATTAACGTTCATTCCCACAAGTTAACACATGAATCCGGTAATAAGGTTCATTCCCACAATTTACACATGAATCCAAGTAAATTCAGCTAAAACATAATAAGGTACAACTTTATTTACATGCTTTTAGTGATAATTACATCTATTCCCACAATTTACAATGAATCCGATATTATAATTAATTCCCACCATTTTCAAATGAATCCACGTAGACACAGCTAAAACTAATTGGAAGGCATCTTTGCTTACCTCTTTTCACTGATGATATTGTTACTTATGCCAACAATTTACACATGAATCCTATAATAACTTTCATTCCCAGAATTTACACATGAATCCGATAGTAACGTTCTTTCCCAAAATTTACGCATCAATCCCCATAACTACAGTTCACACTCTTTAAAATACACTAATACTTACTGGTTTCAAGTGATGTTAAGATTCATTCCCACAAGTTAAACATGAATCCGATATTAACGTTCACTCCCACAAGTTAACACATGAATCCGGTAATAACGTTCATTCCCTCAATTTACACATGAATCCACGTAAATTGAGCTAAAACATAATAAAGTAGACCTTTATTTACATGTTTTTAGTGATAACTACATCTATTCGCACAATTTACAATGAATCCGATATTAAAATTAATTCCCACGATTTTCAAATGAATCCACGTAACCACAACTAAAACTATATGAAATGCATCTTTGGATACGTCTTTTCACTGATATTGACACCCATTCCCACAATTTACGCATGAATCCAAGTAACTGCAGCTAAAAGGTATTAAAAGACACCCTTATTTACTGGTTTTCGGTGATATTAACATTCAATCCCACCAGTTAAACATGAATCCGATATTAACGTTCACTCCCACAAGTTAACACATGAATCCGATAATAACGTTCATTCCCACAATTTACACATGAATCCACGTGAATTCAACTAAAACATAATAAAGTGCAACTTTATTTACATAATTTCAGTGATAATTACATCTATTCCCACAATTTACAATGAATCGGATATTAAAAGTATTTCCCACAATTTTCAAATGAATCCCCGTAAGCACAGCTAAAACTATATGGAATGCATCTTTGGTTACGTCTTTTCAATGATATTGACACCCATTCCCACAATTTACGCATGAATCCATGTAACTGCAGCTAAAAGGTATTAAAAAACACCCTTATTGACTTGTTTCAGTGATATTAACATTTATTCCAACAATTTACACATGAATCCGATATTAACGTTCATTCCCACAATTTACACATGAATCCACGTAAATTCAGCTAAAACATAATAAAGTACAACTTTATTTACACAATTTCAGTGATAATTACATCTATTCCCACCATTTATAATGAATCCGATATTAAAAATATTTCCCACAATTTTCAAATGAATCCCCGTAAGCACAGCTAAAACTAATTGGAAGGCATCTTTGGTTACCTCTCTTCACTGAAGATATTGCCACTCATTCCCACAATTTACACATGAAGCCACGTAATTGCAGCTAAAACATAATAAAATACATCTTTATTTACATGTTTCTTAGTTATAAATACATCTATTCCCACAATTTACAATGAATCCGATATTAAAATTAATTCCCACAATTTTCAAGTGAATCCACGTAACAACAGCTAAACCTATATGGAATAAATCTTTGGTTACGTCTTTTCACTGATATTGACACCCATTCCCGCAATTTACGCATGAATCCATGTAACTGCTGCTAAAAGGTATTAAAAAACACGCTTATTTACTTGTTTTCAGTGATATCAACATTCATTGCCGCAATTAATCATAAATCCGATAGTAACGTTTATTCCCACAATTTACACATAAATCCACGTATCTTGAGCTCAAACCAATTAAAGTACACCTTTATTTACATGTTCTTAGTGATAATAACATATATTACCACATTTTACAATGAATCCGATATAAAAATTCATTCCCACATTTTTCAAATGAATCCACGTAACCACAACTAAAACTTTATGGAATGCATCTTTGGTTACGTCTTTTCACTGATATTGACACCCATTCCCACAATTTACACATGAATCCATGTAACTGCAGCTAAAACGTATTAAAATACACCCTTATTTACTGGTTTTCGGTGATATTAACATTCAATCCCACCAGTTAAACATGAATCCGATATTAACGTTCACTCCCACAAGTTAACCCATGAATCCGATAATAACGTTCATTCCCACAATTTACACATGAATCCACGTGAATTCAACTAAAACATAATAAAGTGCAACTTTATTTACATAATTTCAGTGATAATTACATCTATTCCCACAATTTACAATGAATCGGATATTAAAAGTATTTCCCACATTTTTCAAATGAATCCCCGTAAGCACAGCTAAAACTATATGGAATGCATCTTTGGTTACGTCTTTTCAATGATATTGACACCCATTCCCACAATTTACGCATGAATCCATGTAACTGCTGCTAAAAGGTATTAAAAAACACCCTTATTGACTTGTTTCAGTGATATTAACATTTATTCCAACAATTTACACATGAATCCGATATTAACGTTCATTCCCACAATTTACACATGAATCCACGTAAATTCAGCTAAAACATAATAAAGTACAACTTTATTTACATAATTTCAGTGATAATTACATCTATTCCCACCATTTATAATGAATCCGATATTAAAAATATTTCCCACAATTTTCAAATGAATCCCCGTAAGCACAGCTAAAACTAATTGGAAGGCATCTTTGGTTACCTCTCTTCACTGAAGATATTGCCACTCATTCCCACAATTTACACATGAAGCCACGTAATTGCAGCTAAAACATAATAAAATACATCTTTATTTACATGTTTCTTAGTTATAATTACATCTATTCCCACAATTTACAATGAATCCGATATTAAAATTAATTCCCACAATTTTCAAGTGAATCCACGTAACAACAGCTAAACCTATATGGAATAAATCTTTGGTTACGTCTTTTCACTGATATTGACACCCATTCCCGCAATTTACGCATGAATCCATGTAACTGCTGCTAAAAGGTATTAAAAAACACGCTTATTTACTTGTTTTCAGTGATATCAACATTCATTGCCGCAATTAATCATAAATCCGATAGTAACGTTTATTCCCACAATTTACACATAAATCCACGTATCTTGAGCTCAAACCAATTAAAGTACACCTTTATTTACATGTTCTTAGTGATAATAACATATATTACCACATTTTACAATGAATCCGATATAAAAATTCATTCCCAGAATTTTCAAATGAATCCACGTAACCACAGGTAAAACTTTATGGAATGCATCTTTGGTTACGTCTTTTCACTGATATTGACACCCATTCCCACAATTTACACATGAATCCATGTAACTGCAGCTAAAACGTATTAAAATACACCCTTATTTACTTGTTTTCTGTGATATTAACATTTTTTCCCACAATTTAAACATGAGTCCGATATTAACGTTCATTCCCACAATTTTCACATGAATCCACGTATTTTGAGCCAAAAAAATTAAATTACACCTTTTTTTACATGTTTATAGTGATATAAACATATATTGCCACATTTTACAATGAATCCGATAATAAAATTCATTCCCACAACTTTCCAATGAATCCACGTATCCACAGCTAAAACTAATTGGAAGGCGTCTTTGGTTAACTCTTTTCATTGATGATATTGACACTCGTTCCCACAATTTACACATCAATCCATGTAACTGCAGCTAAAAGGTATTAAAATACACCCTTATTTACTTGTTTTCAGTGATATTAACATTTATTCCCACAATTTACACATGAATCCGATATTAACGTTCCTTCCCACAATTTGCACATGAGTCCCCATAACTACTGCTCACACTCTTTAAAATACACCGTTATTTATTTGTTTTCAGTGATATTAACATTCATTCCCACAATTTTAAAATTAATCCAAGTAACCACAGCTAAAACTATACGGAATGCATCTTTGGTTAAGTCTTTTCACTGATATTGACACCCATTCCCAAAATTTACGCATGAATCCATTTAACTGCAGCTAAAAGGTATTAAAAAACACCCTTATTTACTTGTTTTCAGTGATATTAAAATTTATTCCCACAATTTACACATGAATCCGATATTAAAATTAATTCCCACAATTTTCAAATGACTCCACGTAACAACAACTAAAACTTCATGGAATTCATCTTTGGTTACCCTTTTTCACTGATGATAATGACACTCATTCCAACAGTTTACACAAGAATCCGATATTAACGTTCCTTCCCACAACATACGCATGAATTCCATAATAATGTTCATTCCCACAATTTACACATGAGCCCACGTAATTTCAACTAAAAAAAATTAAATTGCACTTTTATTTACTTGTTCTTAGTGATAATAAGAAATATTACCACATTTTACAATGAATCCGAAATTAAAATTCATTCCCACAACTTTCAAATGAATCCACGTAACCATAGCTAAAACTATATGGAATGCATCTTTGGGTACGTCTTTTCATTGATATTGATACCCATTCCCACAATTTACCCTTGAATCCAAGTAACTGCAGCTAAAAGGTATTAAAAAACACCCTTATTTACTTGTTTTCAGTGATATTAACATTTATTCCCACAATTTACACGTGAATCCGATATTAACGTTCCCTCCCACAATTTACACAAGAGTGCACATAACTACTGCTCACACTCCTTAAAACACACCCTTATTTACTTGTTTTCAGTGATATTAACATTCATTCCCACAATTTAAACATGATTGCGATATTAACGTTCATTCCCACAATTTACACATGAGCCCATGTAACGGTAGCTAAAAAGTATTAAAATAATCACTTATTTACCTGTTCTCAGTGATATTAACATTCATTCCCACAATTTAAAAATGAATCTGATATTAATGTTCCTTCCAACAATTTACACATGAATCCCATATTAACTTTCATTTCCAGAATTTACACATGAATCCGATAGAAACGTTCTTTCCCACAATTTACGCATAAATCCCCATAACTACAGCTCACACTCTTTAAAATACCCTCTTACTTACTGGTTTTCAGTGTTATTAACATTCATTCCCACAAGTTAAACATGAATCCGATATTAACGTTCACTCCCACAAGTTAACACATGAATCCAATAATAACGTTCATTCCCACAAGTTACACATGAATCCACGTAAATTCCGCTAAAACATAATAAGGTACAACTTTATTTACATGTCTTTAGTGATAATTACATCTATTCCCACAATTTACAATGAATCCGATATTATAATCAATTCCTACAATTTTCAATTGAATCCACGTAAGCACAGCTAAAACTAATTGGAAGGCATCTTTGGTTACGTCTTTTCCCTGATATTGACACCCATTCCCACAATTTACGCATGAATCCAAGTAACTGCAGCAAAAAGGTATTAAAAAACACCCTTATTTACTTGTTTTCAGTGATATTAACATTTATTCCCACAATTTACACATGAATCCGATATTAACGTTCCTTCCCACAATTTGCACATGAGTCCCCATAACTACTGCTCACACTCTTTAAAATACACCGTTATTTATTTGTTTTCAGTGATATTAACATTCATTCCCACAATTTTAAAATTAATCCAAGTAACCACAGCTAAAACTATACGGAATGCATCTTTGGTTAAGTCTTTTCACTGATATTGACACCCATTCCCAAAATTTACGCATGAATCCATTTAACTGCAGCTAAAAGGTATTAAAAAACACCCTTATTTACTTGTTTTCAGTGATATTAAAATTTATTCCCACAATTTACACATGAATCCGATATTAAAATTAATTCCCACAATTTTCAAATGACTCCACGTAACAACAACTAAAACTTCATTGAATTCATCTTTGGTTACCCTTTTTCACTGATGATAATGACACTCATTCCAACAGTTTACACAAGAATCCGATATTAACGTTCCTTCCCACAACATACGCATGAATTCCATAATAATGTTCATTCCCACAATTTACACATGAGCCCACGTAATTTCAACTAAAAAAAATTAAATTGCACTTTTATTTACTTGTTCTTAGTGATAATAAGAAATATTACCACATTTTACAATGAATCCGAAATTAAAATTCATTCCCACAACTTTCAAATGAATCCACGTTACCATAGCTAAAACTATATGGAATGCATCTTTGGGTACGTCTTTTCATTGATATTGATACCCATTCCCACAATTTACCCTTGAATCCAAGTAACTGCAGCTAAAAGGTATAAAAAACACCCTTATTTACTTGTTTTCAGTGATATTAACATTTATTCCCACAATTTACACGTGAATCCGATATTAACGTTCCCTCCCACAATTTACACAAGAGTGCACATAACTACTGCTCACACTCCTTAAAACACACCCTTATTTACTTGTTTTCAGTGATATTAACATTCATTCCCACAATTTAAACATGATTGCGATATTAACGTTCATTCCCACAATTTACACATGAATCCGATATGAGCGTTCGTTCCCACAATTTATGCATAAATCCCCATAACTACTGCTCACACTCTTTAAAATACACCGTTATTTATTTGTTTTCAGTGATATTAACATTCATTCCCACAATTTCAACATGAAACCGATATTAACGTTCATTCCCACAATTTACACATGAATCCGATATGAACGTTCCTTCCCATAATTTATGGATAAATCCCCATAACTACAGTTCACACTCCTTAAAAAACAACATTTTTTACTTGTTTTCAGTGATATTAACATTTATTCCCACAATTTACACATGAATCCGTGTTAACGTTCCTTCCCACAATTTACGCATGAGTCCCCGTAACTATTGCTCACATTCTTTAAAATACACCGTTATTTATATGTTTTCAGTGATATTAACGTTCACTCCCACAAGTTAACACATTAATCCTATAATAACCTTCATTCCCACAATTTACACATGAATCCACGTAATTTCAGCAAAAACATAATAAAGTACAACTTTATTTACATAATTTTAGTGATAATTACACCTATTCCCACAATTTACAAGAATTCGATATTAAAATTAATTCCCACAATTTTCAAATGACTCCACGTAACAACAACTAAAGCTTCATGGAATTCATCTTTGGTTACCCATTTTCACTTATGATAATGACACTCATTCCAACAGTTTACACAAGAATCCGATATTAACGTTCCTTCCCACAACATACGCATAAATTCCATAATAATGTTCATTCCCACAATTTACACATGAGCCCACGTAATTTCAACTAAAAGAAATTAAATTGCACCTTTATTTACTTGTTCTTAGTGATAATAAGAAATATTACCACATTTTACAATGAATCCGAAATTAAAATTCATTCCCACAACTTTCAAATGAATCCACGTAACCACAGCTAAAACTATATAGAATGCATCTTTTGTTACGTCTTTTCATTGATATTGATACCCATTCCCACAATTTACGCTTGAATCCATGTAACGGCAGCTAAAAGGTATTAGAATACACCCCTATTTACCTGTTCTTCGTGATATTAACATTCATTCCCACATATTAAAAATGAATCCGATATTAATTTTCCTTCCAACAATTTACACATGAATCCCATATTAACTTTCATTCCCAGAATTTACACATGAATCCAATAGTAACGTTTTTTCCCACAATTTACACATGAATTAACGTATTTTCAGCTAAAACATAATAAAGTAGACCTTTATTTACATGTTTTTAGTGATAATTAAATCTATTCCCACAATTTACAATGAATCCGATATTAAAAATAATTCCCACGATTTTCAAATGAATCCACGTAACTGCAGCTAAAAGGTATTAAAATACACCCCTATTTACTTGTTTTCAGTGATAATAACATTCACTCCCACAATTTACACATGAGTCCACGTAATTTCAACTAAAACAAATTAAATTGCACGTTTATTTACTTGTTCTTAGTGATATTAAGAAATGTTACCACATTTTACAATGAATCCGAAATTAAAATTCATTCCCACAACTTTCAAATGAATCCACGTAATTTCAGATAAAACATAATAATGTAGACCTTTATTTACATGTTTTTAGTGATAATACATCTATTCCCACAATTTACAATGAATCCGATACTAAAATTAATTCTCACGATTTTCAACTGAATCCACGTAACTACAGCTAAAACTATATGGAATGCATCTTTCGTTAGGTCTTTTCATTGATATTGATACCCATTCCCACAATTTACGCTTGAATCCATGTAACTGCAGCTAAAAGGTATTAAAACACACCTATATTTACTTGTTTTCAGTGATATTAACATTCATTCCCACAATTTACACATGAATCCGATATTAAAGTTCCTTCCTACAATTTACGCTTGAGTCCCCATAACTACTGCTCCACTCTTTAAATTACACCGTTATTTATATGTTTTCAGTGATGTTAACATTGATTCCCACAATTTAAACATGAATCCGATGCTAACGTTCATTCCCACAATTTATACATGAATCCGATATGAACGTTTCTTCCCACAATTTATGCATAAATCCCCATATCTACAGTTCACACTCTTTAAAATACACCCTTACTTTCTTGCTTTCAGTGTTATTAACATTCATTCCCACAAGTTAAACGTGAATCCGATATTAACGTTCACTCCCACAAGTAAACACATGAATCCTATAATAACCTTCATTCCCAGAATTTACACATAAATCCGAGAGTAACGTTCTTTCCCACAATTTACGCATAAATCCCCATAACTTCAGCTCACACTCTTTGAAATACCCTCTTACTTACTGGTTTTCAGTGATATTAACAGTCATTCCCACAAGTTAAACATGAATCCGATATTAACGTTCACTCCCACAAGTTAACACATGAATCCGATAATAACGTTCATTGCCACAATTTACACATGAATCCACGTAAATTCAGGTAAAACATAATAAAGTAGACCTTTATTTACATGTTTTTAGTGATAATTACATCTATTCCCACAATTTACAATGAATTCGATACTAAAATTAATTCTCACGATTTTCAAATGAGTCCACGTAACCACAACTAAAACTATATGGAATGCATCTTTGGTTACGTCTTTTCACTGATATTGACACCCATTCCCACAATTTACGCATGAATCCAAGGAACTGCAGCTAAAAGGTATTAAAAAACACCCTTATTTACTTGTTTTCAGTGATATTAACATTCATTCCCACAATTTAAACATGATTCCGATATTAACGTTCATTCCCACACTTTACACATGAATCCGATATGAACGTTCCTTCCCACAATTTATTCATAAAGCCCCATAACTACCGTTCAAATTCCTTAAAAAACAACATTTTTTACTTGTTTTCAGTGATATTAACATTTATTCCCACAAGTTAACACATGAATCCGGTAATAACGTTCATTCCCACAATTTACACATGAATCCACGTAAATTCAGCTAAAACATAATAAGGTACAACTTTATTTGCATGCTTTTAGTGATAATTACATCTATTCCAACAATTTACAATGAATCCGATATTATAATTAATTCTCACGATTTTCAAATGAATCTACGTAACCACAACTAAAACTATATGGAATGCATCTTTGGTTACGTCTTTTCACTGATATTAACACCCATTCCCACAATTTACGCATGAATCCAAGTAACTGCAGCTAAAAGGTATTAAAAAACACCCTTATTTACTTGTTTTCAGTGACATTAACATCTATTCCCACAATTTACACATGAATCCGATATTAAAGTTCCTTCCTACAATTTACACGTGAGTCCATGTAATGGCAGCTAAAGGATATTAAAATACTCCCTTATTTACATGTTTTCCGTGATATCAACATTTATTCCCAGAATTTAGAAATGAATCCGATATTAATGTTCCTTCCAACAATTTACACATGAATCCCATATGAACGTTTCTTCCCACAATTTATGCATAAATCCCCATAACTACAGTTCCCACTCCATAAAAAACACCCCTATTTACTTGTTTTCAGTGATAATAATATTCATTCCAACAATTTAAACATGAATCCAATATTAACGTTTATTCCCAGAATTTACACATGAATCCGATAGTAACGTTCTTTCCCACAATTTACGCATAAATCCCCATAACTACAGCTCACACTCTTTAAAATACCCTCTTACTTACTGGTTTTCAGTGATATTAACATTCATTCCCACAAGTTAAACAAGAATCCGATATTAACGTTCACTCGCACAAGTTAACACATGAATCCGATAATAACGTTCATTCCCACAATTTACACATGAATCCACGTAAATTCAGCTAAAACATAATAAGGTACAACTTTATTTACATGTTTTTAGTGATAATTACATCTATTCCACAATTTACAATGAATCCGATATTATAATTAATTCCCACAATTTTCAAATGAAACCACGTAAGCACAGCTAAAGCTAATTGGAAGGCATCTCTGGTTACCTCTTTTCACTGATGATATTTACACCCATTCCCACAATTTTCGCATGAATTCATTTAAATACAGCTAAAACGTATTAAAATACACCCTTTTTTACCTTTTTCAGTAATATTAGCATTCATTCCCTCAATTTTAATATGAATCCGATATTAGCGTTCATTCCCACAATTTACAACTGAGTCCATGTAATGGCAGCTAAAAGGTAATAAAAAACTCCCTTATTTACCTGTTCTCCGTGATATTAACATTTATTCCCACAATTTAAAAGTGAATCCGATATTAATGTTCCTTCCAACAACTTACACATGAATCCCATATTAACTTTCATTCCCACAATTTCAACATGAAACCGATATTAACGTTCATTCCCACAATTTACACATGAATCCACGAAATTTCAGGTAAAACATAATAAAGTAGACCTTTATTTACATGTTTTTAGTGATAATTACATCTATTCCCACAATTTACAATGAATCCGATACTAAAATTAATTCTCACGATTTTCAATTGAATCCAAGTAACCACAACTAAAACTATATGGAATGCATCTTTGGTTACGTCTTTTCACTGATATTGACACCCATTCCCACAATTTACGCATGAATCCAAGTAACTGCAGCTAAAAGGTATAAAAAACACCCTTATTTACTTGTTTTCAGTGATATTAACATTTATTTTCACAATTTACACATGAATCCGATATTAACTTTCCTTCCCAAAATTTACGCACGAGTCCCCATAACTACTGCTCGCACTCCTTAAAATACACCCTTATTTATTTGTTTTCAGTGATATTATCATCCATTCCCACAACTTTCAAATAAATCCACGTAGGCACAGCTAAAACTAATTGGAAGGCATCTTTGGTTACCTCTTTTCACTGATGATGTTTACACCCATTCCCACAATTTGCGCATGAATTCATGTAACTGCAGCTAAATGGTACTAAAAAACACCCTTATTTACTTGTTTTCAGTGATATTAGCATTCATTCCCACAAATTAAACATCAATCCAATATTAGCGTTCATTCTCACAATTTACACGTGAGTCCATGTAACGGCAGCTAAATGGTATTAAAATACTCCCTTATTTACCTGTTCTCCGTGATATTAACATTTCTTCCCACAATTTAAAAATGATTCCGATATAAATGTTCCTTCCCACAATTTACGCAAGAATCCCCATAACTACAGCACACACTATTTCAAACACACCCATATTTACTGGTTTCTAGTGATATTAACATTAATTCCCCAAATTTTAACATAAATTCGATATTAACGTTCATTCCAACAATTTACACATGAATCCCATATTAACTTTCATTCCCAGAATTTACACATGAATCCGATAGTAACGTTCCTTCCCACAATTTACGCAAGAATCCCCATAACTACAGCACACACTATTTAAAACACACCCATATTTACTGGTTTTTAGTGATATTAACATTAATTCCCCAAATTTTAACATAAATCCGATATTAACATTCATTCCAACAATTTACACATGAATCCCATATTAACTTTCATTCCCGGAATTTACACATGAATCCGATAGTAACGTTCTTTCCCACAATTTACGCATAAATCCCCATAACTACAGTTCACACTCTTTAAAATACACTAATACTTACTGGTTTTCAGTGATATTAACATTCACTCCCACAAGTTAACACATGAATCCGGTAATAACGTTCATTCCCACAATTTACACATGAATCCACGTAAATTCAGCTAAAACATAAAATGGTACCACTTTATTTATATGCCTTTAGTGATAATTACATCTATTCCCACAATTTTCAATGAATCCGATATTATAATTAATTCCCACAATTTTCAAATGAATCCACGTAGGCACAGCTAAAACTAATTGGAAGGCATCTTTGGTTACCTTTTTTCACTGATGATATTGTTACTTATTCCCACAATTTACACATGAATCCACGTAATTTCAGGTAAAACATAATAAAGTAGACCTTTATTTACATGTTTTTAGTGATAATTACATCTATTCCCACAATTTACAATGAATCCGATACTAAAATTAATTCTCACGATTTTCAATTGAGTCCCCGTAACCATAACTAAAACAATATGGAATGCATCTTTGGTTACGTCTTTTCACTGATATTGACACCCATTCCCACAATTTACGCATGAATCCAAGGAACTGCAGCTAAAAGGTATTAAAAAACACCTTTATTTACTTGTTTTCAGTGATATTAACATTCATTCCCACAATTTAAACATGATTCCGATATTAACGTTCATTCCCACACTTTACACATGAATCCGATATGAACGTTCCTTCCCACAATTTATTTATAAAGCCCCATAACTACCGTTCAAATTCCTTAAAAACAACATTTTTTACTTGTTTTCAGTGATATTAACATTTATTCCCACAAGTTAACACATGAATCCGGTAATAACGTTCATTCCCACAATTTACACATGAATCCACGTAAATTCAGCTAAAACATAATAAGGTACAACTTTATTTGCATGCTTTTAGTGATAATTACATCTATTCCAACAATTTACAATGAATCCGATATTATAATTAATTCTCACGATTTTGAAATGAATCTACGTAACCACAACTAAAACTATATGGAATGCATCTTTGGTTACGTCTTTTCACTGATATTAACACCCATTCCCACAATTTACGCATGAATCCAAGTAACTGCAGCTAAAAGGTATTAAAAAACACCCTTATTTAGTTGTTTTCAGTGACATTAACATCTATTCCCACAATTTACACATGAATCCGATATTAAAGTTCCTTCCTACAATTTACACGTGAGTCCATGTAATGGCAGCTAAAGGATATTAAAATACTCCCTTATTTACATGTTTTCCGTGATATCAACATTTATTCCCAGAATTTAGAAATGAATCCGATATTAATGTTCCTTCCAACAATTTACACATGAATCCCATATGAACGTTTCTTCCCACAATTTATGCATAAATCCCCATAACTACAGTTCCCACTCCATAAAAAACACCCCTATTTACTTGTTTTCAGTGATAATAATATTCATTCCAACAATTTAAACATGAATCCAATATTAACGTTTATTCCCAGAATTTACACATGAATCGATAGTAACGTTCTTTCCCACAATTTACGCATAAATCCCCATAACTACAGCTCACACTCTTTAAAATACCCTCTTACTTACTGGTTTTCAGTGATATTAACATTCATTCCCACAAGTTAAACAAGAATCCGATATTAACGTTCACTCGCACAAGTTAACACATGAATCCGATAATAACGTTCATTCCCACAATTTACACATGAATCCACGTAAATTCAGCTAAAACATATCAAGGTACAACTTTATTTACATGTTTTTAGTGATAATTACATCTATTCCCACAATTTACAATGAATCCGATATTATAATTAATTCCCACAATTTTCAAATGAAACCACGTAAGCACAGCTAAAGCTAATTGGAAGGCATCTCTGGTTACCTCTTTTCACTGATGATATTTACACCCATTCCCACAATTTTCGCATGAATTCATTTAAATACAGCTAAAACGTATTAAAATACACCCTTTTTTACCTTTTTCAGTAATATTAGCATTCATTCCCTCAATTTTAATATGAATCCGATATTAGCGTTCATTCCCACAATTTACAACTGAGTCCATGTAATGGCAGCTAAAAGGTAATAAAAAACTCCCTTATTTACCTGTTCTCCGTGATATTAACATTTATTCCCACAATTTAAAAGTCAATCCGATATTAATGTTCCTTCCAACAACTTACACATGAATCCCATATTAACTTTCATTCCCACAATTTCAACATGAAACCGATATTAACGTTCATTCCCACAATTTACACATGAATCCACGAAATTTCAGGTAAAACATAATAAAGTAGACCTTTATTTACATGTTTTTAGTGATAATTACATCTATTCCCACAATTTACAATGAATCCGATACTAAAATTAATTCTCACGATTTTCAATTGAATCCAAGTAACCACAACTAAAACTATATGGAATGCATCTTTGGTTACGTCTTTTCACTGATATTGACACCCATTCCCACAATTTACGCATGAATCCAAGTAACTGCAGCTAAAAGGTATAAAAAACACCCTTATTTACTTGTTTTCAGTGATATTAACATTTATTTTCACAATTTACACATGAATCCGATATTAACTTTCCTTCCCAAAATTTACGCACGAGTCCCCATAACTACTGCTCGCACTCCTTAAAATACACCCTTATTTATTTGTTTTCAGTGATATTAACATCCATTCCACAACTTTCAAATAAATCCACGTAGGCACAGCTAAAACTAATTGGAAGGCATCTTTGGTTACCTCTTTTCACTGATGATGTTTACACCCATTCCCACAATTTGCGCATGAATTCATGTAACTGCAGCTAAATGGTACTAAAAACACCCTTATTTACTTGTTTTCAGTGATATTAGCATTCATTCCCACAAATTAAACATCAATCCAATATTAGCGTTCATTCTCACAATTTACACGTGAGTCCATGTAACGGCAGCTAAATGGTATTAAAATACTCCCTTATTTACCTGTTCTCCGTGATATTAACATTTCTTCCCACAATTTAAAAATGATTCCGATATAAATGTTCCTTCCCACAATTTACGCAAGAATCCCCATAACTACAGCACACACTATTTCAAACACACCCATATTTACTGGTTTCTAGTGATATTAACATTAATTCCCCAAATTTTAACATAAATTCGATATTAACGTTCATTCCAACAATTTACACATGAATCCCATATTAACTTTCATTCCCAGAATTTACACATGAATCCGATAGTAACGTTCCTTCCCACAATTTACGCAAGAATCCCCATAACTACAGCACACACTATTTAAAACACACCCATATTTACTGGTTTTTAGTGATATTAACATTAATTCCCCAAATTTTAACATAAATCCGATATTAACATTCATTCCAACAATTTACACATGAATCCCATATTAACTTTCATTCCCACAATTTACACATGAATCCTATATTAAAATTAATTCCCACAATTTTCAAATGACTCCACGTAACAACAACTAAAACTTCATGGAATTCATCTTTGGTTACCCTTTTTCACTGATGATATTGACACTCATTCCAACAGTTTACACAAGAATCCGATATTAACGTTCCTTCCCACAACATACGCATGAATTCCATAATAACGTTCATTCCCACAATTTACACATGAGTCCACGTAATTTCAACTAAAAGAAATTAAATTGCACCTTTATTTTCTTGTTCTTAGTGATAATAAGAAATATTACCACAATTTACAATGAATCCCATATTAAAATTCAATCCCACAACTTTCAAATGAATCCACGTAACACAGCTAAAAGTAATTAGAAGGCATCTTTTGTTACCTCTTTTCACTGATGATATTTACACCCATTCCCACAATTTGCGCATGAATCCATGTAAACACAGCTAAAACGTATTAAAATACATCCTTCTTTACTTGTTTTCAGTGATATTAGCATTCATTCCCCCAATTTAAACATGGTTCCGAAATTAACGTTCATTCCCACAATTTTCACATGAATCAGACATGAACGTTCCTTCCCACAATTTATGCATAAATCCCCATAACTACTGCTCACTCTGTTTAAAATACACCGTTATTTATTTGTTTTCAGTGATATTTACATTCATTCCCACAATTTCAACACGAAACCGATATTAACGTTAATTCCCACAATTTACACATGAATCGGATATGAACGTTCCTTCCCACAATTTATGGATAAATTCCCATAACTACAGTTCACACTCCTTAAAAAACACCATTTTTTACTTGTTTTCAGTGATATTAACATTTTTTCCCACAATTTCCACATGAATCCGATATTAACGTTTCTTCCCACAATTTATGCATAAATCCCCATAACTACTGCTCACTCTCTTTAAAATACACCGTTATTTATTTGTTTTCAGTGATATTAACATTCATTCCCACAATTTCAACACGAAACCGATATTAACGTTCATTCCCACAATTTACACATCAATCGGATATGAACGTTCCTTCCCACAATTTATGGATAAATTCCCATAACTACAGTTCACACTCCTTAAAAAACACCATTTTTTACTTGTTTTCAGTGATATTAACATTTTTTCCCACAATTTCCACATGAATCCTATAATAACCTTCATTCCCACAATTTACACATGATTCCACGTAATTTCAGCAAAACATAATAATGTACAACTTTATTTACATAATTTTAGTGATAATTACACCTATTCCCACAATTTACAATGAATCCGATATTAAAATTAATTCCCACAATTTTCAAATGACTCCACGTAACCACAACTAAAACTTCATGGAATTCATCTTTGGTTACCCTTTTTCACTGATGATATTGACACTCATTCCAACAATTTACACAAGAATCCGATATTAACGTTCCTTCCCACAACATACGCATGAATTCCATAATAACGTTCATTCCCACAATTTACAAATGAGTCCACGTAATTTCAACTAAAAGAAACTAAATTGCACATTTATTTACTTGTTCTTAGTGATTATAAGAATTATTACCACATTTTACAATGAATCCGAAATTAAAATTCATTCCAACAACTTTCAAATGAATCCACGTAACCACAGCTAAAACTATATGGAATGCATCTTTGGTTAAGTCTTTTCACTGATATTGACACCCATTCCCACAATTTACGCTTGAATCCATGTAACGGCAGCAAAAAGATATTAAAATACACCCCTATTTACCTGTTCTCCGTGATATTAACATTCATTCCCACAATTTAAAAATGAATCCGATATTAATGTTCCTTAAAACAATTTACACATGAATCCCATATAAACTTTCATTCCCAGAATTTACACATGAATCCGATAGTAACGTTTTTTCCCAAAATTTACACATGAATCCAAGTATTTTGAGCTAAAACAAATTAAAGTACACTTTTATTTACTTGTTCTTAGTGATATTAACATATATTACCACATTTTACAATGAATCCGATATTAAAATTCATTCTCACAACTTTCAAATGAATCCACGTAACCACAGCTTAAACTATATGGAATGCATCTTTGGTTACCTATTTTCATTTTATTGACACCCATTCCCACAATTAAAGCATGAATCCATGTAACTGCAGCTAAAAGGTATTAAATTACACCCTTATTTACCTGTTTTCAGTGACATTAACATTTATTCCCACAATTTACACGTGATTCCGATATTAACGTTCCTTCCCACAATTTACACAAGAGTCCCCATAACTACTGCTCACACTCCTTAAAACACACCCTTATTTACTTGTTTTCAGTGATATTAACATTCATTCCCACAATTTAAACATGATTGCGATATTAACGTTCATTCCAACAATTTACACATGAGCCCATGTAACGGTAGCTAAAAGGTATTAAAATAATCACTTATTTACCTGTTCTCAGTGATATTAACATTCATTCCCACAATTTAAAAATGAATCTGATATTAATGTTCCTTCCAACAATTTACACATGAATCCCATATTAACTTTCATTTCCAGAATTTACACATGAATCCGATAGAAACGTTCTTTCCCACAATTTACGCATAAATCCCCATAACTACAGCTCACACTCTTTAAAATACCCTCTTACTTACTGGTTTTCAGTGTTATTAACATTCATTCCCACAAGTTAAACATGAATCCGATATTAACGTTCACTCCCACAAGTTAACACATGAATCCAATAATAACGTTCATTCCCACAAGTTACACATGAATCCACGTAAATTCCGCTAAAACATAATAAGGTACAACTTTATTTACATGTCTTTAGTGATAATTACATCTATTCCCACAATTTACAATGAATCCGATATTATAATCAATTCCTACAATTTTCAATTGAATCCACGTAAGCACAGCTAAAACTAATTGGAAGGCATCTTTGGTTACGTCTTTTCCCTGATATTGACACCCATTCCCACAATTTACGCATGAATCCAAGTAACTGCAGCTAAAAGGTATTAAAAAACACCCTTATTTACTTGTTTTCAGTGATATTAACATTTATTCCCACAATTTACACATGAATCCGATATTAACGTTCCTTCCCACAATTTGCACATGAGTCCCCATAACTACTGCTCACACTCTTTAAAATACACCGTTATTTATTTGTTTTCAGTGATATTAACATTCATTCCCACAATTTTAAAATTAATCCAAGTAACCACAGCTAAAACTATACGGAATGCATCTTTGGTTAAGTCTTTTCACTGATATTGACACCCATTCCCAAAATTTACGCATGAATCCATTTAACTGCAGCTAAAAGGTATTAAAAAACACCCTTATTTACTTGTTTTCAGTGATATTAAAATTTATTCCCACAATTTAAACATGATTGCGATATTAACGTTCATTCCCACAATTTACACATGAGCCCACGTAACGGTAGCTAAAAGGTATTAAAATAATCACTTATTTACCTGTTCTCAGTGATATTAACATTCATTCCCACAATTTAAAAATGAATCTGATATTAATGTTCCTTCCAACAATTTACACATGAATCCCATATTAACTTTCATTTCCAGAATTTACACATGAATCCGATAGAAACGTTCTTTCCCACAATTTACGCATAAATCCCCATAACTACAGCTCACACTCTTTAAAATACCCTCTTACTTACTGGTTTTCAGTGTTATTAACATTCATTCCCACAAGTTAAACATGAATCCGATATTAACGTTCACTCCCACAAGTTAACACATGAATCCAATAATAACGTTCATTCCCACAAGTTACACATGAATCCACGTAAATTCCGCTAAAACATAATAAGGTACAACTTTATTTACATGTCTTTAGTGATAATTACATCTATTCCCACAATTTACAATGAATCCGATATTATAATCAATTCCTACAATTTTCAATTGAATCCACGTAAGCACAGCTAAAACTAATTGGAAGGCATCTTTGGTTACGTCTTTTCCCTGATATTGACACCCATTCCCACAATTTACGCATGAATCCAAGTAACTGCAGCTAAAAGGTATTAAAAAACACCCTTATTTACTTGTTTTCAGTGATATTAACATTTATTCCCACAATTTACACATGAATCCGATATTAACGTTCCTTCCCACAATTTGCACATGAGTCCCCATAACTACTGCTCACACTCTTTAAAATACACCGTTATTTATTTGTTTTCAGTGATATTAACATTCATTCCCACAATTTTAAAATTAATCCAAGTAACCACAGCTAAAACTATACGGAATGCATCTTTGGTTAAGTCTTTTCACTGATATTGACACCCATTCCCAAAATTTACGCATGAATCCATTTAACTGCAGCTAAAAGGTATTAAAAAACACCCTTATTTACTTGTTTTCAGTGATATTAAAATTTATTCCCACAATTTACACATGAATCCGATATTAAAATTAATTCCCACAATTTTCAAATGACTCCACGTAACAACAACTAAAACTTCATTGAATTCATCTTTGGTTACCCTTTTTCACTGATGATAATGACACTCATTCCAACAGTTTACACAAGAATCCGATATTAACGTTCCTTCCCACAACATACGCATGAATTCCATAATAATGTTCATTCCCACAATTTACACATGAGCCCACGTAATTTCAACTAAAAAAAATTAAATTGCACTTTTATTTACTTGTTCTTAGTGATAATAAGAAATATTACCACATTTTACAATGAATCCGAAATTAAAATTCATTCCCACAACTTTCAAATGAATCCACGTAACCATAGCTAAAACTATATGGAATGCATCTTTGGGTACGTCTTTTCATTGATATTGATACCCATTCCCACAATTTACCCTTGAATCCAAGTAACTGCAGCTAAAAGGTATTAAAAAACACCCTTATTTACTTGTTTTCAGTGATATTAACATTTATTCCCACAATTTACACGTGAATCCGATATTAACGTTCCCTCCCACAATTTACACAAGATTGCACATAACTACTGCTCACACTCCTTAAAACACACCCTTATTTACTTGTTTTCAGTGATATTAACATTCATTCCCACAATTTAAACATGATTGCGATATTAACGTTCATTCCCACAATTTACACATGAATCCGATATGAGCGTTCGTTCCCACAATTTATGCATAAATCCCCATAACTACTGCTCACACTCTTTAAAATACACCGTTATTTATTTGTTTTCAGTGATATTAACATTCATTCCCACAATTTCAACATGAAACCGATATTAACGTTCATTCCCACAATTTACACATGAATCCGATATGAACGTTCCTTCCCATAATTTATGGATAAATCCCCATAACTACAGTTCACACTCCTTAAAAAACAACATTTTTTACTTGTTTTCAGTGATATTAACATTTATTCCCACAATTTACACATGAATCCGTGTTAACGTTTCTTCCCACAATTTACGCATGAGTCCCCGTAACTATTGCTCACATTCTTTAAAATACACCGTTATTTATATGTTTTCAGTGATATTAACGTTCACTCCCACAAGTTAACACATTAATCCTATAATAACCTTCATTCCCACAATTTACACATGAATCCACGTAATTTCAGCAAAAACATAATAAAGTACAACTTTATTTACATAATTTTAGTGATAATTACACCTATTCCCACAATTTACAAGAATTCGATATTAAAATTAATTCCCACAATTTTCAAATGACTCCACGTAACAACAACTAAAGCTTCATGGAATTCATCTTTGGTTACCCATTTTCACTTATGATAATGACACTCATTCCAACAGTTTACACAAGAATCCGATATTAACATTCCTTCCCACAACATACGCATAAATTCCATAATAATGTTCATTCCCACAATTTACACACGAGCCCACGTAATTTCAACTAAAAGAAATTAAATTGCACCTTTATTTACTTGTTCTTAGTGATAATAAGAAATATTACCACATTTTACAATGAATCCGAAATTAAAATTCATTCCCACAACTTTCAAATGAATCCACGTAACCACAGCTAAAACTATATAGAATGCATCTTTTGTTACGTCTTTTCATTGATATTGATACCCATTCCCACAATTTACGCTTGAATCCATGTAACGGCAGCTAAAAGGTATTAGAATACACCCCTATTTACCTGTTCTTCGTGATATTAACATTCATTCCCACATATTAAAAATGAATCCGATATTAATTTTCCTTCCAACAATTTACACATGAATCCCATATTAACTTTCATTCCAAGAATTTACACATGAATCCAATAGTAACGTTTTTTCCCACAATTTACACATGAATTAACGTATTTTCAGCTAAAACATAATAAAGTAGACCTTTATTTACATGTTTTTAGTGATAATTAAATCTATTCCCACAATTTACAATGAATCCGATATTAAAAATAATTCCCACGATTTTCAAATGAATCCACGTAACTGCAGCTAAAACTATATGGAATGCATCTTTGGGTACGTCTTTTCATTGATATTGATACCCATTCCCACAATTTACCCTTGAATCCAAGTAACTGCAGCTAAAAGGTATTAAAAAACACCCTTATTTACTTGTTTTCAGTGATATTAACATTTATTCCCACAATTTACACGTGAATCCGATATTAACGTTCCCTCCCACAATTTACACAAGAGTGCACATAACTACTGCTCACACTCCTTAAAACACACCCTTATTTACTTGTTTTCAGTGATATTAACATTCATTCCCACAATTTAAACATGATTGCGATATTAACGTTCATTCCAACAATTTACACATGAGCCCATGTAACGGTAGCTAAAAGGTATTAAAATAATCACTTATTTACCTGTTCTCAGTGATATTAACATTCATTCCCACAATTTAAAAATGAATCTGATATTAATGTTCCTTCCAACAATTTACACATGAATCCCATATTAACTTTCATTTCCAGAATTTACACATGAATCCGATAGAAACGTTCTTTCCCACAATTTACGCATAAATCCCCATAACTACAGCTCACACTCTTTAAAATACCCTCTTACTTACTGGTTTTCAGTGTTATTAACATTCATTCCCACAAGTTAAACATGAATCCGATATTAACGTTCACTCCCACAAGTTAACACATGAATCCAATAATAACGTTCATTCCCACAAGTTACACATGAATCCACGTAAATTCCGCTAAAACATAATAAGGTACAACTTTATTTACATGTCTTTAGTGATAATTACATCTATTCCCACAATTTACAATGAATCCGATATTATAATCAATTCCTACAATTTTCAATTGAATCCACGTAAGCACAGCTAAAACTAATTGGAAGGCATCTTTGGTTACGTCTTTTCCCTGATATTGACACCCATTCCCACAATTTACGCATGAATCCAAGTAACTGCAGCTAAAAGGTATTAAAAAACACCCTTATTTACTTGTTTTCAGTGATATTAACATTTATTCCCACAATTTACACATGAATCCGATATTAACGTTCCTTCCCACAATTTGCACATGAGTCCCCATAACTACTGCTCACACTCTTTAAAATACACCGTTATTTATTTGTTTTCAGTGATATTAACATTCATTCCCACAATTTTAAAATTAATCCAAGTAACCACAGCTAAAACTATACGGAATGCATCTTTGGTTAAGTCTTTTCACTGATATTGACACCCATTCCCAAAATTTACGCATGAATCCATTTAACTGCAGCTAAAAGGTATTAAAAAACACCCTTATTTACTTGTTTTCAGTGATATTAAAATTTATTCCCACAATTTAAACATGATTGCGATATTAACGTTCATTCCCACAATTTACACATGAGCCCATGTAACGGTAGCTAAAAGGTATTAAAATAATCACTTATTTACCTGTTCTCAGTGATATTAACATTCATTCCCACAATTTAAAAATGAATCTGATATTAATGTTCCTTCCAACAATTTACACATGAATCCCATATTAACTTTCATTTCCAGAATTTACACATGAATCCGATAGAAACGTTCTTTCCCACAATTTACGCATAAATCCCCATAACTACAGCTCACACTCTTTAAAATACCCTCTTACTTACTGGTTTTCAGTGTTATTAACATTCATTCCCACAAGTTAAACATGAATCCGATATTAACGTTCACTCCCACAAGTTAACACATGAATCCAATAATAACGTTCATTCCCACAAGTTACACATGAATCCACGTAAATTCCGCTAAAACATAATAAGGTACAACTTTATTTACATGTCTTTAGTGATAATTACATCTATTCCCACAATTTACAATGAATCCGATATTATAATCAATTCCTACAATTTTCAATTGAATCCACGTAAGCACAGCTAAAACTAATTGGAAGGCATCTTTGGTTACGTCTTTTCCCTGATATTGACACCCATTCCCACAATTTACGCATGAATCCAAGTAACTGCAGCTAAAAGGTATTAAAAAACACCCTTATTTACTTGTTTTCAGTGATATTAACATTTATTCCCACAATTTACACATGAATCCGATATTAACGTTCCTTCCCACAATTTGCACATGAGTCCCCATAACTACTGCTCACACTCTTTAAAATACACCGTTATTTATTTGTTTTCAGTGATATTAACATTCATTCCCACAATTTTAAAATTAATCCAAGTAACCACAGCTAAAACTATACGGAATGCATCTTTGGTTAAGTCTTTTCACTGATATTGACACCCATTCCCAAAATTTACGCATGAATCCATTTAACTGCAGCTAAAAGGTATTAAAAAACACCCTTATTTACTTGTTTTCAGTGATATTAAAATTTATTCCCACAATTTACACATGAATCCGATATTAAAATTAATTCCCACAATTTTCAAATGACTCCACGTAACAACAACTAAAACTTCATTGAATTCATCTTTGGTTACCCTTTTTCACTGATGATAATGACACTCATTCCAACAGTTTACACAAGAATCCGATATTAACGTTCCTTCCCACAACATACGCATGAATTCCATAATAATGTTCATTCCCACAATTTACACATGAGCCCACGTAATTTCAACTAAAAAAAATTAAATTGCACTTTTATTTACTTGTTCTTAGTGATAATAAGAAATATTACCACATTTTACAATGAATCCGAAATTAAAATTCATTCCCACAACTTTCAAATGAATCCACGTAACCATAGCTAAAACTATATGGAATGCATCTTTGGGTACGTCTTTTCATTGATATTGATACCCATTCCCACAATTTACCCTTGAATCCAAGTAACTGCAGCTAAAAGGTATTAAAAAACACCCTTATTTACTTGTTTTCAGTGATATTAACATTTATTCCCACAATTTACACGTGAATCCGATATTAACGTTCCCTCCCACAATTTACACAAGATTGCACATAACTACTGCTCACACTCCTTAAAACACACCCTTATTTACTTGTTTTCAGTGATATTAACATTCATTCCCACAATTTAAACATGATTGCGATATTAACGTTCATTCCCACAATTTACACATGAATCCGATATGAGTGTTCGTTCCCACAATTTATGCATAAATCCCCATAACTACTGCTCACACTCTTTAAAATACACCGTTATTTATTTGTTTTCAGTGATATTAACATTCATTCCCACAATTTCAACATGAAACCGATATTAACGTTCATTCCCACAATTTACACATGAATCCGATATGAACGTTCCTTCCCATAATTTATGGATAAATCCCCATAACTACAGTTCACACTCCTTAAAAAACAACATTTTTTACTTGTTTTCAGTGATATTAACATTTATTCCCACAATTTACACATGAATCCGTGTTAACGTTCCTTCCCACAATTTACGCATGAGTCCCCGTAACTATTGCTCACATTCTTTAAAATACACCGTTATTTATATGTTTTCAGTGATATTAACGTTCACTCCCACAAGTTAACACATTAATCCTATAATAACCTTCATTCCCACAATTTACACATGAATCCACGTAATTTCAGCAAAAACATAATAAAGTACAACTTTATTTACATAATTTTAGTGATAATTACACCTATTCCCACAATTTACAAGAATTCGATATTAAAATTAATTCCCACAATTTTCAAATGACTCCACGTAACAACAACTAAAGCTTCATGGAATTCATCTTTGGTTACCCATTTTCACTTATGATAATGACACTCATTCCAACAGTTTACACAAGAATCCGATATTAACGTTCCTTCCCACAACATACGCATAAATTCCATAATAATGTTCATTCCCACAATTTACACATGAGCCCACGTAATTTCAACTAAAAGAAATTAAATTGCACCTTTATTTACTTGTTCTTAGTGATAATAAGAAATATTACCACATTTTACAATGAATCCGAAATTAAAATTCATTCCCACAACTTTCAAATGAATCCACGTAACCACAGCTAAAACTATATAGAATGCATCTTTTGTTACGTCTTTTCATTGATATTGATACCCATTCCCACAATTTACGCTTGAATCCATGTAACGGCAGCTAAAAGGTATTAGAATACACCCCTATTTACCTGTTCTTCGTGATATTAACATTCATTCCCACATATTAAAAATGAATCCGATATTAATTTTCCTTCCAACAATTTACACATGAATCCCATATTAACTTTCATTCCAAGAATTTACACATGAATCCAATAGTAACGTTTTTTCCCACAATTTACACATGAATTAACGTATTTTCAGCTAAAACATAATAAAGTAGACCTTTATTTACATGTTTTTAGTGATAATTAAATCTATTCCCACAATTTACAATGAATCCGATATTAAAAATAATTCCCACGATTTTCAAATGAATCCACGTAACTGCAGCTAAAAGGTATTAGAATACACCCCTATTTACCTGTTCTTCGTGATATTAACATTCATTCCCACATATTAAAAATGAATCCGATATTAATTTTCCTTCCAACAATTTACACATGAATCCCATATTAACTTTCATTCCCAGAATTTACACATGAATCCAATAGTAACGTTTTTTCCCACAATTTACACATGAATTAACGTAAATTCAGGTAAAACATAATAAAGTAGACCTTTATTTACATGTTTTTAGTGATAATTACATCTATTCCCACAATTTCCAATGAATTCGATACTAAAATTAATTCTCACGATTTTCAAATGAGTCCACGTAACCACAACTAAAACTATATGGAATGCATCTTTGGTTACGTCTTTTCACTGATATTGACACCCATTCCCACAATTTACGCATGAATCCAAGGAACTGCAGCTAAAAGGTATTAAAAAACACCCTTATTTACTTGTTTTCAGTGATATTAACATTCATTCCCACAATTTAAACATGATTCCGATATTAACGTTCATTCCCACACTTTACACATGAATCCGATATGAACGTTCCTTCCCACAATTTATTTATAAAGCCCCATAACTACCGTTCAAATTCCTTAAAAAACAACATTTTTTACTTGTTTTCAGTGATATTAACATTTATTCCCACAAGTTAACACATGAATCCGGTAATAACGTTCATTCCCACAATTTACACATGAATCCACGTAAATTCAGCTAAAACATAATAAGGTACAACTTTATTTGCATGCTTTTAGTGATAATTACATCTATTCCAACAATTTACAATGAATCCGATATTATAATTAATTCTCACGATTTTCAAATGAATCTACGTAACCACAACTAAAACTATATGGAATGCATCTTTGGTTACGTCTTTTCACTGATATTAACACCCATTCCCACAATTTACGCATGAATCCAAGTAACTGCAGCTAAAAGGTATTAAAAAACACCCTTATTTACTTGTTTTCAGTGACATTAACATCTATTCCCACAATTTACACATGAATCCGATATTAAAGTTCCTTCCTACAATTTACACGTGAGTCCATGTAATGGCAGCTAAAGGATATTAAAATACTCCCTTATTTACATGTTTTCCGTGATATCAACATTTATTCCCAGAATTTAGAAATGAATCCGATATTAATGTTCCTTCCAACAATTTACACATGAATCCCATATGAACGTTTCTTCCCACAATTTATGCATAAATCCCAATAACTACAGTTCCCACTCCATAAAAAACACCCCTATTTACTTGTTTTCAGTGATAATAATATTCATTCCAACAATTTAAACATGAATCCAATATTAACGTTTATTCCCAGAATTTACACATGAATCCGATAGTAACGTTCTTTCCCACAATTTACGCATAAATCCCCATAACTACAGCTCACACTCTTTAAAATACCCTCTTACTTACTGGTTTTCAGTGATATTAACATTCATTCCCACAAGTTAAACAAGAATCCGATATTAACGTTCACTCGCACAAGTTAACACATGAATCCGATAATAACGTTCATTCCCACAATTTACACATGAATCCACGTAAATTCAGCTAAAACATAATAAGGTACAACTTTATTTACATGTTTTTAGTGATAATTACATCTATTCCCACAATTTACAATGAATCCGATATTATAATTAATTCCCACAATTTTCAAATGAAACCACGTAAGCACAGCTAAAGCTAATTGGAAGGCATCTCTGGTTACCTCTTTTCACTGATGATATTTACACCCATTCCCACAATTTTCGCATGAATTCATTTAAATACAGCTAAAACGTATTAAAATACACCCTTTTTTACCTTTTTCAGTAATATTAGCATTCATTCCCTCAATTTTAATATGAATCCGATATTAGCGTTCATTCCCACAATTTACAACTGAGTCCATGTAATGGCAGCTAAAAGGTAATAAAAAACTCCCTTATTTACCTGTTCTCCGTGATATTAACATTTATTCCCACAATTTAAAAGTGAATCCGATATTAATGTTCCTTCCAACAACTTACACATGAATCCCATATTAACTTTCATTCCCACAATTTCAACATGAAACCGATATTAACGTTCATTCCCACAATTTACACATGAATCCACGAAATTTCAGGTAAAACATAATAAAGTAGACCTTTATTTACATGTTTTTAGTGATAATTACATCTATTCCCACAATTTACAATGAATCCGATACTAAAATTAATTCTCACGATTTTCAATTGAATCCAAGTAACCACAACTAAAACTATATGGAATGCATCTTTGGTTACGTCTTTTCACTGATATTGACACCCATTCCCACAATTTACGCATGAATCCAAGTAACTGCAGCTAAAAGGTATAAAAAACACCCTTATTTACTTGTTTTCAGTGATATTAACATTTATTTTCACAATTTACACATGAATCCGATATTAACTTTCCTTCCCACAATTTACGCACGAGTCCCCATAACTACTGCTCGCACTCCTTAAAATACACCCTTATTTATTTGTTTTCAGTGATATTAACATCCATTCCCACAACTTTCAAATAAATCCACGTAGGCACAGCTAAAACTAATTGGAAGGCATCTTTGGTTACCTCTTTTCACTGATGATGTTTACACCCATTCCCACAATTTGCGCATGAATTCATGTAACTGCAGCTAAATGGTACTAAAAAACACCCTTATTTACTTGTTTTCAGTGATATTAGCATTCATTCCCACAAATTAAACATCAATCCAATATTAGCGTTCATTCTCACAATTTACACGTGAGTCCATGTAACGGCAGCTAAATGGTATTAAAATACTCCCTTATTTACCTGTTCTCCGTGATATTAACATTTCTTCCCACAATTTAAAAATGATTCCGATATAAATGTTCCTTCCCACAATTTACGCAAGAATCCCCATAACTACAGCACACACTATTTCAAACACACCCATATTTACTGGTTTCTAGTGATATTAACATTAATTCCCCAAATTTTAACATAAATTCGATATTAACGTTCATTCCAACAATTTACACATGAATCCCATATTAACTTTCATTCCCAGAATTTACACATGAATCCGATAGTAACGTTCCTTCCCACAATTTACGCAAGAATCCCCATAACTACAGCACACACTATTTAAAACACACCCATATTTACTGGTTTTTAGTGATATTAACATTAATTCCCCAAATTTTAACATAAATCCGATATTAACATTCATTCCAACAATTTACACATGAATCCCATATTAACTTTCATTCCCGGAATTTACACATGAATCCGATAGTAACGTTCTTTCCCACAATTTACGCATAAATCCCCATAACTACAGTTCACACTCTTTAAAATACACTAATACTTACTGGTTTTCAGTGATATTAACATTCACTCCCACAAGTTAACACATGAATCCGGTAATAACGTTCATTCCACAATTTACACATGAATCCACGTAAATTCAGCTAAAACATAAAATGGTACCACTTTATTTATATGCCTTTAGTGATAATTACATCTATTCCCACAATTTTCAATGAATCCGATATTATAATTAATTCCCACAATTTTCAAATGAATCCACGTAAGCACAGCTAAACTAATTGGAAGGCATCTTTGGTTACCTTTTTTCACTGATGATATTGTTACTTATTCCCACAATTTACACATGAATCCACGTAATTTCAGGTAAAACATAATAAAGTAGACCTTTATTTACATGTTTTTAGTGATAATTACATCTATTCCCACAATTTACAATGAATCCGATACTAAAATTAATTCTCACGATTTTCAATTGAATCCCCGTAACCATAACTAAAACAATATGGAGAGCATCTTTGGTTACGTCTTTTCACTGATATTGACACCCATTCCCACAATTTACGCATGAATCCAAGGAACTGCAGCTAAAAGGTATTAAAAAACACCCTTATTTACTTGTTTTCAGTGATATTAACATTCATTCCCACAATTTAAACATGATTCCGATATTAACGTTCATTCCCACACTTTACACATGAATCCGATATGAACGTTCCTTCCCACAATTTATTTATAAAGCCCCATAACTACCGTTCAAATTCCTTAAAAAACAACATTTTTTACTTGTTTTCAGTGATATTAACATTTATTCCCACAAGTTAACACACGAATCCGGTAATAACGTTCATTCCCACAATTTACACATGAATCCACGTAAATTCGGCTAAAACATAATAAGGTACAACTTTATTTGCATGCTTTTAGTGATAATTACATCTATTCCAACAATTTACAATGAATCCGATATTATAATTAATTCTCACGATTTTCAAATGAATCTACGTAACTACAACTAAAACTATATGGAATGCATCTTTGGTTACGTCTTTTCACTGATATTAACACCCATTCCCACAATTTACGCATGAATCCAAGTAACTGCAGCTAAAAGGTATTAAAAAACACCCTTATTTAGTTGTTTTCAGTGACATTAACACCTATTCCCACAATTTACACATGAATCCGATATTAAAGTTCCTTCCTACAATTTACACGTGAGTCCATGTAATGGCAGCTAAAGGATATTAAAATACTCCCTTATTTACATGTTTTCCGTGATATCAACATTTATTCCCAGAATTTAGAAATGAATCCGATATTAATGTTCCTTCCAACAATTTACACATGAATCCATATGAACGTTTCTTCCCACAATTTATGCATAAATCCCCATAACTACAGTTCCCACTCCATAAAAAACACCCCTATTTACTTGTTTTCAGTGATAATAATATTCATTCCAACAATTTAAACATGAATCCAATATTAACGTTTATTCCCAGAATTTACACATGAATCCGATAGTAACGTTCTTTCCCACAATTTACGCATAAATCCCATAACTACAGCTCACACTCTTTAAAATACCCTCTTACTTACTGGTTTTCAGTGATATTAACATTCATTCCCACAAGTTAAACAAGAATCCGATATTAACGTTCACTCGCACAAGTTAACACATGAATCCGATAATAACGTTCATTCCCACAATTTACACATGAATCCACGTAAATTCAGCTAAAACATAATAAGGTACAACTATATTTACATGTTTTTAGTGATAATTACATCTATTCCCACAATTTACAATGAATCCGATATTATAATTAATTCCCACAATTTTCAAATGAAACCACGTAAGCACAGCTAAAGCTAATTGGAAGGCATCTCTGGTTACGTCTTTTCCCTGATATTGACACCCATTCCCACAATTTACGCATGAATCCAAGTAACTGCAGCTAAAAGGTATTAAAAAACACCCTTATTTACTTGTTTTCAGTGATATTAACATTTATTCCCACAATTTACACATGAATCCGATATTAACGTTCCTTCCCACAATTTGCACATGAGTCCCCATAACTACTGCTCACACTCTTTAAAATACACCGTTATTTATTTGTTTTCAGTGATATTAACATTCATTCCCACAATTTTAAAATTAATCCAAGTAACCACAGCTAAAACTATACGGAATGCATCTTTGGTTAAGTCTTTTCACTGATATTGACACCCATTCCCAAAATTTACGCATGAATCCATTTAACTGCAGCTAAAAGGTATTAAAAAACACCCTTATTTACTTGTTTCAGTGATATTAAAATTTATTCCCACAATTTAAACATGATTGCGATATTAACGTTCATTCCCACAATTTACACATGAGCCCATGTAACGGTAGCTAAAAGGTATTAAAATAATCACTTATTTACCTGTTCTCAGTGATATTAACATTCATTCCCACAATTTAAAATGAATCTGATATTAATGTTCCTTCCAACAATTTACACATGAATCCCATATTAACTTTCATTTCCTGAATTTACACATGAATCCGATAGAAACGTTCTTTCCCACAATTTACGCATAAATCCCCATAACTACAGCTCACACTCTTTAAAATACCCTTTTACTTACTGGTTTTCAGTGTTATTAACATTCATTCCCACAAGTTAAACATGAATCCGATATTAACGTTCACTCCCACAAGTTAACACATGAATCCAATAATAACGTTCATTCCCACAAGTTACACATGAATCCACGTAAATTCCGCTAAAACATAATAAGGTACAACTTTATTTACATGTCTTTAGTGATAATTACATCTATTCCCACAATTTACAATGAATCCGATATTATAATCAATTCCTACAATTTTCAATTGAATCCACGTAAGCACAGCTAAAACTAATTGGAAGGCATCTTTGGTTACGTCTTTTCCCTGATATTGACACCCATTCCCACAATTTACGCATGAATCCAAGTAACTGCAGCTAAAAGGTATTAAAAAACACCCTTATTTACTTGTTTTCAGTGATATTAACATTTATTCCCACAATTTACACATGAATCCGATATTAACGTTCCTTCCCACAATTTGCACATGAGTCCCCATAACTACTGCTCACACTCTTTAAAATACACCGTTATTTATTTGTTTTCAGTGATATTAACATTCATTCCCACAATTTTAAAATTAATCCAAGTAACCACAGCTAAAACTATACGGAATGCATCTTTGGTTAAGTCTTTTCACTGATATTGACACCCATTCCCAAAATTTACGCATGAATCCATTTAACTGCAGCTAAAAGGTATTAAAAAACACCCTTATTTACTTGTTTTCAGTGATATTAAAATTTATTCCCACAATTTACACATGAATCCGATATTAAAATTAATTCCCACAATTTTCAAATGACTCCACGTAACAACAACTAAAACTTCATTGAATTCATCTTTGGTTACCCTTTTTCACTGATGATAATGACACTCATTCCAACAGTTTACACAAGAATCCGATATTAACGTTCCTTCCCACAACATACGCATGAATTCCATAATAATGTTCATTCCCACAATTTACACATGAGCCCACGTAATTTCAACTAAAAAAAATTAAATTGCACTTTTATTTACTTGTTCTTAGTGATAATAAGAAATATTACCACATTTTACAATGAATCCGAAATTAAAATTCATTCCCACAACTTTCAAATGAATCCACGTAACCATAGCTAAAACTATATGGAATGCATCTTTGGGTACGTCTTTTCATTGATATTGATACCCATTCCCACAATTTACCCTTGAATCCAAGTAACTGCAGCTAAAAGGTATTAAAAAACACCCTTATTTACTTGTTTTCAGTGATATTAACATTTATTCCCACAATTTACACGTGAATCCGATATTAACGTTCCCTCCCACAATTTACACAAGATTGCACATAACTACTGCTCACACTCCTTAAAACACACCCTTATTTACTTGTTTTCAGTGATATTAACATTCATTCCCACAATTTAAACATGATTGCGATATTAACGTTCATTCCCACAATTTACACATGAATCCGATATGAGCGTTCGTTCCCACAATTTATGCATAAATCCCCATAACTACTGCTCACACTCTTTAAAATACACCGTTATTTATTTGTTTTCAGTGATATTAACATTCATTCCCACAATTTCAACATGAAACCGATATTAACGTTCATTCCCACAATTTACACATGAATCCGATATGAACGTTCCTTCCCATAATTTATGGATAAATCCCCATAACTACAGTTCACACTCCTTAAAACACACCCTTATTTACTTGTTTTCAGTGATATTAACATTCATTCCCACAATTTACACATGAATCCGTGTTAACGTTCCTTCCCACAATTTACGCATGAGTCCCCGTAACTATTGCTCACATTCTTTAAAATACACCGTTATTTATATGTTTTCAGTGATATTAACGTTCACTCCCACAAGTTAACACATTAATCCTATAATAACCTTCATTCCCACAATTTACACATGAATCCACGTAATTTCAGCAAAAACATAATAAAGTACAACTTTATTTACATAATTTTAGTGATAATTACACCTATTCCCACAATTTACAAGAATTCGATATTAAAATTAATTCCCACAATTTTCAAATGACTCCACGTAACAACAACTAAAGCTTCATGGAATTCATCTTTGGTTACCCATTTTCACTTATGATAATGACACTCATTCCAACAGTTTACACAAGAATCCGATATTAACGTTCCTTCCCACAACATACGCATAAATTCCATAATAATGTTCATTCCCACGATTTACACATGAGCCCACGTAATTTCAACTAAAAGAAATTAAATTGCACCTTTATTTACTTGTTCTTAGTGATAATAAGAAATATTACCACATTTTACAATGAATCCGAAATTAAAATTCATTCCCACAACTTTCAAATGAATCCACGTAACCACAGCTAAAACTATATAGAATGCATCTTTTGTTACGTCTTTTCATTGATATTGATACCCATTCCCACAATTTACGCTTGAATCCATGTAACGGCAGCTAAAAGGTATTAGAATGCACCCCTATTTACCTGTTCTTCGTGATATTAACATTCATTCCCACATATTAAAAATGAATCCGATATTAATTTTCCTTCCAACAATTTACACATGAATCCCATATTAACTTTCATTCCCAGAATTTACACATGAATCCAATAGTAACGTTTTTTCCCTCAATTTACACATGAATTATCGTATTTTCAGCTAAAACATAATAAAGTAGACCTTTATTTACATGTTTTTAGTGATAATTAAATCTATTCCCACAATTTACAATGAATCCGATATTAAAAATAATTCCCACGATTTTCAAATGAATCCACGTAACTGCAGCTAAAAGGTATTAGAATACACCCCTATTTACCTGTTCTTCGTGATATTAACATTCATTCCCACATATTAAAAATGAATCCGATATTAATTTTCCTTCCAACAATTTACACATGAATCCCATATTAACTTTCATTCCCAGAATTTACACATGAATCCAATAGTAACGTTTTTTCCCACAATTTACACATGAATTAACGTAAATTCAGGTAAAACATAATAAAGTAGACCTTTATTTACATGTTTTTAGTGATAATTACATCTATTCCCACAATTTACAATGAATTCGATACTAAAATTAATTCTCACGATTTTCAAATGAGTCCACGTAACCACAACTAAAACTATATGGAATGCATCTTTGGTTACGTCTTTTCACTGATATTGACACCCATTCCCACAATTTACGCATGAATCCAAGGAACTGCAGCTAAAAGGTATTAAAAAACACCCTTATTTACTTGTTTTCAGTGATATTAACATTCATTCCCACAATTTAAACATGATTCCGATATTAACGTTCATTCCCACACTTTACACATGAATCCGATATGAACGTTCCTTCCCACAATTTATTTATAAAGCCCCATAACTACCGTTCAAATTCCTTAAAAAACAACATTTTTTACTTGTTTTCAGTGATATTAACATTTATTCCCACAAGTTAACACATGAATCCGGTAATAACGTTCATTCCCACAATTTACACATGAATCCACGTAAATTCAGCTAAAACATAATAAGGTACAACTTTATTTGCATGCTTTTAGTGATAATTACATCTATTCCAACAATTTACAATGAATCCGATATTATAATTAATTCTCACGATTTTCAAATGAATCTACGTAACCACAACTAAAACTATATGGAATGCATCTTTGGTTACGTCTTTTCACTGATATTAACACCCATTCCCACAATTTACGCATGAATCCAAGTAACTGCAGCTAAAAGGTATTAAAAAACACCCTTATTTACTTGTTTTCAGTGACATTAACATCTATTCCCACAATTTACACATGAATCCGATATTAAAGTTCCTTCCTACAATTTACACGTGAGTCCATGTAATGGCAGCTAAAGGATATTAAAATATTCCCTTATTTACATGTTTTCCGTGATATCAACATTTATTCCCAGAATTTAGAAATGAATCCGATATTAATGTTCCTTCCAACAATTTACACATGAATCCCATATGAACGTTTCTTCCCACAATTTATGCATAAATCCCCATAACTACAGTTCCCACTCCATAAAAAACACCCCTATTTACTTGTTTTCAGGGATAATAATATTCATTCCAACAATTTAAACATGAATCCAATATTAACGTTTATTCCCAGAATTTACACATGAATCCGATAGTAACGTTCTTTCCCACAATTTACGCATAAATCCCCATAACTACAGCTCACACTCTTTAAAATACCCTCTTACTTACTGGTTTTCAGTGATATTAACATTCATTCCCACAAGTTAAACAAGAATCCGATATTAACGTTCACTCGCACAAGTTAACACATGAATCCGATAATAACGTTCATTCCCACAATTTACACATGAATCCACGTAAATTCAGCTAAAACATAATAAGGTACAACTTTATTTACATGTTTTTAGTGATAATTACATCTATTCCCACAATTTACAATGAATCCGATATTATAATTAATTCCCACAATTTTCAAATGAAACCACGTAAGCACAGCTAAAGCTAATTGGAAGGCATCTCTGGTTACCTCTTTTCACTGATGATATTTACACCCATTCCCACAATTTTCGCATGAATTCATTTAAATACAGCTAAAACGTATTAAAATACACCCTTTTTTACCTTTTTCAGTAATATTAGCATTCATTCCCTCAATTTTAATATGAATCCGATATTAGCGTTCTTTCCCACAATTTACAACTGAGTCCATGTAATGGCAGCTAAAAGGTAATAAAAAACTCCCTTATTTACCTGTTCTCCCTGATATTAACATTTATTCCCACAATTTAAAAGTGAATCCGATATTAATGTTCCTTCCAACAACTTACACATGAATCCCATATTAACTTTCATTCCCACAATTTCAACATGAAACCGATATTAACGTTCATTCCCACAATTTACACATGAATCCACGAAATTTCGGGTAAAACATAATAAAGTAGACCTTTATTTACATGTTTTTAGTGATAATTACATCTATTCCCACAATTTACAATGAATCCGATACTAAAATTAATTCTCACGATTTTCAATTGAATCCAAGTAACCACAACTAAAACTATATGGAATGCATCTTTGGTTACGTCTTTTCACTGATATTGACACCCATTCCCACAATTTACGCATGAATCCAAGTAACTGCAGCTAAAAGGTATAAAAAACACCCTTATTTACTTGTTTTCAGTGATATTAACATTTATTTTCACAATTTACACATGAATCCGATATTAACTTTCCTTCCCACAATTTACGCACGAGTCCCCATAACTACTGCTCGCACTCCTTAAAATACACCCTTATTTATTTGTTTTCAGTGATATTAACATCCATTCCCACAACTTTCAAATAAATCCACGTAGGCACAGCTAAAACTAATTGGAAGGCATCTTTGGTTACCTCTTTTCACTGATGATGTTTACACCCATTCCCACAATTTGCGCATGAATTCATGTAACTGCAGCTAAATGGTACTAAAAAACACCCTTATTTACTTGTTTTCAGTGATATTAGCATTCATTCCCACAAATTAAACATCAATCCAATATTAGCGTTCATTCTCACAATTTACACGTGAGTCCATGTAACGGCAGCTAAATGGTATTAAAATACTCCCTTATTTACCTGTTCTCCGTGATATTAACATTTCTTCCCACAATTTAAAAATGATTCCGATATAAATGTTCCTTCCCACAATTTACGCAAGAATCCCCATAACTACAGCACACACTATTTCAAACACACCCATATTTACTGGTTTCTAGTGATATTAACACTAATTCCCCAAATTTTAACATAAATTCGATATTAACGTTCATTCCAACAATTTACACATGAATCCCATATTAACTTACATTCCCAGAATTTACACATGAATCCGATAGTAACGTTCCTTCCCACAATTTACGCAAGAATCCCCATAACTACAGCACACACTATTTAAAACACACCCATATTTACTGGTTTTTAGTGATATTAACATTAATTCCCCAAATTTTAACATAAATCCGATATTAACATTCATTCCAACAATTTACACATGAATCCCATATTAACTTTCATTCCCGGAATTTACACATGAATCCGATAGTAACGTTCTTTCCCACAATTTACGCATAAATCCCCATAACTACAGTTCACACTCTTTAAAATACACTAATACTTACTGGTTTTCAGTGATATTAACATTCACTCCCACAAGTTAACACATGAATCCGGTAATAACGTTCATTCCCACAATTTACACATGAATCCACGTAAATTCAGCTAAAACATAAAATGGTACCACTTTATTTATATGCCTTTAGTGATAATTACATCTATTCCCACAATTTTCAATGAATCCGATATTATAATTAATTCCCACAATTTTCAAATGAATCCACGTAAGCACAGCTAAAACTAATTGGAAGGCATCTTTGGTTACCTTTTTTCACTGATGATATTGTTACTTATTCCCACAATTTACACATGAATCCACGTAATTTCAGGTAAAACATAATAAAGTAGACCTTTATTTACATGTTTTTAGTGATAATTACATCTATTCCCACAATTTACAATGAATCCGATACTAAAATTAATTCTCACGATTTTCAATTGAATCCCCGTAACCATAACTAAAACAATATGGAATGCATCTTTGGTTACGTCTTTTCACTGATATTGACACCCATTCCCACAATTTACGCATGAATCCAAGGAACTGCAGCTAAAAGGTATTAAAAAACACCCTTATTTACTTGTTTTCAGTGATATTAACATTCATTCCCACAATTTAAACATGATTCCGATATTAACGTTCATTCCCACACTTTACACATGAATCCGATATGAACGTTCCTTCCCACAATTTATTTATAAAGCCCCATAACTACCGTTCAAATTCCTTAAAAAACAACATTTTTTACTTGTTTTCAGTGATATTAACATTTATTCCCACAAGTTAACACATGAATCCGGTAATAACGTTCATTCCCACAATTTACACATGAATCCACGTAAATTCGGCTAAAACATAATAAGGTACAACTTTATTTGCATGCTTTTAGTGATAATTACATCTATTCCAACAATTTACAATGAATCCGATATTATAATTAATTCTCACGATTTTCAAATGAATCTACGTAACTACAACTAAAACTATATGGAATGCATCTTTGGTTACGTCTTTTCACTGATATTAACACCCATTCCCACAATTTACGCATGAATCCAAGTAACTGCAGCTAAAAGGTATTAAAAACACCCTTATTTAGTTGTTTTCAGTGACATTAACATCTATTCCCACAATTTACACATGAATCCGATATTAAAGTTCCTTCCTACAATTTACACGTGAGTCCATGTAATGGCAGCTAAAGGATATTAAAATACTCCCTTATTTACATGTTTTCCGTGATATCAACATTTATTCCCAGAATTTAGAAATGAATCCGATATTAATGTTCCTTCCAACAATTTACACATGAATCCCATATGAACGTTTCTTCCCACAATTTATGCATAAATCCCCATAACTACAGTTCCCACTCCATAAAAAACACCCCTATTTACTTGTTTTCAGTGATAATAATATTCATTCCAACAATTTAAACATGAATCCAATATTAACGTTTATTCCCAGAATTTACACATGAATCCGATAGTAACGTTCTTTCCCACAATTTACGCATAAATCCCCATAACTACAGCTCACACTCTTTAAAATACCCTCTTACTTACTGGTTTTCAGTGATATTAACATTCATTCCCACAAGTTAAACAAGAATCCGATATTAACGTTCACTCGCACAAGTTAACACATGAATCCGATAATAACGTTCATTCCCACAATTTACACATGAATCCACGTAAATTCAGCTAAAACATAATAAGGTACAACTATATTTACATGTTTTTAGTGATAATTACATCTATTCCCACAATTTACAATGAATCCGATATTATAATTAATTCCCACAATTTTCAAATGAAACCACGTAAGCACAGCTAAAGCTAATTGGAAGGCATCTCTGGTTACGTCTTTTCCCTGATATTGACACCCATTCCCACAATTTACGCATGAATCCAAGTAACTGCAGCTAAAAGGTATTAAAAAACACCCTTATTTACTTGTTTTCAGTGATATTAACATTTATTCCCACAATTTACACATGAATCCGATATTAACGTTCCTTCCCACAATTTGCACATGAGTCCCCATAACTACTGCTCACACTCTTTAAAATACACCGTTATTTATTTGTTTTCAGTGATATTAACATTCATTCCCACAATTTTAAAATTAATCCAAGTAACCACAGCTAAAACTATACGGAATGCATCTTTGGTTAAGTCTTTTCACTGATATTGACACCCATTCCCAAAATTTACGCATGAATCCATTTAACTGCAGCTAAAAGGTATTAAAAAACACCCTTATTTACTTGTTTTCAGTGATATTAAAATTTATTCCCACAATTTAAACATGATTGCGATATTAACGTTCATTCCCACAATTTACACATGAGCCCATGTAACGGTAGCTAAAAGGTATTAAAATAATCACTTATTTACCTGTTCTCAGTGATATTAACATTCATTCCCACAATTTAAAAATGAATCTGATATTAATGTTCCTTCCAACAATTTACACATGAATCCCATATTAACTTTCATTTCCTGAATTTACACATGAATCCGATAGAAACGTTCTTTCCCACAATTTACGCATAAATCCCCATAACTACAGCTCACACTCTTTAAAATACCCTCTTACTTACTGGTTTTCAGTGTTATTAACATTCATTCCCACAAGTTAAACATGAATCCGATATTAACGTTCACTCCCACAAGTTAACACATGAATCCAATAATAACGTTCATTCCCACAAGTTACACATGAATCCACGTAAATTCCGCTAAAACATAATAAGGTACAACTTTATTTACATGTCTTTAGTGATAATTACATCTATTCCCACAATTTACAATGAATCCGATATTATAATCAATTCCTACAATTTTCAATTGAATCCACGTAAGCACAGCTAAAACTAATTGGAAGGCATCTTTGGTTACGTCTTTTCCCTGATATTGACACCCATTCCCACAATTTACGCATGAATCCAAGTAACTGCAGCTAAAAGGTATTAAAAAACACCCTTATTTACTTGTTTTCAGTGATATTAACATTTATTCCCACAATTTACACATGAATCCGATATTAACGTTCCTTCCCACAATTTGCACATGAGTCCCCATAACTACTGCTCACACTCTTTAAAATACACCGTTATTTATTTGTTTTCAGTGATATTAACATTCATTCCCACAATTTTAAAATTAATCCAAGTAACCACAGCTAAAACTATACGGAATGCATCTTTGGTTAAGTCTTTTCACTGATATTGACACCCATTCCCAAAATTTACGCATGAATCCATTTAACTGCAGCTAAAAGGTATTAAAAAACACCCTTATTTACTTGTTTTCAGTGATATTAAAATTTATTCCCACAATTTACACATGAATCCGATATTAAAATTAATTCCCACAATTTTCAAATGACTCCACGTAACAACAACTAAAACTTCATTGAATTCATCTTTGGTTACCCTTTTTCACTGATGATAATGACACTCATTCCAACAGTTTACACAAGAATCCGATATTAACGTTCCTTCCCACAACATACGCATGAATTCCATAATAATGTTCATTCCCACAATTTACACATGAGCCCACGTAATTTCAACTAAAAAAAATTAAATTGCACTTTTATTTACTTGTTCTTAGTGATAATAAGAAATATTACCACATTTTACAATGAATCCGAAATTAAAATTCATTCCCACAACTTTCAAATGAATCCACGTAACCATAGCTAAAACTATATGGAATGCATCTTTGGGTACGTCTTTTCATTGATATTGATACCCATTCCCACAATTTACCCTTGAATCCAAGTAACTGCAGCTAAAAGGTATTAAAAAACACCCTTATTTACTTGTTTTCAGTGATATTAACATTTATTCCCACAATTTACACGTGAATCCGATATTAACGTTCCCTCCCACAATTTACACAAGATTGCACATAACTACTGCTCACACTCCTTAAAACACACCCTTATTTACTTGTTTTCAGTGATATTAACATTCATTCCCACAATTTAAACATGATTGCGATATTAACGTTCATTCCCACAATTTACAACATGAATCCATATGAGCGTTCGTTCCCACTTATTTATGTCCATATAACATTATATCCCACTCTTTAAAATCACCGATATTATTTGTTCTTCACTGATATTAACTTCATTCCCACAATTTCAACATGAAACCGATATTAACGTTCATTCCCACAATTTACACATGAATCCGATATGAACGTTCCTTCCATAATTTAGGATAATCCCCATAACTACAGTTCACATCTTAAAACACACCTTATTTACATGTTTTCAGTATATTAACTCATTCCACAATTAACATGAATATCCTTGTTAACTTCCTTCCCACAATTTACGCATGATCCCCGTAACTATGACTCACACTTAAAAAACACCGTTATTTATATGTTTTCAGTGATATTAACGTTCACTCCACAAGTTACACATTAATCCATAATAACCTTCATTCCCACAATTTACACATGAATCCACGTAATTTCATGCAAAAACATAATAAAGTACAACTTTATTTACATAATTTTAGTGATAATTACACCTATTCCCCACAATTTACAAGAATTCGATATTAAAATTAATTCCCACAATTTTCAAATGACTCCACGTAACAACAACTAAAGCTTCATGGAATTCATCTTTTACCCATTTTCACTTATGATAATGACACTCATTCCAACAGTTTACACAAGAATCGATATTAACGTTCCTTCCCAAACATACGCATAAATTCCATAATAATGTTCATTCCCACATTTACACATGAGCCCACGTAATTTCAACTAAAAGAAATTAAATTGCACCTTTATTTACTTGTTCTTAGTGATAATAAGAAATATTACCACAACAATGAATCCGAAATTAAAATTCATTCCCACAACTTTCAAATGAATCCACGTAACCACAGCTAAAACTATATAGAATGCATCTTTTGTTACGTCTTTTCATTGATATTGATACCCATTCCCACAATTTACGCTTGAATCCATGTAACGGCAGCTAAAAGGTATTAGAATGCCCCTATTTACCTGTTCTTCGTGATATTAACATTCATTCCACATATTAAAAATGAATCCGATATTAATTTTCCTTCCAACAATTTACACATGAATCCCATATTAACTTTCATTCCAGAATTTACACATGAATCCAATAGTAACGTTTTTTCCCTCAATTTACACATGAATTATCGTATTTTCAGCTAAAACATAATAAAGTAGACCTTTATTTACATGTTTTTAGTGATAATTAATCTATTCCCACAATTTACAATGAATCCGATATTAAAAATAATTCCCAGATTTTCAAATGAATCCACGTAACTGCAGCTAAAAGTATTAGAATACACCCCTATTTACCTGTTCTTCGTGATATTAACATTCATTCCCACATATTAAAAATGAATCCGATATTAATTTTCCTTCCAACAATTTACACATGAATCCCATATTAACTTTCATTCCCAGAATTTACACATGAATCCAATAGTAACGTTTTTTCCCACAATTTACACATGAATTAACGTAAATTCAGGTAAAACATAATAAAGTAGACCTTTATTTACATGTTTTTAGTGATAATTACATCTATTCCCACAATTTACAATGAATTCGATACTAAAATTAATTCTCACGATTTTCAAATGAGTCCACGTAACCACAACTAAAACTATATGGAATGCATCTTTGGTTACGTCTTTTCACTGATATTGACACCCATTCCCACAATTTACGCATGAATCCAAGGAACTGCAGCTAAAAGGTATTAAAAAACACCTTATTTACTTGTTTTCAGTGATATTAACATTCATTCCCACAATTTAAACATGATTCCGATATTAACGTTCATTCCCACACTTTACACATGAATCCGATATGAACGTTCCTTCCCACAATTTATTTATAAAGCCCCATAACTACCGTTCAAATTCCTTAAAAAACAACATTTTTTACTTGTTTCAGTGATATTAACATTTATTCCCACAAGTTAACACATGAATCCGGTAATAACGTTCATTCCACAATTTACACATGAATCCACGTAAATTCAGCTAAAACATAATAAGGTACAACTTTATTTGCATGCTTTTAGTGATAATTACATCTATTCCAACAATTTACAATGAATCCGATATTATAATTAATTCTCACGATTTTCAATGAATCTACGTAACCACAACTAAAACTATATGGAATGCATCTTTGGTTACGTCTTTTCACTGATATTAACACCCATTCCCACAATTTACGCATGAATCCAAGTAACTGCAGCTAAAAGGTATTAAAAAACACCCTTATTTACTTGTTTTCAGTGACATTAACATCTATTCCACAATTTACACATGAATCCGATATTAAAGTTCCTTCCTACAATTTACACGTGAGTCCATGTAATGGCAGCTAAAGGATATTAAAATATCCTTATTTACATGTTTTCCGTGATATCAACATTTATTCCAGAATTTAGAAATGAATCCGATATTAATGTTCCTTCCAACAATTTACACATGAATCCATATGAACGTTTCTCCCACAATTTATGCATAAATCCCATAACTACAGTTCCCACTCCATAAAAACACCCCTATTTACTTGTTTTCAGTGATAATAATATTCATTCCAACAATTTAAACATGAATCCAATATTAACGTTTTTCCAGAATTTACACATGAATCGATAGTAACGTTCTTTCCCACAATTTACGCATAAATCCCCATAACTACAGCTCACACTCTTTAAAATACCCTCTTACTTACTGGTTTTCAGTGATATTAACATTCATTCCACAAGTTAAACAAGAATCCGATATTAACGTTCACTCGCACAAGTTAACACTGAATCCGATAATAACGTTCATTCCACAATTTACACATGAATCCACGTAAATTCAGCTAAAACATAATAAGGTACAACTTTATTTACATGTTTTTAGTGATAATTACATCTATTCCCAAATTTACAATGAATCCGATATTATAATTAATTCCCACAATTTTCAAATGAAACCACGTAAGCACAGCTAAAGCTAATTGGAAGGCATCTCTGGTTACCTCTTTTCACTGATGATATTTACACCCATTCCCACAATTTTCGCATGAATTCATTTAAATACAGCTAAAACGTAAAAATACACCCTTTTTTACCTTTTCAGTAATATTAGCATTCATTCCTCTCAATTTTAATATTATTGCGATATTAACGTTCATTCCCACAATTTACAACTGAGTCCATGTAATGGCAGCTAAAAGGTAATAAAAAACTCCCTTATTTACCTGTTCTCCGTGATATTAACATTTATTCCCACAATTTAAAAGTCAATCCGATATTAATGTTCCTTCCAACAACTTACACATGAATCCCATATTAACTTTCATTCCCACAATTTCAACATGAAACCGATATTAACGTTCATTCCCACAATTTACACATGAATCCACGAAATTTCAGGTAAAACATAATAAAGTAGACCTTTATTTACATGTTTTTAGTGATAATTTACATCTATTCCCACAATTTACAATGAATCCGATACTAAAATTAATTCTCACGATTTTCAATTGAATCCAAGTAACCACAACTAAAACTATATGGAATGCATCTTTGGTTACGTCTTTTCACTGATATTGACACCCATTCCCACAATTTACGCATGAATCCAAGTAACTGCAGCTAAAAGGTATAAAAAACACCCTTATTTACTTGTTTCAGTGATATTAACATTTATATTCACAATTTACACATGAATCCGATATTAACTTTCCTTCCCACAATTTACGCACGAGTCCCCATAACTACTGCTCGCACTCCTTAAAATACACCCTTATTTATTGTTTTCAGTGATATTAACATCCATTCCCACAACTTTCAAATAAATCCACGTAGGCACAGCTAAAACTAATTGGAAGGCATCTTTGGTTACCTCTTTTCACTGATGATGTTTACACCCATTCCCACAATTTGCGCATGAATTCATGTAACTGCAGCTAAATGGTACTAAAAAACACCCTTATTTACTTGTTTTCAGTGATATTAGCATTCATTCCCACAAATTAAACATCAATCCAATATTAGCGTTCATTCTCACAATTTACACGTGAGTCCATGTAACGGCAGCTAAATGGTATTAAAATACTCCCTTATTTACCTGTTCTCCGTGATATTAACATTTCTTCCCACAATTTAAAAATGATTCCGATATAAATGTTCCTTCCCACAATTACGCAAGAATCCCCATAGCTACAGCACACACTATTTCAAACACACCCATATTTACTGGTTTCTAGTGATATTAACATTAATTCCCCAAATTTTAACATAAATTCGATATTAACGTTCATTCCAACAATTTACACATGAATCCCATATTAACTTTCATTCCCAGAATTTACACATGAATCCGATAGTAACGTTCCTTCCCACAATTTACGCAAGAATCCCCATAACTACAGCACACACTATTTAAAACACACCCATATTTACTGGTTTTTAGTGATATTAACATTAATTCCCCAAATTTAACATAAATCCGATATTAACATTCATTCCAACAATTTACACATGAATCCCATATTAACTTTCATTCCCGGAATTTACACATGAATCCGATAGTAACGTTCTTTCCCACAATTTACGCATAAATCCCCATAACTACAGTTCACACTCTTTAAAATACACTAATACTTACTGGTTTTCAGTGATATTAACATTCACTCCCACAAGTTAACACATGAATCCGGTAATAACGTTCATTCCCACAATTTACACATGAATCCACGTAAATTCAGCTAAAACATAAAATGGTACCACTTTATTTATATGCCTTTAGTGATAATTACATCTATTCCCACAATTTTCAATGAATCCGATATTATAATTAATTCCCACAATTTTCAAATGAATCCACGTAAGCACAGCTAAAACTAATTGGAAGGCATCTTTGGTTACCTTTTTTCACTGATGATATTGTTACTTATTCCCACAATTTACACATGAATCCACGTAATTTCAGGTAAAACATAATAAAGTAGACCTTTATTTACATGTTTTTAGTGATAATTACATCTATTCCCACAATTTACAATGAATCCGATACTAAAATTAATTCTCACGATTTTCAATTGAATCCCCGTAACCATAACTAAAACAATATGGAATGCATCTTTGGTTACGTCTTTTCACTGATATTGACACCCATTCCCACAATTTGCGCATGAATCCAAGTAACTGCAGCTAAAAGGTATTGAAAAACACCCTTATTTACATGTTTTCAGTGATATTAACATTTATTCCCACAATTTAAACATGATTCCGAAAAGAACGTTCATTCCCACAATTTATGCATAAATCCCCATAACTACTGCTCACTCTCTTTAAAATACACCGTTCTTTATTTGTTTTCAGTGATATTAACATTCATTCCCAGAATTCACACATGAATCCGATAGTAACGTTCCTTCCCACAATTTACGCAAGAATCCCCATAACTACAGCACCCACTATTTAAAACACACCCATATTTACTGGTTTTTAGTGATATTAACATTAATTCCCCAAATTTTAACATAAATCCGATATTAACATTCATTCCAACAATTTACACATGAATCACATATTAACTTTCATTCCCAGAATTTACACATGAATCCGATAGTAACGCTCTTTCCCACAATTTACGCATAAATCCCCATAACTACAGTTCACACTCTTTAAAATACACTAATACTTACTGGTTTTCAGTGATATTAACATTCACTCCCACAAATTAACACATGAATCCGGTAATAACGTTCATTCCCACAATTTACACATGAATCCACGTAAATTCGGCCAAAACATAAAATGGTACCACTTTATTTATATGGCTTTAGTGATAATTACATCTATTCCCACAACTTTCTGTGAATCCGATATTATAATTAATTCCCACAATTTTCAAATGAATCCACGTAAGCACAGCTAAAACTAATTGGAAGGCATCTTTGATTACCTCTTTTCTCTGATGATATTGTTACTTATTCCCACAATTTACACATGAATCCACGTAATTTCAGGTAAAACATAATAAAGTAGACCTTTATTTACATGTTTTTAGTGATAATTACATCTATTCCCACAATTTACAATGAATCCGATACTAAAATTAATTCTCACGATTTTCAATTGAATCCCCGTAACCATAACTAAAACTATATGGAATGCATCTTTGGTTACGTCTTTTCACTGATATTGACACCCATTCCCACAATTTACGCATGAATCCAAGTAACTGCAGCTAAAAGGTATTAAAAAACACCCTTATTTACTTGTTTTCAGTGATATTAACATTTATTCCCACAATTTAAACATGATTCCGAAAATAACGTTCATTCCCACAATTTACACATGAATCCGATATGAACGTTCCTTCCCACAATTTATGCATAAATCCCCATAACTAATGCTCACTCTCTTTAAAATACACCGTTATTTATTTATTTTCAGTGATATTTACATTCATTCCCACAATTTCAACACGAAACCGATATTAACGTTCATTCCCACAATTTACACATGAATCCTATATTAAAATTAATTCCCACAATTTTCAAATGACTCCACGTAACAACAACTAAAACTTCATGGAATTCATCTTTGGTTACCCTTTTTCACTGATGATATTGACACTCATTCCAACAGTTTACACAAGAATCCGATATTAACGTTCCTTCCCACAACATACGCATGAATTCCATAATAACGTTCATTCCCACAATTTACACATGAGTCCACGTAATTTCAACTAAAAGAAATTAAATTGCACCTTTATTTTCTTGTTCTTAGTGATAATAAGAAATATTACCACAATTTACAATGAATCCCATATTAAAATTCAATCCCACAACTTTCAAATGAATCCACGTAACACAGCTAAAAGTAATTAGAAGGCATCTTTTGTTACCTCTTTTCACTGATGATATTTACACCCATTCCCACAATTTGCGCATGAATCCATGTAAACACAGCTAAAACGTATTAAAATACATCCTTCTTTACTTGTTTTCAGTGATATTAGCATTCATTCCCCCAATTTAAACATGGTTCCGAAATTAACGTTCATTCCCACAATTTTCACATGAATCAGACATGAACGTTCCTTCCCACAATTTATGCATAAATCCCCATAACTACTGCTCACTCTGTTTAAAAGACACCGTTATTTATTTGTTTTCAGTGATATTTACATTCATTCCCACAATTTCAACACGAAACCGATATTAACGTTCATTCCCACAATTTACACATGAATCGGATATGAACGTTCCTTCCCACAATTTATGGATAAATTCCCATAACTACAGTTCACACTCCTTAAAAAACACCATTTTTTACTTGTTTTCAGTGATATTAACATTTTTTCCCACAATTTCCACATGAATCCGATATTAACGTTTCTTCCCACAATTTATGCATAAATCCCCATAACTACTGCTCACTCTCTTTAAAATACACCGTTATTTATTTGTTTTCAGTGATATTAACATTCATTCCCACAATTTCAACACGAAACCGATATTAACGTTCATTCCCACAATTTACACATCAATCGGATATGAACGTTCCTTCCCACAATTTATGGATAAATTCCCATAACTACAGTTCACACTCCTTAAAAAACACCATTTTTTACTTGTTTTCAGTGATATTAACATTTTTTCCCACAATTTCCACATGAATCCTATAATAACCTTCATTCCCACAATTTACACATGATTCCACGTAATTTCAGCAAAACATAATAATGTACAACTTTATTTACATAATTTTAGTGATAATTACACCTATTCCCACAATTTACAATGAATCCGATATTAAAATTAATTCCCACAATTTTCAAATGACTCCACGTAACCACAACTAAAACTTCATGGAATTCATCTTTGGTTACCCTTTTTCACTGATGATATTGACACTCATTCCAACAATTTACACAAGAATCCGATATTAACGTTCCTTCCCACAACATACGCATGAATTCCATAATAACGTTCATTCCCACAATTTACAAATGAGTCCACGTAATTTCAACTAAAAGAAACTAAATTGCACATTTATTTACTTGTTCTTAGTGATTATAAGAATTATTACCACATTTTACAATGAATCCGAAATTAAAATTCATTCCAACAACTTTCAAATGAATCCACGTAACCACAGCTAAAACTATATGGAATGCATCTTTGGTTAAGTCTTTTCACTGATATTGACACCCATTCCCACAATTTACGCTTGAATCCATGTAACGGCAGCAAAAAGATATTAAAATACACCCCTATTTACCTGTTCTCCGTGATATTAACATTCATTCCCACAATTTAAAAATGAATCCGATATTAATGTTCCTTAAAACAATTTACACATGAATCCCATATAAACTTTCATTCCCAGAATTTACACATGAATCCGATAGTAACGTTTTTTCCCAAAATTTACACATGAATCCACGTAATTTCAGCTAAAACATAATAAAGTAGACCTTTATTTACATGTTTTTGGTGATAATTACATCTATTCCCACAATTTACAATGAATCCGATATTAAAAATAATTCCCACGATTTTCAAATGAATCCACGTAACCACAACTAAAACTTAATGAAATGCATCTTTGGTTACGTTCTTTCACTGATATTGACAACCATTCCCACAATTTACGCATGAATCCAAGTAACTGCAGCTAAAAGGTATTAAAATACACCCCTATTTACCTGTTCTCCGTGATATTAACATTCATTCCCACAATTTAAAAATGAATCCGATATTAATGTTCCTTCCAACAATTTAAACATGAATCCCATATTAACTTTCACTCCCAGAATTTACACATGAATCTGATAGTAACGTTTTTTCCCACAATTTACGCATGAATCCACGTAATTTCAGCTAAAACATAAAATGGTACCACTTTATTTATATGCCTTTAGTGATAATTACATCTATTCCCACAATTTACAATGAATCCCATATTAAAATTCAATCCCACAACTTTCAAATAAATCCACGTAACACAGCTAAAACTAATTATAAGGCATCTTTGGTTACCTCTTTTCACTGATGATATTTACACCCATTCCCACAATTTGCGCATGAATCCATGTAAACACAGCTAAAACGTATTAAAATACATCCTTCTTTACTTGTTTTCAGTGATATTAGCATTCATTCCCACAATTTAAACATGGTTCCGAAATTAACGTTCATTCCCACAATTTTCACATGAATCAGATATGAACGTTCCTTCCCACAATTTATGCATAAATCCCCATAACTACTGCTCACTCTGTTTAAAATACACCGTTATTTATTTGTTTTCAGTGATATTAACATTCATTCCCACAATTTCAACACGAAACCGATATTAACGTTCATTCCCACAATTTACACATGAATCGGATATGAACGTTCCTTCCCACAATTTATGGATAAATTCCCATAACTACAGTTCACACTCCTTAAAAAACACCATTTTGTACTTGTTTTCAGTGATATTAACATTTTTTCCCACAATTTCCACATGAATCCGATATTAACGTTTCTTCCCACAATTTATGCATAAATCCCCATAACTACTGCTCACTCTCTTTAAAATACACCGTTATTTATTTGTTTTCAGTGATATTAACATTCATTCGCGCAATTTCAACACGAAACCGATATTAACGTTCATTCCCACAATTTACACATGAATCGGATATGAACGTTCCTTCCCACAATTTATGGATAAATTCCCATAACTACAGTTCACACTCCTTAAAAAACACCATTTTCTACTTGTTTTCAGTGATATTAACATTTTTTCCCACAATTTCCACATGAATCCTATAATATCCTTCATTCCCACAATTTACACATGATTCCACGTAATTTCAGCAAAACATAATAATATACAACTTTATTTACATAATTTTAGTGATAATTACACCTATTCCCACAATTTACAATGAATCCGATATTAAAATTAATTCCCACAATTTTCAAATGACTCCACGTAACCACAACTAAAACTTCATGGAATTCATCTTTGGTTACCCTTTTTCACTGATGATATTGACACTCATTCCAACAATTTACACAAGAATACGATATTAACGTTCCTTCCCACAACATACGCATGAATTCCATAATAACGTTCATTCCCACAATTTACACATGAGTCCACGTAATTTCAACTAAAAGAAACTAAATTGCACATTTATTTACTTGTTCTTAGTGATCATAAGAATTATTACCACATTTTACAATGAATCCGAAATTAAAATTCATTCCAACAACTTTCAAATGAATCCACGTAACCACAGCTAAAACTATATGGAATGCATCTTTGGTTACGTCTTTTCCTTGATATTGATACCCATTCCCACAACTTACGCTTGAATCCATGTAACGGCAGCAAAAAGGTATTAAAATACACCCCTATTTACCTGTTCTCCGTGATATTAACATTCATTCCCACAATTTAAAAATGAATCCGATATTAATGTTCCTTCCAACAATTTACACATGAATCCCATATTAACTTTCATTCCCAGAAATTACACATGAATCCGATAGTATCGTTTTTTCCCACAATTTACACATGAATCCACGTAATTTCAGCTAAAACATAATAAAGTAGACCTTTATTTACATGTTTTTGGTGATAATTACATCTATTCCCACAATTTAAAAATGAATTCGATATTAATGTTCCTTCCAACAATTTACACATGAATCCCATATTAACTTTCATTCCCAGCAATTACACATGAATCCGATAGTAGCGTTTTTCCCACAATTTACACATGAATCCACGTAATTTCAGCTAAAACATAATAAAGTAGACCTTTATTTACATGTTTTCAATCATAATTACAACTATTCCCACAATTTACAATGAATCCGATATTAAAATTCATTCCCACAACTTTCAAATGAATCCACGTAACCACAGCTAAAACTATATGGAATGCATCTTTTGTTACGTCTTTTCATTGATATTGATACCCATTCCCACAATTTACGCTTGAATCCATGTAACTGCAGCTAAAAGGTATTAAAACACACCTATATTTACCTGTTTTCCCTGATAATAACATTCATTCCCACAATTTAAACATGAATTCAATATTGACGTTTATTCCCTCAATGTACAAATGGATCCACGCAAATACAACTAGAAAGACTTAAAATGCACCATTATTTACTTACTTTCAGTGATTTTAACATTTATTCCCACAGTTTAAACATGAATCCGATATTAATGTTTATTCCCACAATTTCCACATAAATCCATGTATTTTTAGCTAAACCAAAATAAAGTACACCTTTATGAAAATGTTTTAGTTATATTAACATTTATTCCCACAATTTACAATGAATCCGATATTAAAATTCAATCCCACAATTTTCAAATGAATCCACGTAAGCACAGCTAAAACTAATTGGAAGGCATCTTTGGTTACCTCTTTTCACTGATGATATTGTTACTTATTCCAACAATTTACACATGAATCCACGTAATTTCAGGTAAAACATAATAAAGTAGACCTTTATTTACATGTTTTTAGTGATAATTACATCTATTCCCATAATTTACAATGAATCCGATACTAAAATTAATTCTCACGATTTTCAATTGAATCCCCGTAACCATAACTAAAACTATATGGAATGCATCTTTGGTTACGTCTTTTCACTGATATTGACACCCATTCCCACAATTTACGCATGAATCCAAGTAACTGCAGCTAAAAGGTATTAAAAAACACCCTTATTTACTTGTTTTCAGTGATATTAACATTTATTCCCACAATTTAAACATGATTCCGAAAATAACGTTCATTCCCACAATTTACACATGAATCCGATATGAACGTTCCTTCCCACAATTTATGCATAAATCCCCATAACTACTGCTCACTCTCTTTAAAATACACCGTTATTTATTTGTTTTCAGTGATATTAACATTCATTCCCACAATTTCAACACGAAACCGATATTAACGTTCATTCCCACAATTTACACATGAATCCTATATTAAAATTAATTCCCACAATTTTCAAATGACTCCACGTAACAACAACTAAAACTATATGGAATGCATCTTTGGTTACCTCTTTTCATTGATATTGACACCCATTCCCACACTTTGCGCATGAACCCAAGTAACTGTAGCTAAAAGGTATTAAAAAACACGCTTATTTACTTGTGTTCAGTGATATTAACATGTATTTTCAAAATTTACACATGAATCCGATATTAACGTTCCTTCCCACAATTTACGCATGAGTCCCCATAACTACTGCTCGCACTCCTTAAAATACACCGTTATTTATTTGTTTTCAGTGATATTAAAATTCATTCCCACAATTTAAAAATGATTCCGATATTAATGTTCCTTCCAACAATTTACACATGAATCCCATATTAACTTTCATTCCCAGAATTTACACATGAATCCGATAGTAACGTTTTTTCCCACAATTTACACATGAATCCACGTAATTTCAGCTAAAACATAAAATGGTACCACTTTATTTATATGCCTTTAGTGATAATTACATCTATTCCCACAATTTTCAATGAATCCGATATTCTAATTAATTCCCACAATTTTCAAATGAATCCGCGTAAGCACAGCTAAAACTAATTGGAAGGCATTATTGGTTACCTCTTTTCACTGATGATATTGTTACTTATTCCCACAATTTACACATGAATCCACGTAATTTCAGGTAAAACATAATAAAGTAGACCTTTATTTACATGTTTTTAGCGATACGTACATCTATTCCCACAATTTACAATGAATCCGATACTAAAAATAATTCCCACGATTTTCAAATGAATCCACGTAACCACAACTAAAACTTAATGAAATGCATCTTTGGTTACGTCTTTTCACTGATATTGACACCCATTCCCACAATTTACCCATAAATTCAAGTAACTGCAGCTAAAAGGCATTAAAACACACCTATATTTACTTGTTTTCAGTGATAATAACATTCATTCCCACAATTTAAACATGAATTCAATATTAACGTTTATTCCCTCAATTTACAAATGGATCCACGCAAATACAGCTAGAAAGACTTAAAATGCACCCTTATTTACTTGCTTTCAGTGATTTTAACATTTATTCCCACAGTTTAAACATGAATCCGATATTAACGTTCATTCCCACAATTTACACGTGAGTCCATGTAACGGCAGCTTAATGGTATTAAAATACTCCCTTATTTACCTGTTCTCCGTGATATTAACATTCATTCCCACAATTTAAAAATGAATCCGATATAAATGTTCCTTCCCACAATTTACGCAAGAATCCCCATAACTACAGCACACACTATTTAAAACACACCCATATTTACTGGTTTTTAGTGATATTAACATTAATTCCCCAAATTTTAACATAAATCCGATATTAACGTTCATTCCAACAATTTACACATGAATCCCATATTAACTTTCATTCCCAGAATTTACACATGAATCCGATAGTAGCGTTCCTTCCCACAATTTACGCAAGAATCCCCATAACTACAGCACACACTATTTGAAACACACCCATATTTACTGGTTTTTAGTGATATTAACGTTAATTCCCCAAATATTAACATAAATCCGATATTAACATTCATTCCAACAATTTACACAGGAATCCCATATTAACTTTCATTCCCAGAATTTACACATGAATCCGATAGTAACGTTCTTTCGCACAATTTACGCATAAATCCCCATAACTACAGTTCACACTCTTTAAAATACACTAATACTTACTGGTTTTCAGTGATATTATCATTCACTCCCACAAGTTAACACATGAATCCGGTAATAACGTTCATTCCCACAATTTACACATGAATCCATGTAAATTCTGCTAAAACATAAAATGGTACCACTTTATTTATATGCTTTTAGTGATAATTACATCTATTCTCACAATTTTCAATGAATCCGATATTATAATTAATTCCCACAATTTTCAAATGAATCCACGTAAGCACAGCTAAAACTAATTGGAAGGCATCTTTGGTTACCTCTTTTCACTGATGATATTGTTACTTGTTCCCACAATTTACACATGAATCCACGTAATTTCAGGTAAAACATAATAAAGTAGACCTTTATTTACATGTTTTTAGTGATAATTACATCTATTCCCACAATTTACAATGAATCCGATACTAAAATTAATTCTCAGGATTTTCAATTGAATCCATGTAACCACAACTAAAACTATATGGAATGCATCTTGGTTACGTCTTTTCACTGATATTGACACCCATTCCCACAATTTACGCATGAATCCAAGTAACTGCAGCTAAAATGTATTAAAAAACACCCTTATTTACTTGTTTTCAGTGATATTAACATTTATTTTCACAATTTACACATGAATCCGATATTAACTTTCCTTCCCACAATTTACGCACCAGTCCCCATAACTACTGCTCGCACTCCTTAAAATACACCGTTATTTATTTGTTTTCAGTGATATTAACATCCATTCCCACAACTTTCAAATAAATCCACGTAGGCACAGCTAAAACTAATTGGAAGGCATCTTTTGTTACCTCTTTTCACTGATGATGTTTACACCCATTCCCACAATTTGCGCATGAATCCATGTAACTGCAGCTAAATGGTACTAAAAAACACCCTTATTTACTTGTTTTCAGTGATATTAGCATTCATTCCCACAAATTAAACATCAATCGAATATTAGCGTTCATTCTAACAACTTACACGTGAGTCCATGTAACTGCAGCTAAATGGTATTTAAATACTCCCTTATTTACCTGTTCTCCGTGATATTAACATTCATTCCCACAATTTAAAAATGATTCCGATATAAATGTTCCTTCCCACAATTTACGCAAGAATCCCCATAACTACAGCACACACTATTTAAAACACACCCATATTTACTGGTTTCTAGTGATATTAACATTAATTCCCGAAATTTTAACATAAATTCGATATTAACGTTCATTCCAACAATTTACACATGAATCCCATAATAACTTTCATTCCCAGAATTTACACATGAATCCGATAGTAACGTTCCTTCCCACAATTTACGCAAGAATCCCCATAACTACAGCACACACTATTTAAAACACACCCATATTTACTGGTTTTTAGTGATATTAACATTAATTCCCCAAATTTTAACATAAATCCGATATTAACATTCATTCCAACAATTTACACATGAATCCCATATTAACTTTCATTCCCAGAATTTACACATGAATCCGACACTAACTAACGTTCTTTCGCACAATTTACGCATAAATCCCCATAACTACAGTTCACACTCTTTAAAATACACTAATACTTACTGGTTTTCAGTGATATTAACATTCACTCCCACAAGTTAACACATGAATCCGGTAATAACGTTCATTCCCACAATTTACACATGAATCCACGTAAATTCAGCTAAAACATAAAATGGTACCACTTTATTTATATGTCTTTAGTGATAATTACATCTATTCCCACAATTTTCAATGAATCCGATATTATAATTAATTCCCACAATTTTCAAATGAATCCACGTAAGCACAGCTAAAACTAATTGGAAGGCATCTTTGGTTACCTCTTTTCACTGATGATATTGTTACTTATTCCCACAATTTACACATGAATCCACGTAATTTCAAGTAAAACATAATAAAGTAGACCTTTATTTACATGTTTTTAGTGATAATTACATGTATTCCCACAATTTACAATGAATCCGATACTAAAATTAATTCTCACGATTTTCAATTGAATCCCCGTAAACATAACTAAAACAATATGGAATGCATCTTTGGTTACGTCTTTTCACTGATATTGACACCCATTCCCACAATTTACGCATGAATCCAAGTAACTGCAGCTAAAAGATATTAAAAAACACCCTTATTTACATGTTTTCAGTGATATTAACATTTATTCCCACAATTTAAACATGATTCCGAAAATAACGTTCATTACCACAATTTACACATGAATCCGATATGAACGTTCCTTCCCACAATTTATGCATAAATCCCCATAACTACTGCTCACTCTCTTTAAAATACACCGTTATTTATTTGTTTTCAGTGATATTAACATTCATTCCCACAATTTCAACACGAAACCGATATTAACGTTCATTCCCACAATTTACACATGAATCCTATATTAAAATTAATTCCCACAATTTTCAAATGACTCCACGTAACAACAACTAAAACTTCATGGAATTCATCTTTGGTTACCCTTTTTCACTTATGATATTGACACTCATTCCAACAGTTTACACAAGAATCCGATATTAACGTTCTTTCCCACAATTTACGCATAAATCCCCATAACTACAGTTCACACTCTTTAAAATACACTAATACTTACTGGTTTTCAGTGATATTAACATTCACTCCCACAAGTTAACACATGAATCCGGTAATAACGTTCATTCCCACAATTTACACATGAATCCACGTAATTTCAGGTAAAACACAATAAAGTAGACCTTTATTTACATGTTTTTAGTGATAATTACATCTATTCCCACAATTTACCATGATTCCGATATTATAATTAATTCCCACAATTTTCAAATGAATCCACGTAAGCACAGCTAAAACTAATTGGAAGGCATCTTTGGATACCTCTTGTCACTGATGATATTGTTACTTATTCCCACAATTTACACATGAATCCACGTAATTTCAGGTAAAACATAATAAAGTAGACCTTTATTTACATGTTTTTAGTGATAATTACATCTATTCCCACAATTTACAATGAATCCGATACTAAAATTAATTCTCACGATTTTCAATTGAATCCCCGTAACCATAACTAAAACAATATGGAATGCATCTTTGGTTACGTCTTTTCACTGATATTGACACCCATTCCCACAATTTACGCATGAATCCAAGTAACTGCAGCTAAAAGGTATTAAAAAACACCCTTATTTACATGTTTTTAGTGATATTAACATTTATTCCCACAATTTAAACATGATTCCGAAAATAACGTTCATTCCCACAATTTACACAAGAATCCGATATTAACGTTCTTTCCCACAATTTACGCATAAATCCCCATAGCTACAGTTCACACTCTTTAAAATACACTAATACTTACTGGTTTTCAGTGATATTAACATTCACTCCCACAATTTAAACATGATTCCGAAAATAACGTTCATTCCCACAATTTACACATGAATCCGATATGAACGTTCCTTCCCACAATTTATGCATAAATCCCCATAACTACTGCTCACTCTCTTTAAAATACACCGTTATTTATTTGTTTTCAGTGATATTAACATTCATTCCCACAATTTCAACACGAAACCGATATTAACGTTCATTCCCACAATTTACACATGAATCCTATATTAAAATTAATTCCCACAATTTTCAAATGACTCCACGTAACAACAACTAACACTTCATGGAATTCATCTTTGGTTACCCTTTTTCACTGATGATATTGACACTCATTCCAACAGTTTACACAAGAATCCGATATTAACGTTCTTTCCCACAATTTACGCATAAATCCCCATAACTACAGTTCACACTCTTTAAAATACACTAATACTTACTGGTTTTCAGTGATATTAACATTCACTCCCACAAGTTAACACATGAATCCGGTAATAACGTTCATTCCCACAATTTACACATGAATCCACGTAATTTCAGGTAAAACATAATAAAGTAGACCTTTATTTACATGTTTTTAGTGATAATTACATCTATTCCCACAATTTACCATGAATCCGATATTATAATTAATTCCCACAATTTTCAAATGAATCCACGTAAGCACAGCTAAAACTAATTGGAAGGCATCTTTGGTTACCTCTTTTCACTGATGATATTGTTACTTATTCCCACAATTTACACATGAATCCACGTAATTTCAGGTAAAACATAATAAAGTAGACCTTTATTTACATGTTTTTAGTGATAATTACATCTATTCCCACAATTTAAAATGAATCCGATACTAAAATTAATTCTCACGATTTTCAATTGAATCGCCGTAACCATAACTAAAACAATATGGAATGCATCTTTGGTTACGTCTTTTCACTGATACTGACACCCATTCCCACAATTTACCCATGAATCCAAGTAACTGCAGCTAAAAGGTATTAAAAAACACCCTTATTTACATGTTTTTAGTGATATTAACATTTATTCCCACAATTTAAACATGATTCCGAAAATAACGTTCATTCCCACAATTTACACATGAATCCGATATAATAATAATAATAATAATAATAATATTCGAATATTTCTACAGGATAACCTATCAGTACAATATGTACTGTTATCATTAGGGTCCTGATTCTTAAAAATTGATAAGTCAATAGTAAATATAGCTAAAAACTAAGTCTATACCAGTCCAAAGATAAAATTAATTTTCAAATCAAATAAAATGGTTTTCTAAAAATCGTCTAAAGAGTAGCCTAGATTTAAATTTTCTGGCAGTGAGCGGCAAGTCATTAAATTCTTTCCCGGCCAGATAATAAAATCCTTTGCGTCCAAATGTTGTCTTCACTATGAACGTTCCTTCCCACAAATTATGCATAAATCCCCATAACTACTGCTCACTCTCTTTAAAATACACCGTTATTTATTTGTTTTCAGTGATATTAACATTCATTCCCACAATTTCAACACGAAACCGATATTAACGTTCATTCCCACAATTTACACATGAATCCTATATTAAAATTAATTCCCACAATTTTTAAATGACTCCACGTAACAACAACTAACACTTCATGGAATTCATCTTTGGTTACCCTTTTTCACTGATGATATTGACACTCATTCCAACAGTTTACACAAGAATCCGATATTAACGTTCTTTCCCACAATTTACGCATAAATCCCCATAGCTACAGTTCACACTCTTTAAAATACACTAATACTTACTGGTTTTCAGTGATATTAACATTCACTCCCACAAGTTAACACATGAATCCGGTAATAACGTTCATTCCCACAATTTACACATGAATCCACGTAATTTCAGGTAAAACATAATAAAGTAGACCTTTATTTACATGTTTTTAGTGATAATTACATCTATTCCCACAATTTACCATGAATCCGATATTATAATTAATTCCCACAATTTTCAAATGAATCCACGTAAGCACAGCTAAAACTAATTGGAATGCATCTCTGGTTACGTCTTTTCACTGATATTGACACCCATTCCAACAATTTACGCATGAATCCAAGTAACTGCAGCTAAAAGGTATTAAAAAACACCCTTATTTACTTGTTTTCAGTGATATTAACATTTATTTTCACAATTTACACATGAATCCGATATTAACTTTCCTTCCCACAATTTACGCACGAGTCCCCATAACTACTGCTCGCACTCCTTAAAATACACCGTTATTTATTTGTTTTCAGTGATATTAACATCCATTCCCACAACTTTCAAATAAATCCACGTAGGCACAGCCAAAACTAATTGGAAGGCATCTTTGGTTACCTCTTTTCACTGATGATGTTTACACCCATTCCCACAATTTGCGCATGAATCCATGTAACTGCAGCTAAATGGTACTAAAAACACCCTGATTTACTTGTTTTCAGTGATATTAACATTTATTCCCACAATTTAAACATGATTCCGAAAATAACGTTCATTCCCACAATTTACACATGAATCCGATATGAACGTTCCTTCCCACAATTTATGCATAAATCCCCATAACTACTGCTCACTCTCTTTAAAATACACCGTTATTTATTTGTTTTCAGTGATATTAACATTCATTCCCACAATTTCAACACGAAACCGATATTAACGTTCATTCCCACAATTTACACATGAATCCTATGTTAAAATTAATTCCCACAATTTTCAAATGACTCCACGTAACAACAACTAACACTTCATGGAATTCATCTTTGGTTACCCTTTTTCACTGATGATATTGACACTCATTCCAACAGTTTACACAAGAATCCGATATTAACGTTCTTTCCCACAATTTACGCATAAATCCCCATAGCTACAGTTCACACTCTTTAAAATACACTAATACTTACTGGTTTTCAGTGATATTAACATTCACTCCCACAAGTTAACACATGAATCCGGTAATAACGTTCATTCCCACAATTTACACATGAATCCACGTAATTTCAGGTAAAACATAATAAAGTAGACCTTTATTTACATGTTTTTAGTGATAATTACATCTATTCCCACAATTTACCATGAATCCGATATTATAATTAATTCCCACAATTTTCAAATGAATCCACGTAAGCACAGCTAAAACTAATTGGAATGCATCTTTGGTTACGTCTTTTCACTGATATTGACACCCATTCCAACAATTTACGCATGAATCCAAGTAACTGCAGCTAAAAGGTATTAAAAAACACCCTTATTTACTTGTTTTCAGTGATATTAACATTTATTTTCACAATTTACACATGAATCCGATATTAACTTTCCTTCCCACAATTTACGCACGAGTCCCCATAACTACTGCTCGCACTCCTTAAAATACACCGTTATTTATTTGTTTTCAGTGATATTAACATCCATTCCCACAACTTTCAAATAAATCCACGTAGGCACAGCCAAAACTAATTGGAAGGCATCTTTGGTTACCTCTTTTCACTGATGATGTTTACACCCATTCCCACAATTTGCGCATGAATCCATGTAACTGCAGCTAAATGGTACTAAAAACACCCTGATTTACTTGTTTTCAGTGATATTAACATTTATTCCCACAATTTAAACATGATTCCGAAAATAACGTTCATTCCCACAATTTACACATGAATCCGATATGAACGTTCCTTCCCACAATTTATGCATAAATCCCCATAACTACTGCTCACTCTCTTTAAAATACACCGTTATTTATTTGTTTTCAGTGATATTAACATTCATTCCCACAATTTCAACACGAAACCGATATTAACATTCATTCCCACAATTTACACATGAATCCTATATTAAAATTAATTCCCACAATTTTCAAATGACTCCACGTAACAACAACTAAAACTTAATGAAATGCATCTTTGGTTACGTCTTTTCACTGATATTGACCACCATTCCCACAATTTACGCATGAATCCAAGTAACTGCAGCTAAAAGGTATTAAAAAAACATCCTTATTTACTTGTTTTCAGTGATATTAACATTTATTCCAAGTTTACACAAGAATCCGATATTAACGTTCCTTCTCACAACATACGCATGAATTCCATAATAACGTTCATTCCCACAATTTACACATGAGTCCACGTGATTTCAACTAAAAGAAATTAAATTGCACATTTATTTACTTGTTCTTAGTGATAATAAGAATTATTACCACATTTTACAATGAATCCGAAATTAAAATTCATTCCAACAACTTTCAAATGAATCCAGGTAACCACAGCTAAAACTATATGGAATGCATCTTTGGTTACGTCTTTTCATTGATATTGATACCCATTCCCACAACTTACGCTTGAATCCATGTAACGGCAGCATAAAGGTATTAAAATACACCCCTATTTACCTGTTCTCCGTGATATTAACATTCATTCCCACAATTTAAAAATGAATCCGATATTAATGTTCCTTCCAACAATTTACACATGAATCCCATATTAACTTTCATTCCCAGAAATTATACATGAATCCGATAGTAACGTTTTTTCCAACAATTTACACATGAATCCACGTAATTTCAGCTAAAACATAATAAAGTAGACCTTTATTTACATGGTTCTGGTGATAATTACATCTATTCCCACAATTTACAATGAATCCGATATTAAAAATAATTCCCACGATTTTCAAATGAATCCACGTAACCACAAGTAAAACTTAATGAAATCCATCTTTGGTTACGTCTTTTCACTGATATTGACACCCATTCCCACAATTTACGCAGGAATTCAAGTAACTGCAGTTAAAAGGAATTAAAAAACACCCTTATTTACTTGTTTTCAGTGATATTAACATGTATTTTCAAAATTTACACATGAATCCGATATTAACGTTCATTCCCACATTTTACACATGATTCCGATATGAACGTTCCTTCCCACAGTTTATGCATAAATCCCCATAACTACTGCTCACACTCTTTATAATACACCGTTATTTATTTGTTTTCAATGATATTAACATTCATTCCCACAATTTAAACATGAATCCGATATTAACGTTCATTCCCACACTTTACACATGAATCCGATATGAACGTTCCTTCCCACAATTTATGGATAAATCCCCATAACTACTGCTCACACTCTTTAAAATACACCGTTATTTATATGTTTTCAGTGATATTAACGTTCACTCCCACAAGTTAACACATGAATCCTATAATAACCTTCATTCCCACAATTTACACATGAATCCACGTAATTTCAGCAAAAACATAATAAAGTACAACTTTATTTACATAATTTTAGTGATAATTACACCTATTCCCACAATTTACAATGGATCCGATATTAAAATTAATTCCCACAATTTTCAAATGACTCCACGTAACCACAACTAAAACTTTATGGAGTTCATCTTTGGTTACCCTTTTTCACTGATGATAATGACACTCATTCCAACCGTTTACAGATGAATCCGATATTAACGTTATTTCCCACAACTTAGGCATCAATCCCATATTAATGTTCCTTCCCACAATTTTCACATGAATCCACGTAATTTCAGCTAAAACATAATAAAGTAGACCTTTATTTACATGTTTTCAATCATAATTACATCTATTCCCACAATTTACAATGAATCCGATATTAAAATTCATTCCCACAACTTTCAAATGAATCCACGTAACCACAGCTAAAACTATATGGCATGCATCTTTGGTTACGTCTTTTCATTGATATTGACACTCATTTCCACAATTTACGCATGAATCCATGTAACTGCAGCTAAAAGGTATTAAAACACCGCCCTATTTAGTTGTTTTCAGTGATAATAACATTCATTCCCACAATTTAAACATGAATTCAATATTAACGTTTAATCCCTCAATTTACAAAGGATCCACGCAAATACAGATAGAAAGACTTAAAATGCACCCTTATTTACTTGCCTTCAATGATTTTAACATTTATTCCCACAGTTTAAACATGAATCCGCTATTAATGTTTTTTCCCACAATCTACACATCAATCCATGTATTTTTAGCTAAACCAAAATAAAGTACACCTTTATTAAAATGTTTTAGTTATATTAACATTTATTCCCATAATTTACAATGAATCCGATATTAAAATTCAATTCCACAACTTTCAAATGAATCCACGTAAGCACAGCTAAAACTAATTGGAATGCATCTTTGGTTACCTCTTTTCACTGATGATATTTACACCCAATCCCACAATTTGCGCATGAATCCATGTAAATACAGCTAAAGCGTATTAAAATACACCCTTCTTTACTTGTTTTCAGTGATATTAACATTTATTCCCACAATTTACACATGAATCCGATATTAACGTTCCTTCCCACAATTTACGCATGAGTCCCCATAACTACTGCTCACATTCTTTAAAATACACCGTTATTTATTTGTTTTCAGTGATATTAACATTCATTCCCACAATTTTCAAATTAATCCACGTAACCACAGCTGAAAGTATATGGAATGCATCTTTGGTTAAGTCTTTTCACTGATATTGACACCCATTCCCAAAATTTACGCATGAATCCATGTAACTGCAGCTAAAAGGTATTAAAAAACACCCTTATTTACTTGTTTTCAGTGATATTAACATTTATTCCCTGAATTTACACATGAATCCGATAGTAACGTTCTTTCCACAATTTACGCATAAATCCCCATAACCACAGTTCAAACTCTTTAAAATACACTAATACTTACTGGTTTTCAGTGATATGAATATTCATTCCCACAAGTTAACACATGAATCCGGTAATAACGTTCATTCCCACAATTTACACATGAATCCACGTAAATTCAGCTAAAACATAATAAGGTACAACTTTATTTACATGTTTTTAGTGATAATTGCATCTAATCCCACAATTTACACTGAATCCGATATTATAATTAATTCCAAAAATTTTCAAATGAATACACGTAGGCACAGCTAAAACTAATTGGAAGGCATCTTTGGTTACCTCTTTTCACTGATGATATTGTTACTTATTCCCACAATTTATACATGAATCCACGTAATTTAAGGTAAAACATAATAAAGTAGACCTTAATTTACATGTTTTTAGTGATAATTACATCTATTCCCACAATTTACAATGAATCCGATACCAAAATTTATTCTCACGATTTTCAAATGAATCCACGTAACCACAACTAAAACTATATGGAATGCATCTTTGGTTACGTCTTTTCACTGATATTGACACCCATTCCCACACTTTACGCATGAATCCATGTAACTGCAGCTTAAAGGTATTAAAAAACACCATTATTTATTTGTTTTCAGTGATATTAACATTTATTCCCACAATTTACACATGAATCCGATATTAGCGTTCCTTCCCACAATTTACGCATGAGTCCCCATAACTACTGCTCACACTAATTAAAATACCCCCTTATTTACTGGTTTTCAGTGATATTAGCTAACATTCATTCCCACAATTTAGACAAAAATCAGATATTGACGTTGATTCCCATAATTAACACATCAATCCCATTATAACCTTCTTTCTCACAATTTACACATTAATCCACCTAATTTCAGCTAAAACATAATAAATTACACCTTTATCTACATGTTTTTAGTGATAATTACATCTGTTCCCACAATTTACAATGAATCCGATATTAAAATTCAATCCCACAACTTTCAAATGAATCCACGTAAGCACAGCTAAAACTAATTGGAATGCATCTTTGGTTACCTCTTTTCACTGATGATATTTTCACCCAATCCCACAATTTGCGCATGAATCCATGTAAATACAGCTAAAACGTATTAAAATACACCCTTCTTTACTTGTTTTCAGTGATGTTAGCATTCAATCCCACAAATTAAACATCAATCCAATATTAGCGTTCATTCCCACAATTTACACGTGAGTCCATGTAACGGCAGCTAAATGGTATTAAAATTCTCCCTTATTTACCTGTTCTCCGTGATATTAACATTCATTCCCACAATTTAAAAATCAATCCGATATTAATGTTCCTTCCCGCAATTTACGCAAGAATTCCCATAACTACAGCACACACTATTTAAAACACACCCATATTTACTTGTTTTTAGTGATATTAACATTAATTCCCCAAATTTTAAAATAAATCCGATATTAACGTTCATTCCAACAATTTACACATGAATCCCATATTAACTTTCATTCCCAGAATTTACACATGAATCCGATAGTAACGTTCTTTCCCACAATTTACGCATAAATCCCCATACCTACAGTTCACACTCTTTAAAATACACCATTTTTGACTTGTTTTCGGTGATATTAACATTTATTCCCACAATTTACACATGAATCCGATATTAACGTTTCTTCCCACAATTTATGCATAAATCCCCATAACTACTGCTCACACTCTTTATAATACACCGTTATTTATTTGTTTTCCCTGATAATAACATTCATTCCCACAATTTAAACATGAATTCAATATTAACGTTTATTCCCTCAATTTACAAATGGATCCACGCAAATACAACTAGAAAGACTTAAAATGCACCCTTATTTACTTGCTTTCAGTGATTTTAACATTTATTCCCACAGTTTAAACATGAATCCGATATTAATGTTTATTTCCACAATTTACACATAAAACCATGTATTTTTAGCTAAACCAAAATAAAGTACACCTTTATGAAAATGTTTTAGTTATATTAACATTTATTCCCACAATTTACAATGAATCCGATATTAAAATTCAATCCCACAACTTTCAAATGAATCCACGTAATCACAGCTAAAACTAATTGGAAGGCATCTTTGGTTACCTCTTTTAACTGATGATATTTAAACCCATTCCCACAATTTGCGCGTGAATCCATGTAAATACAGCTAAAACGTATTAAATTACACCCTTCTTTACTTGTTTTCAGTGATATTAGCATTCATTCCCACAAATTAAACATCAATCCCATATTAGCGTTCATTCCCACAATTTACACGTCAGTCCATGTAACGGCAGCTAAATGGTGTTAAAATACTCCCTTATTTACCTGTTCTCCGTGATATTAACATTCATTCCCGCAATTTAAAAATGAATCCGATATTAATGTTCCTTCCCACAATTTACGAAAGAATCCTCATAACTACAGCACACACTATTTAAAACACACCCATATTTACTGGTTTTTAGTGATATTAACATTAAATCCCCAAATGTTAGCATAAATCCGATATTAACGTTCATTCCAACGATTTACACATGAATCCCATATTAACTTTCATTCCCCGAATTTACACATGAATCCGATAGTAACGTTCTTTCCCACAATTTACGCATATATCCCCATAACTACAGTTCACACTCTTTAAAATACACTAATACTTACTGGTTTTCAGTGATATTAACATTCATTCCCACAAGTTAAACATGAATCCGATATTAACGTTCACTCGCACAAGTTAACACATGAATCCGGTAATAACGTTCATTCCCACAATTTACACATGAATCCATGTAAATTCAGCTAAAACATAATAAGGTACAACTTTATTTACATGCTTTTAGTGATAATTGCATCTATTCCCACAATTTACACTGAATCCGATATTATAATTAACTAGGAAGGCTGGCGCGCTTCGGGCGCCACCTCCCTAGTGTTTTAGCCTTCGATGTGAGTGGAACAGCGATCTTGAACAAAAGTGGGGTGGGTTTCTCTTATTTTGGCCTTCGATCTGAGTGGAACAGCGACCTTGAGCAAAAGTGGGGTGGGTTTCTGTTATTTTGGCCTTCGAGAACTTAATTTACATGTTTTTAGTGATAATTACATCTATTCCCACAATTTACAATGAATCCGATACTAAAATTAATTCTCACGATTTTCAAATGAATCCACTTAACCACAACTAAAACTATATGGAATGCATCTTTGGTTACCTATTTTAGCTGATGTTGACACCCAGTCCCACACTTTGCGCATGAACCCAAGTAACTGCAGCTAAAAGGTATTAAAAAACACCCTTATTTACTTGTTTTCAGTGATATTAACATGTATTTTCAAAATTTACACATGAATCCGATAATAACGTTCATTCCCACATTTTACACATGAATCCGATATGAACGTTCCTTCCCACAATTTATGCATAAATCCCCATAACTACTGCTCACACTCTTTATAATACACCGTTATTTATTTGTTTTCAATGATATTAACATTCATTCCCACAATTTAAACATGAATCCGATATTAACGTTCATTCCCACACTTTACACATGAATTCGATATGAACGTTCCTTCCCACAATTTATGGATAAATCCCCATAACTACTGCTCACACTCTTTAAAATACACCGTTATTTATATGTTTTCAGTGATATTAACGTTCACTCCCACAAGTTAACACATGAATCCTATAATAACCTTCATTCCCACAATTTACACATGAATCCACGTAATTTCAGCAAAAACATAATAAAGTACAACTTTATTTACATAATTTTAGTGATAATTACACCTATTCCCACAATTTACACATGAATCCGATATTAACGTTCCTTCCCACAATTTACGCATGACTCCCCATAACTACTGCTCACATTCCTTAAAATACACCGTTATTTATTTGTTTTCAGTGATATTAACATTCATTCCCACAATTTTCAAATTAATCCACGTAACCACAGCTGAAAGTACATGGAATGCATCTTTGGTTAAGTCTTTTCACTGATATTGACACCCATTCCCAAAATTTACGCATGAATCCATGTAACTGCAGCTAAAAGGTATTAAAAAACACCCTTATTTACTTGTTTTCAGTGATATTAACATTTATTCCCTGAATTTACACATGAATCCGATAGTAACGTTCTTTCCACAATTTACGCATAAATCCCCATAACCACAGTTCAAACTCTTTAAAATACACTAATACTTACTGGTTTTCAGTGATATGAATATTCATTCCCACAAGTTAACACATGAATCCGGTAATAACGTTCATTCCCACAATTTACACATGAATCCACGTAATTTAAGGTAAAACATAATAAAGTAGACCTTAATTTACATGTTTTTAGTGATAATTACATCTATTCCCACAATTTACAATGAATCCGATACTAAAATTTATTCTCACGATTTTCAAATGAATCCACGTAACCACAACTAAAACTATATGGAATGCATCTTTGGTTACGTCTTTTCACTGATATTGACACCCATTCCCACACTTTACGCATGAATCCATGTAACTGCAGCTTAAAGGTATTAAAAAACACCCTTATTTACTTGTTTTCAGTGATATTAACATTTATTCCCACAATTTACACATGAATCCGATATTAACGTTCGTTCCCACAATTTACGCATGAGTCCCCATAACTACTGCTCACACTAGTTAAGATACCCCCTTATTTACTGGTTTTCAGTGATATTAGCTAACATTCATTCCAACAATTTAGACATAAATCAGATATTAACGTTCATTCCCATAATTTACACATGAAGCCCATTATAACCTTCTTTCTCACAATTTACACATTAATCCACGTAATTTCAGCTAAAACATAATAAATTACACCTTTATCTACATGTTTTTAGTGATAATTACATCTGTTCCCACAATTTACAATGAATCCGATATTAAAATTAATTCCCACAATTTTCAAATGAATCCAAGTAACCACAGCTAAAGCTATATGGCATGCATCTTTGGATACCTATTTTAACTGATGTTGACACCCATTCCCACACTTTGCCCATGAACCCAAGTAACTGCAGCTAAAAGGTATTAAAAAACACCCTTATTTACTTGTTTTCAGTGATATTAACATGTATTTTCAAAATTTACACATGAATCCGATATTAACGTTCATTCCCACATTTTACACATGAATCCGATATGAACGTTCCTTCCCACAATTTATGCATAAATCCCCATAACTACTGCTCACACTCTTTATAATACACCGTTATTTATTTGTTTTCAATGATATTAACATTCATTCCCACAATTTAAACATGAATCCGATATTAACGTTCATTTCCACACTTTACACATGAATCCGATATGAACGTTCCTTCCCACAATTTATGGATAAATCCCCATAACTACTGCTCACACTCTTTAAAATACACCGTTATTTATATGTTTTCAGTGATATTAACGTTCACTCCCACAAGTTAACACATGAATCCTATAATAACCTTCATTCCCACAATTTACACATGAATCCACGTAATTTCAGCAAAAACATAATAAAGTACAACTTTATTTACATAATTTTAGTGATAATTACACCTATTCCCACAATTTACAATGGATCCGATATTAAAATTAATTCCCACAATTTTCAAATGACTCCACGTAACCACAACTAAAACTTTATGGAATTCATCTTTGGTTACCCTTTTTCACTGATGATAATGACACTCATTCCAACCGTTTACAGATGAATCCGATATTAACGTTATTTCCCACAACTTAGGCATCAATCCCATATTAATGTTCCTTCCCACAATTTTCACATGAATCCACGTAATTTCAGCTAAAACATAATAAAGTAGACCTTTATTTACATGTTTTATATCATAATTACATCTATTCCCACAATTTACAATGAATCCGATATTAAAATTCATTCCCACAACTTTCAAAAGAATCCACGTAACCACAGCCAAAACTAAATGGCATGCATCTTTGGTTACGTCTTTTCATTGATATTGACACTCATTTCCACAATTTACGCATGAATCCATGTAACTGCAGCTAAAAGGTATTAAAACACCGCCCTATTTAGTTGTTTTCAGTGATAATAACATTCATTCCCACAATTTAAACATGAATTCAATATTAACGTTTAATCCCTCAATTTACAAAGGATCCACGCAAATACAGATAGAAAGACTTAAAATGCACCCTTATTTACTTGCCTTCAATGATTTTAACATTTATTCCCACAGTTTAAACATGAATCCGATATTAATGTTTATTCCCACAATCTACACATCAATCCATGTATTTTTAGCTAAACCAAAATAAAGTACACCTTTATTAAAATGTTTTAGTTATATTAACATTTATTCCCATAATTTACAATGAATCCGATATTAAAATTCAATCCCACAACTTTCAAATGAATCCACTTAAGCACAGCTAAAACTAATTGGAATGCATCTTTGGTTACCTCTTTTCACTGATGATATTTACACCCAATCCCACAATTTGCGCATGAATCCATGTAAATACAGCTAAAACGTATTAAAATACACCTTTCTTTACTTGTTTTCAGTGATGTTAGCATTCAATCCCACAAATTAAACATCAATCCAATATTAGCGTTCATTCCCACAATTTACACGTGAGTCCATGTAACGGCAGCTAAATGGTATTAAAATTCTCCCTTATTTACCTGTTCTCCGTGATATTAACATTCATTCCCACAATTTAAAAATCAATCCGATATTAATGTTCCTTCCCGCAATTTACGCAAGAATTCCCATAACTACAGCACACACTATTTAAAACACACCCATATTTACTGGTTTTTAGTGATATTAACATTAATTCCCCAAATTTTAAAATAAATCCGATATTAACGTTCATTCCAACAATTTACACATGAATCCCATATTAACTTTCATTCCCAGAATTTACACATGAATCCGATAGTAACGTTCTTTCCCACAATTTACGCATAAATCCCCATACCTACAGTTCACACTCTTTAAAATACACTAATACTTACTGGTTTTCAGTGATATTAACATTCATTCCCACAATTTACAATGAATCCGATATTATAATTAATTCCCACAATTTTCAAATGAATCCACGTAACCACAACTAAAACTATATGGAATGCATCTTTGGTTACGTCTTTTCACTGATATTGACACCCATTCCCACACTTTACGCATGAATCCAAGTAACTGCAGCTAAAAGGTATTAAAAACACCCCTATTTACTTGTTTTCAGTGATATTAACATTTATTCCCTGAATTTACACATGAATCCGATAGTAACGTTCTTTCCACAATTTACGCATAAATCCCCATAACCACAGTTCAAACTCTTTAAAATACACTAATACTTACTGGTTTTCAGTGATATGAATAATCATTCCCACAAGTTAACACATGAATCCGGTAATAACGTTCATTCCCACAATTTACACATGAATCCACGTAAATTCAGCTAAAACATAATAAGGTACAACTTTATTTACATGTTTTCAGTGATAATTGCATCTAATCCCACAATTTACACTGAATCCGATATTATAAATAATTCCAAAAATTTTCAAATGAATACACGTAGGCACAACTAAAACTAATTGGAAGGCATCTTTGGTTACCTCTTTTCACTGATGATATTGTTACTTATTCCCACAATTTATACATGAATCCACGTAATTTAAGGTAAAACATAATAAAGTAGACCTTAATTTACATGTTTTTAGTGATAATTACATCTATTCCCACAATTTACAATGAATCCGATACTAAAATTTATTCTCACGATTTTCAAATGAATCCACGTAACCACAACTAAAACTATATGGAATGCATCTTTGGTTACGTCTTTTCACTGATATTGACACCCATTCCCACACTTTACGCATGAATCCATGTAACTGCAGCTTAAAGGTATTAAAAACACCCTTATTTACTTGTTTTCAGTGATATTAACATTTATTCCCTGAATTTACACATGAATCCGATAGTAACGTTCTTTCCACAATTTACGCATAAATCCCCATAACCACAGTTCAAACTCTTTAAAATACACTAATACTTACTGGTTTTCAGTGATATGAATATTCATTCCCACAAGTTAACACATGAATCCGGTAATAACGTTCATTCCCACAATTTACACATGAATCCACGTAAATTCAGCTAAAACATAATAAGGTACAACTTTATTTACATGTTTTTAGTGATAATTGCATCTAATCCCACAATTTACACTGAATCCGATATTATAAATAATTCCAAAAATTTTCAAATGAATACACGTAGGCACAGCTAAAACTAATTGGAAGGCATCTTTGGTTACCTCTTTTCACTGATGTTATTGTTATTTATTCCCACAATTTATACATGAATCCACGTAATTTAAGGTAAAACATAATAAAGTAGACCTTAATTTACATGTTTTTAGTGATAATTACATCTATTCCCACAATTTACAATGAATCCGATACTAAAATTTATTCTCACGATTTTCAAATGAATCCACGTAACCACAACTAAAACTATATGGAATGCATCTTTGGTTACGTCTTTTCACTGATATTGACACCCATTCCCACACTTTACGCATGAATCCATGTAACTGCAGCTTAAAGGTATTAAAAAACACCCTTATTTACTTGTTTTCAGTGATATTAACATTTATTCCCACAATTTACACATGAATCCGATATTAACGTTCGTTCCCACAATTTACGCATGAGTCCCCATAACTACCGCTCACACTAGTTAAGATACCCCCTTATTTACTGGTTTTCAGTGATATTAGCTAACATTCATTCCAACAATTTAGACATAAATCAGATATTAACGTTCATTCCCATAATTTACACATGAAGCCCATTATAACCTTCTTTCTCACAATTTACACATTAATCCACGTAATTTCAGCTAAAACATAATAAATTACACCTTTATCTACATGTTTTTAGTGATAATTACATCTGTTCCCACAATTTACAATGAATCCGATATTAAAATTAATTCCCACAATTTTCAAATGAATCCACGGAGCCACAGCTTAAGCTATATGGAATGCATCTTTGGTTACCTATTTTAACTGATGTTGACACCCATTCCCACACTTTGCGCATGAACCCAAGTAACTGCAGCTAAAAGGTATTAAAAAACACCCTTATTTACTTGTTTTCAGTGATATTAACATGTATTTTCAAAATTTACACATGAATCCGATATTAACGTTCATTCCCACATTTTACACATGAATCCGATATGAACGTTCCTTCCCACAATTTATGCATAAATCCCCATAACTACTGCTCACACTCTTTATAATACACCGTTATTTATTTGTTTTCAATGATATTAACATTCATTCCCACAATTTAAACATGAATCCGATATTAACGTTCATTCCCACACTTTACACATGAATCCGATATGAACGTTCCTTCCCACAATTTATGGATAAATCCCCATAACTACTGCTCACACTCTTTAAAATACACCGTTATTTATATGTTTTCAGTGATATTAACGTTCACTCCCACAAGTTAACACATGAATCCTATAATAACCTTCATTCCCACAATTTACACATGAATCCACGTAATTTCAGCAAAAACATAATAAAGTACAACTTTATTTACATAATTTTAGTGATAATTACACCTATTCCCACAATTTACAATGGATCCGATATTAAAATTAATTCCCACAATTTTCAAATGACTCCACGTAACCACAACTAAAACTTTATGGAATTCATCTTTGGTTACCCTTTTTCACTAATGATAATGACACTCATTCCAACCGTTTACAGATGAATCCGATATTAACGTTATTTCCCACAACTTAGGCATCAATCCCATATTAATGTTCCTTCCCACAATTTTCACATGAATCCACGTAATTTCAGCTAAAACATAATAAAGTAGACCTTTATTCACATGTTTTCAATCATAATTACATCTATTCCCACAATTTACAATGAATCCGATATTAAAATTCATTCCCACAACTTTCAAAAGAATCCACGTAACCACAGCCAAAACTAAATGGCATGCATCTTTGGTTACGTCTTTTCATTGATATTGACACTCATTTCCACAATTTACGCATGAATCCATGTAACTGCAGCTAAAAGGTATTAAAACACCGCCCTATTTAGTTGTTTTCAGTGATAATAACATTCATTCCCACAATTTAAACATGAATTCAATATTAACGTTTAATCCCTCAATTTACAAAGGATCCACGCAAATACAGATAGAAAGACTTAAAATGCACCCTTATTTACTTGCCTTCAATGATTTTAACATTTATTCCCACAGTTTAAACATGAATCCGATATTAATGTTTATTCCCACAATCTACACATCAATCCATGTATTTTTAGCTAAACCAAAATAAAGTACACCTTTATTAAAATGTTTTAGTTATATTAACATTTATTCCCATAATTTACAATGAATCCGATATTAAAATTCAATCCCACAACTTTCAAATGAATCCACGTAAGCACAGCTAAAACTAATTGGAATGCATCTTTGGTTACCTCTTTTCACTGATGATATTTACACCCAATCCCACAATTTGCGCATGAATCCATGTAAATACAGCTAAAACGTATTAAAATACACCCTTCTTTACTTGTTTTCAGTGATATTAGCATTCAATCCCACAAATTAAACATCAATCCAATATTAGCGTTCATTCCCACAATTTACACGTGAGTCCATGTAACGGCAGCTAAATGGTATTAAAATTCTCCCTTATTTACCTGTTCTCCGTGATAATAACATTCATTCCCACAATTTAAAAATCAATCCGATATTAATGTTCCTTCCCGCAATTTACGCAAGAATTCCCATAACTACAGCACACACTATTTAAAACACACCCATATTTACTGGTTTTTAGTGATATTAACATTAATTCCCCAAATTTTAAAATAAATCCGATATTAACGTTCATTCCAACAATTTACACATGAATCCCATATTAACTTTCATTCCCAGAATTTACACATGAATCCGATAGTAACGTTCTTTCCCACAATTTACGCATAAATCCCCATACCTACAGTTCACACTCTTTAAAATACACTAATACTTACTGGTTTTCAGTGATATTAACATTCATTCCCACAATTTACAATGAATCCGATATTATAATTAATTCCCACAATTTTCAAATGAATCCACGTAACCACAACTAAAACTTTATGGAATGCATCTTTGATTACGTCTTTTCACTGATATTGACACCCATTCCCACAATTTACGCATGAATCCAAGTAACTGCAGCTAAAAGGTATTAAAAACACCCCTATTTACTTGTTTTCAGTGATATTAACATTTATTCCCACAATTTACACATGAATCCGATATTAACGTTCCTTCCCACAATTTACGCATGAGTCCCATAACTACTGCTCACATTCCTTAAAATACACCGTTATTTATTTGTTTTCAGTGATATTAACATTCATTCCCACAATTTTCAAATTAATCCACGTAACCACAGCTGAAAGTATATGGAATGCATCTTTGGTTAAGTCTTTTCACTGATATTGACACCCATTCCCAAAATTTACGCATGAATCCATGTAACTGCAGCTAAAAGGTATTAAAAAACACCCTTATTTACTTGTTTTCAGTGATATTAACATTTATTCCCTGAATTTACACATGAATCCGATAGTAACGTTCTTTCCACAATTTACGCATAAATCCCCATAACCACAGTTCAAACTCTTTAAAATACACTAATACTTACTGGTTTTCAGTGATATGAATATTCATTCCCACAAGTTAACACATGAATCCGGTAATAACGTTCATTCCCACAATTTACACATGAATCCACGTAATTTAAGGTAAAACATAATAAAGTAGACCTTAATTTACATGTTTTTAGTGATAATTACATCTATTCCCACAATTTACAATGAATCCGATACTAAAATTTATTCTCACGATTTTCAAATGAATCCACGGAACCACAACTAAAACTATATGGAATGCATCTTTGGTTACGTCTTTTCACTGATATTGACACCCATTCCCACACTTTACGCATGAATCCATGTAACTGCAGCTTAAAGGTATTAAAAAACACCCTTATTTACTTGTTTTCAGTGATATTAACATTTATTCCCACAATTTACACATGAATCCGATATTAACGTTCGTTCCCACAATTTACGCATGAGTCCCCATAACTACTTCTCACACTAGTTAAGATACCCCCTTATTTACTGGTTTTCAGTGATATTAGCTAACATTCATTCCAACAATTTAGACATAAATCAGATATTAACGTTCATTCCCATAATTTACACATGAAGCCCATTATAACCTTCTTTCTCACAATTTACACATTAATCCACGTAATTTCAGCTAAAACATAATAAATTACACCTTTATCTACATGTTTTTAGTGATAATTACATCTGTTCCCACAATTTACAATGAATCCGATATTAAAATTAATTCCCACAATTTTCAAATGAATCCACGTAACCACAGCTAAAGCTATATGGAATGCATCTTTGGTTACCTATTTTAACTGATGTTGACACCCATTCCCACACTTTGCCCATGAACCCAAGTAACTGCAGCTAAAAGGTATTAAAAAACACCCTTATTTACTTGTTTTCAGTGATATTAACATGTATTTTCAAAATTTACACATGAATCCGATATTAACGTTCATTCCCACATTTTACACATGAATCCGATATGAACGTTCCTTCCCACAATTTATGCATAAATCCCCATAACTACTGCTCACACTCTTTATAATACACCGTTATTTATTTGTTTTCAATGATATTAACATTCATTCCCACAATTTAAACATGAATCCGATATTAACGTTCATTCCCACACTTTACACATGAATCCGATATGAACGTTCCTTCCCACAATTTATGGATAAATCCCCATAACTACTGCTCACACTCTTTAAAATACACCGTTATTTATATGTTTTCAGTGATATTAACGTTCACTCCCACAAGTTAACACATGAATCCTATAATAACCTTCATTCCCACAATTTACACATGAATCCACGTAATTTCAGCAAAAACATAATAAAGTACAACTTTATTTACATAATTTTAGTGGTAATTACACCTATTCCCACAATTTACAATGGATCCGATATTAAAATTAATTCCCACAATTTTCAAATGACTCCACGTAACCACAACTAAAACTTTATGGAATTCATCTTTGGTTACCCTTTTTCACTGATGATAATGACACTCATTCCAACCGTTTACAGATGAATCCGATATTAACGTTATTTCCCACAACTTAGGCATCAATCCCATATTAATGTTCCTTCCCACAATTTTCACATGAATCCACGTAATTTCAGCTAAAACATAATAAAGTAGACCTTTATTTACATGTTTTATATCATAATTACATCTATTCCCACAATTTACAATGAATCCGATATTAAAATTCATTCCCACAACTTTCAAAAGAATCCACGTAACCACAGCCAAAACTAAATGGCATGCATCTTTGGTTACGTCTTTTCATTGATATTGACACTCATTTCCACAATTTACGCATGAATCCATGTAACTGCAGCTAAAAGGTATTAAAACACCGCCCTATTTAGTTGTTTTCAGTGATAATAACATTCATTCCCACAATTTAAACATGAATTCAATATTAACGTTTAATCCCTCAATTTACAAAGGATCCACGCAAATACAGATAGAAAGACTTAAAATGCACCCTTATTTACTTGCCTTCAATGATTTTAACATTTATTCCCACAGTTTAAACATGAATCCGATATTAATGTTTATTCCCACAATCTACACATCAATCCATGTATTTTTAGCTAAACCAAAATAAAGTACACCTTTATTAAAATGTTTTAGTTATATTAACATTTATTCCCATAATTTACAATGAATCCGATATTAAAATTCAATCCCACAACTTTCAAATGAATCCACGTAAGCACAGCTAAAACTAATTGGAATGCATCTTTGGTTACCTCTTTTCACTGATGATATTTACACCCAATCCCACAATTTGCGCATGAATCCATGTAAATACAGCTAAAACGTATTAAAATACACCTTTCTTTACTTGTTTTCAGTGATGTTAGCATTCAATCCCACAAATTAAACATCAATCCAATATTAGCGTTCATTCCCACAATTTACACGTGAGTCCATGTAACGGCAGCTAAATGGTATTAAAATTCTCCCTTATTTACCTGTTCTCCGTGATATTAACATTCATTCCCACAATTTAAAAATCAATCCGATATTAATGTTCCTTCCCGCAATTTACGCAAGAATTCCCTTAACTACAGCACACACTATTTAAAACACACCCATATTTACTGGTTTTTAGTGATATTAACATTAATTCCCCAAATTTTAAAATAAATCCGATATTAACGTTCATTCCAACAATTTACACATGAATCCCATATTAACTTTCATTCCCAGAATTTACACATGAATCCGATAGTAACGTTCTTTCCCACAATTTACGCATAAATCCCCATACCTACAGTTCACACTCTTTAAAATACACTAATACTTACTGGTTTTCAGTGATATTAACATTCATTCCCACAATTTACAATGAATCCGATATTATAATTAATTCCCACAATTTTCAAATGAATCCACGTAACCACAACTAAAACTATATGGAATGCATCTTTGGTTACGTCTTTTCACTGATATTGACACCCATTCCCACACTTTACGCATGAATCCAAGTAACTGCAGCTAAAAGGTATTAAAAACACCACTATTTACTTGTTTTCAGTGATATTAACATTTATTCCCTGAAGTTACACATCAATCCGATAGTAACGTTCTTTCCACAATTTACGCATAAATCCCCATAACCACAGTTCAAACTCTTTAAAATACACTAATACTTACTGGTTTTCAGTGATATGAATATTCATTCCCACAAGTTAACACATGAATCCGGTAATAACGTTCATTCCCACAATTTACACATGAATCCACGTAAATTCAGCTAAAACATAATAAGGTACAACTTTATTTACATGTTTTTAGTGATAATTGCATCTAATCCCACAATTTACACTGAATCCGATATTATAAATAATTCCAAAAATTTTCAAATGAATACACGTAGGCACAACTAAAACTAATTGGAAGGCATCTTTGGTTACCTCTTTTCACTGATGATATTGTTACTTATTCCCACAATTTATACATGAATCCACGTAATTTAAGGTAAAACATAATAAAGTAGACCTTAATTTACATGTTTTAGTGATAATTACATCTATTCCCACAATTTACAATGAATCCGATACTAAAATTTATTCTCACGATTTTCAAATGAATCCACGTAACCACAACTAAAACTATATGGAATGCATCTTTTGGATACGTCTTTTCACTGATATTGACACCCATTCCCACACTTTACGCATGAATCCATGTAACTGCCAGCTTAAAGGTATTAAAAACACCCTTATTTACTTGTTTTCAGTGATATTAACATTTATTCCCTGAATTTACACATGAATCCGATAGTAACGTTCTTTCCACAATTTACGCATAAATCCCCATAACCACAGTTCAAACTCTTTAAAATACACTAATACTTACTGGTTTTCAGTGATATGAATATTCATTCCACAAGTTAACACATGAATCCGGTAATAACGTTCATTCCCACAATTTACACATGAATCCACGTAAATTCAGCTAAAACATAATAAGGTACAACTTTATTTACATGTTTTTAGTGATAATTGCATCTAATCCCACAATTTACACTGAATCCGATATTATAACTAATTCCAAAAATTTTCAAATGAATACACGTAGGCACAGCTAAAACTAATTGGAAGGCATCTTTGGTTACCTCTTTTCACTGATGATATTGTTACTTATTCCCACAATTTATACATGAATCCACGTAATTTAAGGTAAAACATAATAAAGTAGACCTTAATTTACATGTTTTTAGTGATAATTACATCTATTCCCACAATTTACAATGAATCCGATACTAAATTTATTCTCACGATTTTCAAATGAATCCACGTAACCACAACTAAAACTATAAGGAATGCATCTTTGGTTACGTCTTTTCACTGATATTGACACCCATTCCCACACTTTACACATGAATCCATGTAACTGCAGCTTAAAGGTATTAAAAAACACCCTTATTTACTTGTTTTCAGTGATATTAACATTTATTCCACAATTTACACATGAATCGATATTAACGTTCGTTCCACAATTTACGCATGAGTCCCATAACTACTGCTCACACTAGTTAAGATACCCCTTATTTACTGGTTTTCAGTGATATTGCTAACATTCATTCCAACAATTTAGACATAAATCAGATATTAACGTTCATTCCCATAATTTACACATGAAGCCCATTATAACCTTCTTTCTCACAATTTACACATTAATCCACGTAATTTCAGCTAAAACATAATAAATTACACCTTTCT